>QRFJ01000077.1:995933-1236389 GCA_006176705.1 Cocos nucifera
CCTTTGATTAAGGTGTAATGCATGGACAAACATTCACCCTAATTAAAGAACTTTTTTTCTTTTGCTTCTCTTGTGTTACCCAAGTATGGACTATGAAGAGAATCTGATCCAACAATAATATATCAAAGTTTTTTATAAAGAAGAAGAAAAAGGATTTAAAAAGATTTAGGCCTTCTGCCTATTACCAATCTTGCAACGAATCAAGCATGAACTATAAAGGGATTAAAACCCAATGATAGTCCATCAAGTCTCTTGGCAAGAAGCTTGAAGGAAGAAGAACTAAAAAGATAAAAATCAAGAAAAAATTCTAAGAAGAGCTTCTAATCATGGTTTAGCTTCATCGCAAATCCCAGAGGATTTACTTAGCTAGACATGATTTAAATCAAAGCTTTTAAAATTAATTAAAATTAAATTCTATACTACTTGTTAGAATTTAAATTGCAAAAATTAAAGATTTGCATAAATAAACTATTCTAATGCTTAGCAAGAAAAATAAACTAACCTAGTGCTGAAATTAAAAATTGTAAGAATTAAGTTGCAAAAATTTAAACTATCATATTTGCTATAAATAAAAATTAAATTGATGAGCAAAGAAACTAATTTTTTTTATTGCTGATAAAACTTCTTAATACAAAGAGAAGACTTTTAAATCCTAAGCCATTAACAGGGCTTGGAGTTGAAATAAGAAAATAAAAATATAAAAACCTCTCATGGCCCTCCCACTAGAGAAAATGTCAGATTAACCAGCTTGTCATGGTCCTCCCATTAGCTTCACCAAGTCAGCTTAAGGGAGACCATTAATAGGCTAGTCTAGGAGCACCTTAATCAGTCATATTGATTTACCTAGCTGAATGGGTGAACTCAAATTGTCAAGTGATTAGATCAAAACTTAATCTCACCAAGAAGGCTAGATAAATAAGATCGATGAGAGGATCTGCCAAAGCTTGCTTTAAATACCATTAGAAATGATCAGATAAGTGGACTATCAATTAAAAACCATCGATCGTATATGCCAAACTTACCTTAGATACCAACTGGTTTAATTAGTCTTGATTAGATCAACCTAACAATTCGATCTAGAGCACTTAGCCAAGAATCAAGTCCATTTGATTCTTGTTAAAGACATGGACTTGACCAACTACAACTATTGTAATTGATCTAGAGAATCCTTAATCTAATCTAAGACAATAATTGATTAGATTTAATCAATTCTCTAATTAAGTCTATTCTTTAATCTAACCTTAGGTCTAATCCAATTAATGGATCTAATCCCCACTAACCCATTAACCCAATGTATTATGATTCGTGTCATAGGATCCTTAATTTACAATCCTAGAACCTAATCAAACAACTTCTTAATTCTTAATTAAGTTTTAGGCTGAGGGTTGAGGTTTGGATTTTCAAAAATAATTTTTATATTTATAAAATATTTTTACAATATGGTTCTATCAATTAAGTTGCATGTTTGATTTATAATCAATATGCAAGTAAAATAAACATGAAACTACTTTAAATCTAATCTAAACAGATTCATATATTTAAAATAGTTTTAACACCAATCAATCATAAATCAATTTAGATCAAATCTAACATATTTATGATGATTAAAATTATATTAAAATATTTTTAATCAGATTATAAAATCTCTTAGATCTAATCTAAAATTTTATGATCAATATTTTAGATCAACACGTACTAGAATAATCTTTCCACTATAAGGGGTAAACCTTATAGCAGGATAATCTTATAGCAGTCCGTGCAATCTAAAAATTTTATTTTTAGATCTAAAACTATTTTAAATCTATTAAATTATAAAAAAAATTAGATTAAATCTAATAAATTTATGATTAAGAGCAGATCATCACAAACTAGGATAATCTTTTCACTGTAAGGGATAAACCTTATAGGAGGATAACTTTATAGCAATTCGTGAGATTTGAATTTTTAATTTTAGATTTAATAATTAGATTATAAATTAGATCTAATCTAAAAAATAATCTAAATATATCCAAAAAATTATGTAATAAAAATCTAGGCTCTGATACTAATTGAAGGAACCAGATCTAGGATTTCAGGGCTAGATCTTGAAATTTTTTCAAGATCAGGCAGTGAAAGACTAAAGCTAATTAAAAATTAATTTTAAATATCTAAAAATATTTTAAATTTAAGATCTATTACATGATCATGGCATGTTATTAAATCAAAAATTAAAAAATATGAAGAAAAAAAAATATGTTGATCTTATCAACATGCAACAATACTACATCTAATGCAGCTATAAAATCAATAGATCAGATCTATTATCTGTGCAAGTTAGACCTTCTAACTTACTGATCCAGACTTTAGGATGAAGTCATGAGCCGCACATACGTCCGACTTCTAGGGGTCGTCCACATGAGCCTATAAGTACGATCAAAAATTCTGATGCAGAAAATCAACATAGTATGCTAGTACTGTGCTGATCTTTCTTCGATGGTCGATCAGATGCCTCCTTCTTCTAGATTTGGACTCTTTCAAAGAGAAAAAGGAGGAGAGGAGGTTTTAGATGTGAGACACTCTTAGAAAACTCAAAGAAGGAGAAAGAAAAGAGGTAAACATAGCAACCCTAGAAGAAGATCCTCTTCTTCTTCTCTTTGCTCTCACCTAGACACCTAGTTTTGTGTCTATTGAATCTCAATGCCTAAGAATCATTTCCCTCTAATTTTCATACACCCAAATCCTCTCTCAAAAGTCTATGTTTCAGAAAAAATTCAAGTAAAAATTTATTTTAAATAATAAGTTATGAAAAAATCTTGTCTAGATCAAATTTCTAGACAAGGCAGGACCATATATGGCAAGTTGTTAGGGCACCCAACACTTGGGCGCCCCCTCCTCATCCCATGCCGTGGACCACCACAAAAAAGCACACAAATGCCCTCTTTTTATCATGAAAATCATAAAATAAATCAGGGTAGGAGGGCACATAAGGGAAGAGTCAATGTTTGTTGGGATTCTATCATATAGAGTCCAATACCACAATAGCTTTCCATCTATTGACTTGGTCCTTAACTAATTCCCTAATAAATAAGAGAGAAAGAGAAGGGCATGCATGAGAGGGCTTGGGGAGAGGATTTTTCATGAAAAAATCCTAAAAAATAGGAGTGGGGGGGGGGGGGGGGGGGGCGCGTTGGGGCTAAGGTGGCGCAAGGAAGGGAAAGTCCTAGTCATACTAGGACTTCTAATTTAATTTGATCAAACAAAATCTTTTAACCAAATTAAACCAGATTTATTTCAACCCAATTAGAATAGATATTAGTCCAATCAAGATCTTAATTAAATCAAATTTAATTTTAATTTAATTTCTAATTAAATTAGAGATTGAGTTGATACAAGTCCTAGTCTCACTAGGACTTCCAATTTGACTTGGTCCAACTTGATCTTTAGATCAAATAAAATTAAAATTTATTTAATTTAATTAAAATAGATCTTAATCTAATTAAGAATCTAATTAAATTAAATTAAATTAAATTAAATTTTAATTTAATTTTTAATCAGATTAGATATTGGGTTGACCCAAGTCCTAATTGAACTAGGACTAGTTCTTTCTTACACTTGGCTTATCCACTAAGCCAATTAGACTTGATCCAATCAAGCCCAAACTAAATTTAATTAAATCATATTTAATTAAACTTAATTTTAACCCACTGGCTTAATGAAATTAAGCCAAATAATAATCAAATTGCTAATCGGTCTTCTTGCAACACTTGCGCTAGGTTAAACATCAATCGTATTGATCGTTTAATCCTAGAACGATTCTAAATCGCTGATCAACCATCTGATCGGATCGTGAACTCTAATGTGTGTAACCTCATAGATTTGAAACTAAGTCGGTAGCATAGAAATAGATTTTTGTACCAATCGAAGTAACCATCTAGCAATAGTATCCAATGGTTGGATAAGTCGAATGTGCAGAACAACATCCTTAGAATCCATGCGGATATAGTTTCCATATAATTCATCTCCTTGACCAAAATGCTTGTAGGACACCTCAGAGTTCAACTGTCAACTCTGATCAGGTTGTCCACATTGTATTTTAAAATATCAAATCCATCTGATGGATTACCCTGGCTAAAGTTTTGCTATATTGAAATACAGTGATACATTAATTCTTCTCCAACTCTTGAAGTGGTCAATTTCATCTTAATCACGCATTAATTTCACAAGTACTTGACTATACCCAGAAGCCTTCCGTTACTAAATTAAAAATTTAGTTAGTCCGATACCAAAGCACAGTGAGTTGCTTGCAAGTTACTGAGGTGATCTCAGGTCTAAGGGACACATATCTATATCCCATCAGAGACATTCTCGACAGCAGAATGCTCTAAAGTTGGTCACGTTCAATGACGATGTACCCATACATCTCACCTATATGCCATACTAGTATCTTCATACTTTTTGATTAAGAGAACAACCAACCTATATGGCGTACAGTGACCTACGCTCGATAGATGCTGTCGTCCTAATTAACAGCCTATCATTTGGTCGTGAATAAATTTAAGGACTAATCAATAAATTCTCTCTTTATCGAATCTAAATAATCCCAAGAACTTCATCACAATGATGGAGTTCGTTAGAAGATGAATACTTTATGATGAAAAAATATTAAAAATATATTTTATTCATTAATGAATCAATTACAGATACAATATAGCTCAACCGTTAACAGATTGATGATTGGCTTTAGGACACATTTCCCAATAATTCATTAATTTTTGGTATGCAGCATTCACCTGTGCACATGTGGTTCCAGCTGGATTCATTAGGAGAGGACATTCTTCAAGGATATAGTCTAGTGCATTACACTCATTACACATGGGTGCAGATACATGATTCATGCTGGCTGATTTCTGTAGTTCTAAGGCCTCTAATCTATGTGTTAAGGTTGCAATTTTAGCCTCTACAGCTAAGGAGGTTTAAACTTGATACATTCCACCTCTTGAAGGTATTGATTTTTCTGGTTTCCTAGTTGCCTTTCATTGTAGACTCTTCTCGACTATGTCTTCTAGAAATTGCCAAGCCTCATTGAATTTTTTATACATAAATTGACCTTGGCACATTGACTCTAGCATGATTCTAAAATTTGAATATAGTTCCTCTTAAACTATTTGGCATAGCCTTCAGATCTCTATTCCATAGTGTGGACATTGGGTTAAGAGGTTTTTAAAATGGTCGAAATACTTTTAGAATGACTTGCCAGCTAGTTGGTAAATTGGTTTATCTCATTTTTAATTCTAGCTGTCTTATGATGGAGCAAATATTTTTTAAGGAACACTCTTACAAAGCCCTCCCAGGTCATTATAGATTGATTTAGTAGGCTGTATAGCCATTTTTTGGTGTTATCTTTAAGGGCAAAATTGATTAGTCTCAGCTTGATCTCATCCTTAGAAAGTTATTATAGCCTCATAGTTGCACAAACCTCTTCAAATTTTCTAATGAATAAATATGCATCCTCTATTCTAATGAACTTTGGAAGCATGTTAATTATTTAGGATTTAATTTCAAAATTATTTGTAGTAGGTTGGGGCAACTTGATACAAGAAAGCTGGACAGACCCAACTGGGTAACATAAATCCTTAAGAATTTGGGGCTGATTGGTTTCTTCCATTTTAGGAACTTTAAGGCTTGACACAGGAATCGAGTCAATTCTAATTAGTCAACCCAAAATTCTTCTCCATGAAAGAAGTAAAGAATTCACTTTATTTTATATATATTTTTTTATTATTTTTTAAATTATTTTTAAAAAAAGAAAAGAGGAAGAAGAAGCAATTATTTTTTTATTTTTTAAATACTTATCAAGCAATTATCTATCCTAGGTTACTTTAATTCTAGACAGCTCCTAACTACCAAGATTGCCTTCGAGCACTCCAAGTTCGAAATTGACTAACCGAATCGACCAGGTAAGTGTAAGATCAGTGAGAGTCCTCCCATTACTTTTCTTAGACACCAATTAGATTGGCCAGGTAAGCGAATGAAATTAATTAAAAATCATCTTTCTTCGGACCCAGTCGTCCCATAAACCACTTTTCTAGACACCGATAAGCCAACCAACTTAAACCTAGTCCAACTCTTGGGTTTTCTTATCCTATTGAGCTCGAATGTCCCCAGGATTGATATCTAATTAATTTTATTTAAGGTTAGGATCAATACAAAGGAGGAAACTTATTTGTGGGCTAAGAAAGGATGATGAAATTTTCATCTTAT
Source organism: Cocos nucifera (assembly GCA_006176705.1). Taxonomy (NCBI): domain Eukaryota; kingdom Viridiplantae; phylum Streptophyta; class Magnoliopsida; order Arecales; family Arecaceae; genus Cocos; species Cocos nucifera. The sequence goes on from QRFJ01000077.1 coordinate 1,002,174, forward strand.
CTTATTTAGGTTTGTATCCTTAAAGTAGTTTAGATCTGCTTATGCACAACCAATAAGAACAAATAAGTTTTAATTAAAAAAATTAATACTGAACTAAGATCAAATTAGTAAGCTAAAAGAAAAGAAAAATATTGATTATATATCTGATTTTTAGTACTCACCAATTTTCTACAAAGCAAGATAAAAAGAAAAAAAATTAGAAATGCCAGACTAAAATTAAACTAAAAGTATGAAGAGCAAGAATTTAGAATACAACTTAAAACACGCCAATTTTCAGGTAATGGCGCCAAAAACTTGACGTGTCTTAAATTAATCGCAAGTGCACTGTGTGCAATGTAACACGTCCGGTGAGTATGGATCGATCCCACGAGGAATTATGTGTGAATTGTGTTCAAACCTTGCTCAGATGAGCTTTAACGAAGAGTTTGGAAGTGGTTGTTACTTACTACTAAATAGTAAATTAATTGTAGAGAATAATAATTTAAAGTCTAGGGCTTTTAAGTTGACTAGACCAATGACTTAGAGAGCCTTTCTAAGATTTCTCTTATAATGTCCCTTGATTAAGATGTAATGCATGGACAAACATTCACCCTAATTAAAGAACTTTTCTTTCTTTTGCTTCTCTTGTGTTACTCAAGTATGGACTATGAAGAGGCTCTGACCCAACAATAATCTATTATAGTTTTTCGTAAGAAAGAAGAAAAAAGATTTAAAAAGATTTAGACCTTTTGTCTATTACTAATCTTACACCGAATCAAGCATGAACTATAAAGGGATTGAAGCCTAATGATAGTCCATCAAGTCTCTTGGCAAGAAGCTTGAAGGAAAAAGAACTAAAAGGATAAAAACCAAGGAGAAATCCTAAGAAGAGATTCTAATCATGGTTTAGCTTCATCGCAAACCCCAAAAGATTTGCTTAGCTAGACATAATTTAAATCAAAATTTTTAAAATTAATTAAAATTAAATTCTATACTTGCTAAAATTTAAATTGCAGAAATTAAAGATTTACAGAAATAAACTATCCTAATGCTTAGCAAGAAAAATAAACTAACCTAGTACTGAAATTAAAAATTATAAGAATTAAATTGCAGAAATTTAAACTATCCCATTTGCTGTAAATAAAAATTAAGTTGATTTGAAAAAAAATTAATTTTTTTATTGCTGATAAAACTTCTTAATACAAAGAGAAAACTTTTAACTCCTAAGCCATTAACTGGGCTTGGAGTTGAAATAAGAAACTAAAAATATAAAAATCTCTTCTGGCTAACTTTCCTTCTCGTATGTTGGAAGGATGGAAGAAAGTAAAAAAAAGATGGACAAAAGTTTTATGAATAGGTATTCTCATCAGTTATATGGGCCCCTATAAGAGTTGTGGTATGAAGAGATATCTAGTGGTATTGAACTTTATTTATAGATGTCAAGAGGAAAAAAAAATTATATTTTTCAGATGTGGAATGAATGAAAAGATGTATCCTAAGAGAATGAAAGGTTGAGATGAAGTGATAAGAAAGTTTGGATGAATGAGATGAAGAAAATAAAAAATAAGATAAGAAAAAAAGTTATCATACAATTATATATATATATATATATATATATATATATATATATATATATATATATTTTTTTTTTTTTTTTTTTTTTTTTTTTTTTTTTTTTCTTTACGTAGCCTTCCGTATTTGCCTGAATTTGTGCAACCATTGACGTTGCCCCGGCTTCAAAAATCCACGCGCAGCTGCTCTTGACCGCATTTCCCCGAGTCGCATTTCGGTTTCTTCCCGTAAGCCAGCCGCATGTCCTTATTTTTCCAGCGCGTAACTTTCTCCCATGGGTCAGGTTTCACGTGGCATCACCCAATGCCTTGCCAAATCCACAACGTGGCTTCCACTTTTTTGCATTAAATGCACTAGTCAAAACCAACAGCCAATAGCCAATAGCACCACTATTTTTTTTATATTTTTTTAAATTTTTTTTATTATTTAAATTCTTATTTCGTATGCATCTCCGTATGTCATATTCCTGACAAGCTTGAATTTGAATTTGAGCTTCATCTACATGTGTTGAAGGACCATTTTTAGTTGATTTATGATTAAAACTTTAAAATTAATTATTTCTATAAAAATCATAAAAAATATTAAATATAAATAAAAAAAATAAAAATAGCATAAATTTTAATATTTTTTATATTATATTTAACGTATTCATCAGCCACCATCACCCCTCGCCTTTCCTCCTCAGCCCTCGGCGCCTCTCCCACCTCGCATGATTGCCCTCGCTCTCGGGCTCTCGGAGTCCTTTTGCCATAGGTCATCGAAGTCCCGAAATGCCTCTTCGTCAGCATCATCCCCACCGCTTGATTTCAGGTTGATGGCATCCATTCCCTCATCAATCTTGGAGGTCCAAATTGACCTTGCCCGCCTCGTGATGGCTTGTTGAGTCTTGACCCCTCGATGGATCATGATAGCGAGAAGCTCTAGGATTCTCATCCACTGGGAGGAGGACTTGATCCTCAGTGGTGGCATCATGGGGCTCATCGGAGCCGAGGGTGGTGAGGAAGCGGGTCTTGGAGAGGGGCTTGCAGGGGTCTCTAGGTGGCAGGAGGTGACGGAGGTGGTGGTCGCTGACGATGAAGGTGGAGTAAGAGATTTTCCACTCTTTGCTAAAGCGGGGTGTGCGGAGTGGGCATGCGAGTGAGACACCAGGGGAGGAGAGGAACCGTGGGGGAAGGGGTGGGATGTAGACACACCGGGTGGGGAAGGGGGGCGGAGTTTGTGTCGGAGCTAGGGGAGGAGGAGGTGGGGGGCGTCACAGAGCGTGAGTGGATGTGGAAAAAATTTTAAAAATAATATTTAAAAAAATTTAGATGGTACAACAAAATTTATTTGAAAAATTGAGTTGGCAATACAACAATACTCCTCGATAGAATATTGTTATATATATATATATATGGTTTTCTGATAAAACTATACACAGTTATAAATTATTAGAAGCACAAATATAAGCATATGCATGGACGGTATGCTTATATGCATGGGCAAAATAAGTAGGAACAATAACTGTTAGGGATAAATCCCGCTCCTATCGAAGTCAAGTTCGGTGCCCAGCCTAATGCGGCCAGTAGCCACGGAAGAGCTTCAACAGCCGGGCTTTAGCCGAACTGCTTAGCGGCCGAGCTCCTCCAACTCCTGGCATCCGAGCTCCTTCGAACATGTTCAGCCAGCCGAACTGCTTAGCGGCCGAGCTCCTTGGACTCCAAGCGATCGGACTTCAACGGAATCCCCAGCGCCCGAGCTCCTCAAGCGGTCGTCCCTTCTACCGGCCGAGCTCCTCCGAACTTCTCTACGGTCGAGCTCCTCCCAAGCTTTTCCTTCAGCCGAACTCTCCTATAAGTCCGAACTCCTCTGGACGAACTGTCGCCATCAATCTGCAACAGACAACAAGACTGGACGATATGGCTGTCACCATCCATCAGACGATGCCTTCCTCTCCGTACCAAACTTCATGCGGCCCATGACCTACAAGTATGGCTATCACCATCCATTTGACGACGTCTTTCTCTCCGTACCGAACGCCATGCGGCCCCAACAGCTCTCTGCCAGGCAGTATGGCCATCACCATCAACTAAGCTCCACCTATAAAGGACCCTCCAGATACGCTAACTCGAATCTCTATAATCTCTGAGCTCTCCTCTTCTTCTCTAAGCTCCAGAACTCATTTTCGAGCACTCCATTCTTGTTGGCCAGAGCTGACTTGATCGTCGGAGGATCCTACCGGAGCCACCCCCCTCCACCGGCTCCAAATAGGACTTTATTTTGCAGGTCCCCAGCGGCGACCTCATCGGCCTCAACTCCAGCGACCTTCGACGACAATCAGTTTCTGTGTCAACAGATTGGCACTAGAAGGAGGGTCTGAACCTTCGAGGTTTTCTTGTTCTTAAAGGAGTGCTCGGTGACTTTTCTTTTCCCTCTTCAGATATCTTCCTTTTCTCTTCCGAAGAGAAAATGCCTCCCAGGAGAGCTTCGACACGGCGCTTGATGGCCTCCGCAGCCTGATCCCATCTAGATCCGTCTGTTCCTGCTTCAGCCCTGGCAGCTCAGGTTTCACTTGTACCTATGGTGGATGTGGAGTAGTTCGACCTACTTGTTCGATAGGTCCGTGGCCTCACAGAGGCATTGTAGGCTATACAGCAGCCCCCGATGGTGACTCCACCAGAAAACCTACCATTGGAACATCGAAAATCGGCTCTAAGAAAGAGTACCAGGGCCAGCATACCTGTCGCCCCGGAGAAGAAAAAACAGAGGGCCGAGGATCCATGTTCGGATCATTGTTCTCTTCTGGGAGAGACCTTCCCCATTCGTAGTCGGAAGCCCCCCAAGATCTGCAGCCAAGATGACGCCCTCGATTGCAGACTGCGGGAGATGGATCGACATATTGAAGAGCTCAGCCGCATCGCCCTGGCTCATCATGCCGATGTCCATGCCGAACCTCCCTTCTCTCTCCGAATTATGCAAGAACCTATTCCACCGACCTTCGAGCTCCCTCAACTGAAAAGCTACGATGGAACTTCTGATCCGGTTGATATTTGGAGGCCTTCCATGCCATGATGCTGCTCCACGGTGCTTCAGACGCCATATTATGTTGAGCTTTCCCATCTACCTTAAAGGGAGTAGCTAGAAACTGGTACTCGGCATTGAAGCTGAGTACGATCTTCTCTTTTGATCAGATGAGCAGTCAGTTCGTGGCTCACTTCATCAGCAGCCGACGTTCGCGCCGAGGTTCGGACTCCCTGATGAATGTCAAGCAGAAGCGGGAGGAATCCATCCAAACTTACGTCATCCGGTTTAACGCCGCGGCATTAGAGGTCTGAGACTTGGACCAGTCTGTTGCGATGGCCGCGCTCAAGTGCGGCCTTCAGAAAAATGACTTGCTATTCTTCCTGAAAAAAAAGTATCCCAGGGACTTCGTCGATCTGCTGGCTCGGACTGAGAGATATGCCCGTGTGGAAGAAGCCTTCAAGTTGAAAAATGAGGAAGCCCTGAGAGAGCGGTTGACGGACGATGGAGAGCCGAGCGAAGTTCGGCCGCACTCGCAGACCCCCTCCGAAAGCAAGCGGGCCCGAACTCCTCGAACTCGCCATCGAGAAAGCCCCAATAGAGGGGCGCGAAGAAGCCTTCCTTCCGAAAGGTTCCACGACTACGCCCCCCTCAACGCTCCTCGAACTCAGATTCTCATCGAAGTGAAGAACCAGCTGTCAAGACCAGAAGGATTACAGTCTCCTCCAAACAAGCATGATCGAAATAAGTACTATCTTTACCACTGCGACTACGGCCACGACACCGAGGAATGCATCCAGCTCCGAGACGAAATTGAGGAGCTCGTCAGAAAGGGATGGCTGGGTAAATTCCTCCGACACCAGCTTGAAGCAGGAAAAGATCGGCCAAGGACGCTGCCATAGCCAGAGATGGCAAGGAGCTCGACGCTGCCATAGCCAGAGACCGCAAGAAGGTCGACCACCTTACGGCGTCATCCACATTGCCCCGAGGAGGAGCTTGGTGCATCAGCGATTTGTCGTCTCCCAGCAACAAGAGCTTGCGCCAAATTGAGGAGGCCAGCATGAGAAGGTCGTCCACCCCGAGACTTATTACCAAAGAAATGCGGAGGAACAACGCTACCACGACCTTGAAATACAGAATTTGGGGATGCGCTGCTAGTAACTTTCTTTCAATAAAATTCTTTCCTTTCGATAATATTATTTCTGGATGCGAAAACTATGCGATGACAGGGAAGAAGCAGTCAATAATTACCGCGTTAGGAATAGGAGGAGAACCTCATCTTAACGCGAGCAACAACCTCGGCTAGAGATAAGATCTCTCCCGAGCGACCGAGTCAACCTCGGTTAGGAATAGAAGGAGAACCTCGTCCTAACTCAAGCATCAACCTCGGTTAGAGATAAGATCTCTCCCGAGCGATCGAGTCAACCTCGGCTAGAGATAAGATCTCTCCGAGCGATCGTTGACAACCTCGGCTAGAGATAAGATCTCTTCCGAGCGACCGAGTCAATCTCGATTAGGAACAGGAGGGAGAACCTCGTCCTAACACGAGCATCAAACCTTGACTAGAGATAAGATCTCTTCCGAGTGACCGTTGACAACCTCGGCTAGATATAAGATCTCTCTCAAGCGACCGAGTCAACCTCGGTTAGGAATAGGAGGAGAAACCCTCATCCTAACTCGAGCATCAACCTCGGCTAGAGATAAGATCTCTTTTCGAGCGACCGTTGACAACCTCAGCTAGAGATAAGATCTCTTCCGAGCGACCGAGTCAACCTCGATTAGGAACAGAAGGAGAACCTCATCCTAACTCGAGCATCAACCTTGGCTAGAGATAAGATCTCTCCCGAGCGACCGAGTCAACCTCGGTTAGGAATAGGAGGAGAACCTCATCCTAACACGAGCATCAACCTCGACTAGAGATAAGATCTCTCCCGAGCGATCGTTGACAACCTCGGCTAGAGATAAGATCTGTCCCAAGCGACCGAGTCAACCTCGATTAGGAACAGGAGGAGAACCTCATCCTAACTCGAGCATTCAACCTTGGCTAGAGATAAGATCTCTTCCCGAGCGACCGAGTCAACCTCGGCTAGAGATAAGATCTCTCCCGAGCGACCGTTGACAACCTCGGTTAGAGATAAGATCTCTCTCGAGCGACCGAGTCAACCTCGATTAGGAACAGGAGGAGAACCTCGTCCTAACACGAGCATCAACCTCGGCTAGAGATAAGATCTCTCCCGAGCGATCGAGTCAACCTCGATTAGGAACAGGAGGAGAACCTCATCCTAACACGAGCATCAACCTCGGCTAGAGATAAGATCTCTCCCGAGCGACCGTTGACAACCTCGGCTAGAGATAAGATCTCCCGAGCGATTGAGTCAACCTCGGTTAGGAACAGGAGGAGAACCTCGTCCTAACCCGAGCATCAACCTCGGCTAGAGATAAGATCTCTCTCGAGCGATCCGAGTCAACCTCGGCTAGAGATAGATCTCTTCCCGAGCGATCGAGTCAACCTCGACTAGAGATAAGATCTTTTCCGAGCGATCGAGTCAACCTCGGTTAGGAACAGGAGGAGAACCTTGTCCTAACACGAGCATCAACCTCGGCTAGAGATAAGATCTCTTTCAAGCGACTGAGTCAACCTCGGTTAGGAATAGAAGGAGAACCTCATCCTAACACGAGCATCAACCTCGGCTAGAGATAAGATCTCTCCCGAGCGACCGTTGACAACCTCGGCTAGAGATAAGATCTCTCCGAGCGATCGAGTCAACCTCGATTAGGAATAGGAGGAGAACCTCGTCCTAACTCGAGCATCAACCTCGGCTAGAGATAAGATCTCTTCCGAGCGACCGTTGACAACCTCGGCTAGAGATAAGATCTCTTTCGAGAGACCGAGTCAACCTCGACTAGAGATAAGATCTCTCCCGAGTGACCATTGACATCCTCGACTAGAGATAAGATCTCTTCCAAGACCGAGTCAACCTCGGTTAGGAACAGAAGGAGAACCTCATCCTAACACGAGCATCAACCTCGGCTAGAGATAAGATCTCTCCCGAGCGACCATTGACAACCTCGGCTAGAGATAAGATCTCTTCCGAGCGACCGAGTCAACCTCGATTAGGAACAGGAGGAGAACCTCGTCCTAACGCAAGCAACAACCTCGGCTAGAGATAAGATCTCTTCGAGCGACCAAGTCAACCTCGGCTAGAGATAAGATCTCTCCCGAGCGATCGAGTCAACCTCGATTAGGAACACGAGGAGAACCTCATCCTAACTCGAGCATCAACCTCAGCTAGGGATAAGATCTCTCTCGAGCGATCAAGTCAACCTCGGCTAGAGATAAGATCTCTTCCGAGCAATCGTTGACAACCTCGGCTAGAGATAAGATCTCTCCTGAGCGACCGTTGACAACCTCGGCTAGAGATAAGATCTCTTTCGAGCGACCGAGTCAATCTCGATTAGGAACAGAAGGAGAACCTCATCCTAACTCGAGCATCAACCTCGGCTAGAGATAAGTTCTCTCCCGAGCGATTGAGTCAACCTCGGTTAGAGATAAGATCTCTTTCGAGCGACCGTGGACAACCTCGGCTAGAGATAAGATCTCTTCGAGCGATCGAGTCAACCTCGATTAGGAACAGGAGGAGAACCTCGTCCTAACTCGAGCATCAACCTCAGCTAGAGATAAGATCTCTTCCGAGCGACCTAGTCAATCTTGGACTAGAGATAAGATCTCTCCCGAGCGACCGTCAATAACCTCGGCTAGAGATAAGATCTCTCCCGAGCGACCGAGTCAACCTTGGTTAGGAACAGGAGGAGAACCTCATCCTAACTCGAGCATCAACCTCGACTACAGATAAGATCTCTCCCGAGCGACCGAGTCAACCATGGCTAGAGATAAGATCTCTCCCAAAGCGACCGACGATCTCGGATAGAGATAAGGCCCGGGACAACCTCGGCCAGAGCACCCGAGAAGCCTCAGATAGAGATGAGGCCCGGGACAACCTCAGCCAGAGCATCCGAGAAATCTCGAATAGAGATAAGGTCCGCGACAACCTCGGCCAAGACGTCCGAGACAACCTCGGTCAGAGCATCCGAGAAGCCTCGGATAGAGATAAGCAATCTCCCGAGCGTATTAACCTCCCGAGTGACCGTATTAACCTCGACTGCTGAAGACAATATCGCCTCCGAGGAGCTCAACCTCCGACCTCGATCGCAGTGGATGAGGCCTCAACCTCGGTTGGAGATGAGATCTCCCTCGGGCCTCAATTTCGACATTAACTTTGGCTGACGATGAAATCTCTCCTTCGAGCTTCGACCTGAACCAGCACGGCACCCAGAAGAAGACTTCGACAGTCGCCTTTTCTACACTCCCCTCGAATTTCGAGCTTGGGAGTGGGGAGAACTACTGTTGGGGATAAACCCCACTCCTGCCGAAGTCAAGTTCGGTGCCCAGCCTAATGCGGCCAGTAGCCACGGAAGAGCTTCAGCAGTCGGGCTTTAGCCGAACTGCTTAGCGGCCGAGCTCCTCCAACTCCCGGCGTCCGAGCTCCTTCGAATCCGTTCAGCCGGCCGAACTGCTTAACGGCCGAGCTCCTTGGACTCCAAGCGGTCGGACTTCAACGAAATCTCCTAGCGCCCGAGCTCCTCAAGCGGCCGTCCCTTCTGCCGGCCGAGCTCCTCCGAACTCCTCTACGATCGAGCTCCTTCCGAGCTTTCCCTTCAACCGAACTCTCCTACAAGTCCGAACTCCTCTGGATGAACTATCGCCATCAGTCTGCAACAGGCAACAAGACCGGACGATATGGCTGTCACCATCCACCAGACGACGCCTTCCTCTCCGTACCAAACTCCATGCGGCCCATGATCTACCAGTATGGCTGTCACCATCCATCTGACGATGCCTTTCTCTCCGTACCGAACTCCATGCGGCCCCAACGGCTCTCTGTCAGGCGGTATGGCTATCACCATCAACTAAGCTCCGTTTATAAAGGACCCTCCAGATATGCTAACTCATTCTCTATAATCTCTGAGTTCTCCTCTTCTTCTCTAAGCTCCGAAACTCATTTTCGAGCACTCCATTCTTGTTGGCCAGAGCTGATTTGATCGTCGGAGGGTCCTGTCGGAGCCACCCCCACCGCTTCGGATAGAACTTTATTTTGCAGATCTCCGACAGTGACCTCATCGTTCTCAACTCCAGCGACCTCCGATGATGACCAATTTTCATGTTAACAATAATCATTACAGTTATGCACAGGCAAGTGTTAGCGTGTGCAACCAATATGTATGTGTGGGTCTAAAAATTAAATACTGCTGGTTAAGAGACCATGTGTTAAAGCGTAACCACAAAAAAAAAAAAGGGTCCGGTTAGATGCCTCTATATTTTAAGGTGAAACTAAAGATAGAAAATAATCTAAAGTTGTACAAATAAGACGACGTGCGACGACATATGGTGTGAGTAACTGAAATATCCACGGACGGACGTATAACCGGACAAACAAGGATTCATTGGTTTGGAAGAAAAAAATTCCTTAAGGTATCTTACTATACCTATAAAGTGATCTGGGATAGCTTACATCTTTCAACGTTTTTACACTCTCTAGCATTCGACCCACCATAGCGATTGTCATGGGAGATCAAAGACTCGACTCATCAAATAACATTTTTTATATGGTGGAGAGATAAGGCTCTTCCTCCGGAAGCCTAGATTCACAAAGGAATTTCCAAACTTGATCCTATTTGTCCTACATGCAGTCAATCAGCGGAAACTTATGAGCATCTATTTTATGAGTGTGATTTTGCATGAACAGCCCCATTTGTAGTTCGTAATCAAGGAGTTTCTAAATCTTTCAAAAAAAGGATGTCTTCGTGGTTATCACCCCCTGATTCAAAATTTTTTTTAAAAAAAATAAAATTATATTTTCATTTCTACAGCTATAATCCTTTGGCATATATACAAAAAGCTAGAAATTTAAAAATATTTGATAGCCATGCATCAAAAAATTCTACTGTACAGAATCCGCCTGTCGCAGCCTCCCCCAAGGGCAAGACACTATATAACGCGGATGCAGTACCAAATCATATGGGATACAATGTAGAAATAATTATGAGAAACCCTGATGGTGATCCTATCACGGGCCATTTTATTTACTTTCCACCTTCCTCTGCTGAAAAAGCAAAAGCACAGGCTTTGAGAGAGGGAAGGTCCAATTATTACAACAGATGAATTATTTTAATACCATTTTCTAAGGAGACGTACTGGGTTTGTTCAGCTTTTATCCAGGGGATAAAGTAATCTTTCTTGGCTAATTTTTCATACTATCACCAATTGGAAAAGTCTCCTTCAAAATTCATGTCCTTTTCTGATCTCATACACTCCTCGTGCAAACACCAGTTGTGCCCATGTATTGGCAACTATACCACCAAAAATTGTTGCATCTCTTCCTATCTTCTCTCTCGTTCCCAAACTTTAGCTTTTATAATCGAAAAGAAGAATAACCAGTTTTCTTGTACGGAGGAGATTTAATGGAATGAAACTAGCCCAAGGGCTTTCTAACTTTATAAAAAACAAAAATGTTGCATCATTAATGATCAATGCATGAGGATCTCTTGAACCTGCCAAACCATGAAAAAATTTTAAATTATTATTCATTGATAATTTTTCAAAGAATAAAAGAGAGGCATTTGGTCAACCAAAAAAATTCATATTTAGATAATTTGATGATAGGATTTGATAAACATTCCTATCATACATGCGATTCAAAGGATGATAACCCTTCTAAAATATGTGGGAACCCTGATCTCGATATCGCCCAAGCAAGAGGATAAGGTAACCTTTGAGCCAAATGCTGCCTAGATTAATTTCTTGACCAGTGGAATCAGTCATAAAATATTCATAATACTTGAGTAATCCACAAATAGGTTTAAAAATTCGACGTGAATAGCCCACAAGTTGACAATAACTTACAAAATAGTTTGACTCTCTAACAATGATGTTGACAAACAGCTGGTGCTATTTCTTGCCAGCCACACGATACTTGAAGCAACCAGGATCTTCCCTTCATCTGCAGGAGCCATGGTTACCAGGGACCCCTCATAAGGATGATGTTATCATCTTGATGCTTGGTAAACATTCCAAGAGCAAGAACCCTCTCTACCGGTACGACCATAAATGAAAGGGGCACCGACCATATCAAATCCTCCATCTTCATCCAATTTACAATAATTTTCAGGGAAGGCACAACAATTCACGAGCTCATAGGATCGTCCGTTGTTCATTGGAAATAATTCCGCCGTATCAGCTGCCTTAAAGTTACCATCCTCCTAAATGTAATTTAGCAGGAGACAAAGCCAAGTAATAGAATGATTTAGCAACTAAGAAATCACCAGAAAAAGCATTCGGCTGGTGCAGGAATAATCCTGATACGATCAAATGGTGGGATCTTAGATAAAACAGTTCAGTGCAACAAGAAATACGAAAATTTCTTATGTTGCTCTCAGAAGTTCCAGATCCAATCCTAGTCGGTGAGTCTTTCTCATAAACCATACGTCACTGCTTACATGTTTTGCATTTGATTGAAATATAAATTGCCAAGTTCTTGACCGTAGCTGGATCCGCATATATTACTGCATAGCGATTGACATCGCAATATGGGTTCTAATAGCTCTTTGCTGGAGAGAACTAAGTGGTACATTTACGCACCCCAGTGGATGCTCGCGTGAAACTCATGTAGCCGCGTATATGCATGACCTTAACTAGAGCACCAACAAACCAGAGAGCTGCAGGAGGGCAAAGTGAACTTGCAACATATCTTTAGCTCCGGTTCTTATTTTACATAATGCAGAAACCATCACATAATTACACATCACCAGGTATATCTACAGGAGGATCTAAGCTGCCAACAAGGATTGCCAGATCAATGTCATTCTCCTCAAACTTTTTGATGAATGGATGATTCTGGAACCAGGTGAAGCGATTCAGTAAGAAGCACAATAAAATTGTTTAAGATAAAAATTACTGCAAAAACTGAAAATGATACTAACCAGGAGCTCCAAGGTCGACATTCTTTCATGAGGATCCTTTCGTATGCTGCAGACAGGAAACAAAACAGAAGGAATTTTTTTTCCACATATTATATGAATTTGATGTGGGGTAAAATATAATGTGGCCAAACTTGCAGCAAAAAACAGAATAAAAAAGTGATAACTACTTCATTCGAATCTACAATATACAATTAGATAAAGCACAGCTAGAGTATGATTTATGTAACTTAAGCAGTATTAAGATTTGCCCAAAAGCCACAGGTTTTCTAATTTTTGAGATACATCCCCAAATGATGATCGATGAAGCCGCCACAGGTGATGATCCAAAAAATGCTGCGTAGCATGGGTCATTAACTTGCACACTTATTGTTATTTTTGTCTCAATTTAAACCAAATGTACTGAATTTGATTCCTCTGGATGTTTTCGCAATTTGTGATGTTTTCTGACTCTGCATCTTTTTTCTTTTTTTTTTGTAAATGCAAGTTTAATTTATAAGCTGCTACGCAGCATTTTTTTTGGATCATCACCTGTGGCGGCTTCATCGATCATCATTTGGAGATGTATCTCAAAAATTAGAAAACCTGTGGCTTTTGGGCAAATCTTAATACTGCTTAAGTTACATAAATCTGCAGGAATCTGGTTCGGAATATTTAAAATGGAGATAAATTAAAATGCATATGCATGGTGATGATTCAGGGAACTGAGTAGCTACACACACCCACATGCCCATGCACGCATGCTGATAAAAAAACACAAAAACGGCATACGCACACATGCACGCACGAACATACAGTCAAGATGGTAGAGTTGTAAATTTAACTGTTTTAATTTCATTAACTACCTAGCATTAAGAAAAGCTAGTCACCACTCGGACAGACAATAATACGACAAAAAAATTTTAAATAAATGAGTCCACAAAACTGATAAAATAACAGATTTAGTATTGCCTGGATTTTTTTTCAAAAGGCGTTATGACAAGTCTAAGTCAGAAAAGATTAGCTCATTAAATGATGCGTACTAGTATGAAACTCAGTAAATGGTGGTCCACGTGCAAGGACACTTGAATGTCTAATCGCATCACTAAGATGATTCTTTGAGGGACCACCAAGAGCTGTACTGTGTAAATAACTTCATGTATCTTGTGAGAATTTTTTTTAAAAAAAATTCAGATAAACTGCAAAAAGGAGATAGTGGCCTCCAGAGCATCTCATAAATATTTATCGCAGGTTGCATTTGAGTCATTTTCTAAATGTTTCAACAAGGGTTTCAAGCTCGTCATCTAATAATATGGTAAACATTATGAGGTTGAATGGCTCAAATCCCTCGACAAAAAAATCTGAAAGGATGCTTTATACTTATAAAAATGTTTAATCCTTAATTTTAGAGAGAGTTGACTACTCGAACAAATAGAACAAGACATTTGATCACTATAGCCCAAGACTAAATAGATGCCAAGGATGATATGGATTCCAAACTCTTGGAGGGTTTCTATAAATGGAATCAGAAGAATTATTATAATATCCTAAGTGTTACTTAAAAGTGTGAAATGCGGAATTGGAACCTTGACTCACATAAAAATATGAGCTGAGCTGCCTCGGTGTGGCTGTATTCATGTATTTGCATCTTCTACTGCTATCTTAAAAAAACAGTATGAACATACTCTAAAAGTTGCTCTTCTATGTCTGAATCAAATCTGCAAACTATCAGATCAATCCAAATATGCCCAAGACCTCAGGATTTCAAGAGGAGGCTCAACTTGCATAATGGCATAACCCGACGGTTAAGAGTACTTAATAACAGATGAAAGGATTTTTTGCCATGATCATGGTTCGAACGGATGACATTCAGAGCTCCACGAGGAAAACAGGGTTATGGACATTCAAGATGAGCAATTTTAATCAGACGAATGTACAGGCAGGACCACTATGCTTTTCAGCTCACCTTATAAAACAATACAAGGGATAAGATCTAAAAGTGTTTGAAGATCTAGTGAAGCCTAAAGAAAAACAATATCGTTATGGAAAAATGGAGCAATCCAAATGTCACAGAGCAACAGATCATTAATCAAAGAGGACGCAAAGAGCCTTCAATATTAATATGCAGAAACATCTTCTTTATATAGCAAAACATTGCCTTTGAAAGGGCATCATTTCCACTAATCTTTAAGCATGCAGAGGAAAATGAAGGTGACAGGTGCATATCATGGAAAAATGCTACATCCTTCATAAGTGTATTTCTTTTTTGGTAGATCTCTATAAGGTTTTTAACCGATAGAGCATGTAGCAATAATATCAACAGCAAGGTATGGTCCTGTGTAGCTTCAAAAATGCCTATACTACCAATATGTTTAACATTCATCCCATTTTACAAAAAGACTCTAATTCCTTTTTATATTTTGAAAAAGAAAACAAACATATAATGATTCTCAAAGAAAATGACAGATAAGATTCAATTGATGTTCATCAGCTATGATGAGGTCGGAATTTTTGTTTTTTTTTTTGAAAAAAAATGCAAGTAGTAATAACATAAAGAAAATGTGATATGACCAATCATTGAAACTTTTTGGGGGAATGCTTTTTTTTTTTAAAGAAAAAAAAAGGTTAGAAACAGCAGATAAAAAACTCTACAAGACTAAGTTGTAAAAACTGAAAAGTGAAAATTAACATACCCCATACTAGCAAAATTTTATAACAATATGAATGTAAAAGGTTCAGCCATATGATAGCACAAGACAATGCAATAAAAGCAATACAACAGCTTGATGCAAGAGCGCTGACATACCAAGCTGATATAAACGAACAAAACTCTGGAGAAAATTGATCTGATGGGGCAGAAGGTGGTGGCTGGTCCACAATAGCCTCCAAAAGCTCATAAAAGCTTGGCCAACCTTCCTCTTGTTCAGATGGTATATAAGGAAAGCGGCCTATAGCACACTCAAGTATTACCAAGCCCAAACTCCATATATCACTCTTATAATCATATGAGCTTCCACTGATCCGCTCAGGCTGGTAGAGAAATGGTAAACAATGACGTAGTATCAGTTACTAAGCTCAATTATGTTTTGAAGGAAAAGACAACAGAACTACTAGAATGGTTAAAGTTAATAGAAATGATAAAATAGTCATATCATCGAATTAATAAGAGGGTTATCAAAGAGCAGATCAACATACCGACATATAATTGTAGGTACCTACAAATGTATCTCGTTGACCCATGGAGTTAGCAAGCACCGCGCTCACTCCAAAATCCGTTATCTTTATCTCACCTTTGTGATTTACTAACAAGTTTGATGGCTTTATGTCCCTGTGAATCACATGTCTTTCGTGGTGCAGGTATACTAAACCCTTCAAAACCTGAACGCCAAAGAGAAAACATGATGTCATCAAACACATTATGAGGTGCCAGATGCATAGAAGCATACATATTGTAGATCTGTAAGTTATCCTTGCCTGTTTGCAAACAACTGCAAGATATGGCTCAAGAATTGTTTTCACTTGTTTAATTACATCAGCCAGAGATCCTCGATCCATGTATTCCAAGACAAGAGAAATTACACCATTATGGTAGAAAGAATGGTAACAAACAACAACATGCGGACACTGTGATGCTTGATTTATTTTAAGCTCTTGAACTATTTGTTTACGAACTGTCTCTTGAATATTCATCTGAATGCCCTGCAAAATGCAATGTCTTAACATCAATTCATTGTGTCCTACGTAATGATATTTGAGGAAAACAGATATGGATTCAGCGCCTTAATTTCCCACTGATTATTAAGACCAGCCAGAAATCTTTAAAGCAGCTATAGTACGTGCAAGTGTCAGGCAAGCGCTGTCTCCTAGTGTGTTTGCGGATGCAATTTTATAAACCCCCAAATAATCCCTATTTTAAGAAGCATTCTGTTCTTTGTTCATAATATCTTTCAGCTGCACAAAAAGAAAAACTTAAGGCATGTTATGAAAGATCAGGATATTTTCAAAATTTTCTTACCCCTATTGAGCATTTTCAGCCTTTATAATTAGCCTACTCTCACAGTTTTGTTGATGAACTAAGGATGAAGCCAAGAAGGCTAACATGTAATTCCACATTCAAATCATACCAAAATTAATATTATACATATTTTTCAACTCTACAAACAGACATTGTGGCAGAATTGCATGAGTGAAGCTGTTTGAAATCCACTATAACAGCTTCCAGAAAAATCTTGCAGGTCCCACCCTCCATCTAGCTGCAGACCAGTCCTTTTCCTTGTCAGGACTTCATGAACCTCATCCAGTTTACTCTTCTAGAGGGAAGCCTTTCTTGAAAGATAGAAGATACCAACAAATTTGGTTAGCTGGAATTAAGAATACAGAGATAAAGGGTGTGATTGCATTAGCAAAATTGTCTGGCCATAAAGTTATAATACACAAGAATATGCCCTAAGGTTAGCTTAATCTCACTCTGTAAATAATGAGAGACCGAATGTTGCAGAAAGACATAGGGATGAGAATGTACTGATCAGTGCCTTCAGATGAGAATCTACTGATCCTTCTCTTTTTATCTTCACATAAAGTAACACACTCTTTTCCAATATACACAAGAAACAGATAAACAAGATATTTGATATAAATATCATTATTACTTCTCTACCTTTAGGGCATACAGTGTTCCCAACCATTTGTGCCGCACAAGCTGAACAACACCTCCACTCCCCTTCCCAATAACTTTAATGGTCTCAAGGTCTTCCAACGAGAACTGCATATCTTCCTCCTTAACATCTGGTGGCCGCACCTAAGAAGATAAAAACCGACCATAAAGATAAATATCAGCAAAAAGAAAAAGAAAAGAAAAATGAACGATTGCTTCATGATAGATGGATGCAAGTGATAACTGTTGTGGATAGGATCTAAAAAAAGTAAAACGAAGAGTTCAAGCTCAATAAAGATTGAACCCTGTGCCAAATACAATTTAATTGATTTCAGAAATATTTTATCTATAATTGCAAAACTATGGATGAAGATGAGCCTTGGCACAATAGTAAGGTTGCTCCTTGTGACATGGAGATCACGGGTTTGAAACATGGAAACATACTCTCCACATATGGGAGCAAGGCTTTGTAAATCTGACCCCCCCCAACCCCCAAGACCCCACAATGGTAGAAGCCTCATGCACTGGGCCATCTTTTTTAATTGAGAAATTATGGAAAACTAGAAATTTCACTAGAACCAAAATAAGAAAGCTATCAAGCTAACACCGATCTTGCATCCATGCATGCATGAAGTCATAACCATAACCATCAAGCCTTATCCCAATTATTTCAGAATTGCTTTTTGGATCCTCATTCACCAAGAATTTCTTATCTAGGGCCACCTCTAATATTGTATCAAGCTTTCCATATCCTTTCTCACAATCTCCATCAATGTAACCTTAGATCTTCTCTTCTTTTACATCCTTCAAACAACCTTCCCTTCTCCTACATCCTTCAAAACAAACTGAAGTTCCTCTTCTTATTGGAGCCCTCTTAAATCTTTATTGTAGGTGCCCATAACTTTCAAACAGATTTTCCATCACTACATCCTTAATTTTTGCAACTCCAACAACTCCTCTAGTACACTAATTTCTCAACCGATTCCCTCTACAGTTAACTCATATCCATTTTAACATTCTCACTTTGCTACAGTAAACATATTATCCTAAAGTCTATTTATTATTCGACTATCCATGCATTGTAAAAATAGCATTGAGATTTTAAAATATAAAAATTGGAAGCACATATTTTTACTAAGAAAAGATAGGCAGAGAATTTGCAAAGCCAAAATCAGTGACACCTATAACCATAATGTCAAAGGTAACAATTAAAGAGTAAAACCGATAGAAGAACTCAAAAGAATCAAATCATCAGGCTTATACATTCTTCCTCTAACATTGATGTAGCTTTTAATCATCAGTTTGTACAAATCTAGTCAATTATCTATAAGATAAAGCTCTCTGTACATCATTGGTGCTACTCTATACACTAGACATTAGTAGAACATATATAACTATCATCATAACAAAAATATAAGTTAAAGAAAAACTAAGTAGCTAGAGAGTTACAGAATCAGAATTTAAAGGCTACCAAGCAAAAAAAAAAAAAAAGAAAAGGAAGAAAAAAAAGAAAATAGAAAAGGAAGAAAAATAAAAGATCAGCAAAAAGCCCTTTTAAGCTTGATTACTTTAATGTTCAAGTTTCTAAATACATGGCCAATATGAAAATGTTTCATCCACTTTTTACCAAAGCAAATCAGACTAAAATTGCAGTGTCTGCAGTATAAATGATGATGACAAGGTTCAATAACAGATGAATGTTAATATTTGTCTCAGCCATATTGATACAAAATCCTGTCAGCCAATTTAGATGATGCATCAGCATACACCTGTTAGCAATTTTGAGTTTATCGTTGAAGACTCCAAGCATCACAAGGAATTGACTTCTGAATCCATCAATTGATCATAAAAAATCAAGTTCAGGGAACAAAATGAAGTCAATGAATTCATTATGGCATCATGCTAAAGGATAGAATCATAGCTCAAGAGGATCGAAGAGGCCCCCATCGCTCCTAGTCCTGCAATATTGGGATTTTTGTGCTGTTCCTTACTTTGCACTCAATAGGCATGATATAAAAGTCTGAAATTTGATGTCTTATTTAGTAATCACAAATAACATAAAAATAGAGGCAATAATGGCCATGTACTAAGCAGGTTATTCTTCTCCTAATTTGCTATCGAGAAGTACCCTACAATAACAACAATGCAAGATATTGTGAAGCATAATATCCCAAAAGATTCAGATAAGTAGATTAAATTGGTTTCAAATTCTGTATACTAACAAAGCAAATGCAAGATATTATGAAGCATATTATCCCCAAAAAATAGGTAAGTAAATCTAATTGGTGTCAATTTCTATATGTTAAAAAAATTGTTAATCTTGGTATTAAGATTTCCAATACAAACAAAGCAATAGGTACTCTCTTATACAATTCTCTAGTTGTCTTGTGTCAAAATTAGTATCAAGTGTGAGTTTTTCCGTATTCTTCTCTTGATGCTTTGCATGCTGGAATCCACCAAAAGTATTGCTTACTGACAGACATGCTTATAACTGAAATTCTATCCCTTGCCCTTTCTTTCAGCAGGCATTGATTTGGTTCAGCCATTATCCACATAAACTTTTGCTCTCATTAACCAGCCTCCAAAAGTGTTACTTTATCTGGTTTGATTTTTATCATATAATCTTCTCTAGGCATCCCATTTTCTTCATTTGGAGTCTACCTAACATCTTTGTACTCCAAATGTGCAAAAGGATAGTTCATCAGCATGATTATAACCCGAAATTCTCTCACTTGCTTCTTTACAATCCTCATATAGTCTCACATTATTCAATTTCTTCATGCAACTAGTCCTAAGCATGCTCTTTTAATTCTCAGAAGCATCATAACCGATACCATTCTTTGCCAAGTTACTAGTTCTAAACTACTCTTCACAATGCTTGAGGAAAATCAAAAATGAAAAGAAGGTTTAAGAAGAATACATAAAACTTCAAGATTTGTGCTGATTCCTACGATTGAGCTAACAAGGTTAAAAGTGTTTAAAAATCGTGATGTCCGCATAAAGAACTCTGTAGGACTTTAGAATCTAATGTCATGAATTCAAAGCATAAACTTCTGACTGTGTTGGTGCAATACTGCAACTTAAACATTAAAAAAGATAATTCAAGTATAATTCAAAAAAAGAAAAAGGAAATCAAGATCAGCTTACGCGATTCTCGGTTTGTGCAGAGATCAACCGCAACCCTTTCTGATTCAGCCGCAAGTCACCGTCCGTGAAGGTCCCGCTCGCTGTCCTGAAATCCCAAAATCCCCAATTTTCTCACGATCAAACCCATAAAGAATCTCGAAGAAAAATGATTGGGCCATATTTGGAAAGCCATCAAAGAATCTTGAGAGAACAGAATAGCTTCGACTCGATTTTGAACTTTCGACCAACAAAAACCCGGAAGGGAGGTGGAAAAAAAAAAAACTAGCTTGGATCTCTCGAAAGAAACAGAGTAAGAGAAGAATCTTGTAGGAATGCTTACAAGAACTTGTCGACAGGGGTTTCTTGGGCCGGCACGGCGACCTTGAGCTGCTTCAACGACTTCGGGCCCTTCATGATCTAGGATTTCGAGGGCGGCGAACGCTGGCTAGGTTTCTAGGGTTTTATCGAGGAGAGAGAAAGAGCGACTAGAGAGAGAGTGTGTAGATAGAGAGGATGAGACTGGGATTGGGGAAAACCGGAAAAGGAGAGGAGAAATTTTAACAGATAAATAAAGATAGAAGCAGCGACTTTTCGACGAAGAGGGGCAGCCAGATAATAAATTCAAACTACCGATGACCGCCAGTCTTTTTTTTTTTTTTTCCTAATAAAATATTTCCCCTAATAACAAAAATAGAATAAAATAAAATAAATGTATAAAACCCGGTTACGTTGGGTTGGGCCTGCTCTTTGACACGTCGTAGACTCGAATGCATAGGAGCTGGGGCTCAGCACAGATCAGACATCGTCGGATCGAGAAAAAAATTTTATTCGATCTGATCTATTCGGATTTATTATGTATTAATTATTTTAAATTAAAATAAATGATTTATAGTAGATTCAAATGAATTATATTAATTTAAACTTTAATATTAATTTAATATTAATTTTAAATTTAATATTAATTTATTTAAATTTATTTATAAATTTGAATAGATTATATTGAATTCAGATGAATTATATCGGATTCGAACGGATCCTATGTTAAAAACGTAGAAACTAAATCGATCATAAATAATTTATTTTTTTTTGTAAACTTCAATCTAATTTCATCTAATTTATATTTTTTAATTGATCAAAAATTGATGTTCGTTGGATTGGATTGTATAGATTTCTTTGGATTTTAATTATTTGCTCAGTCCTAGTTGGTTTCGAGGATTGTATCCAACCCGCTTGTTCGCAGTAGATAGGAGCTTAGTTGGGTTGCCTGCCTGTTCTTCCTTGGGCCACACGTCCATCAAACCGATGCCTTTTAAGCAAATTACTTGCAAGCCATCCAGATTTCAAAACTGGGTTGGATTTTGGAAGTTTTATTCGCATATGCGAATCAGATCGACCGTGTATTCCACCAAAATCTGAATGTATGGTGGAAAAGCATGTTTGCACATGCGATCGTGCTCTCCGTAGACAAACCTTTCAAAACCACAGGCGCTAACGGATCCGTTATTTAACTCTTGTCGGAGGGATAAGATTGGCTGGCAACCATATGTGGCCCCACCACCACCACCACCACTGTCGGTCGCAAGAGTCCCCTAACGGCAGCTTACTCTTTTAAAGCTCACCGGCAGTCGCCCTGCGGCAAGCTCACCGCCCCCGCACTGATCACCCCACCCCACCTTGGACCAATCCAAGACATCAGGAAGGATAAAATCCACGAAGCCCAACAACACCAACCAAGTTCTCCATGCCATGGGGCATATGGCAATTGGTGGAATTCTTTGTAAAGTCCACTGCAGGCTTGGCAGCTAAAAGTTTAATAATAAACATTTTTCTATATCGATGTCACTTACTTGCAATGGCTTTGTCAACATACCAAGGGGGCTTATTGGTCAATGGGGTTAACCAAAATGCCAAACAGCACGAAACACTTAAAAATTATAACAAAAGTCATAATTAATATGAAATACCTGTTGGGTACTGTTGGTGTCTTTACCTTTTATCCTAGCATTTTGCATAAGATTTTATCATTTTCTTTTATTTTATTTAAGTAAATTATCTTGACTACTCTCGAGATTTGGGGTAACTATATAATCTCATTTAATATTTTAGAAATATATAAATAACTCTTTGATCAAATATAAAAATTTAAAATTTATAAAATAAAAAAAATAAAAAAACAAAATATAAGATATTTTAAGAGCCTCAAGTAGGTTAGATAGCGATGAAATCGGTAAGATCATTAGTTTATTTAATAGAAAGATATTAACAAGAGAATATGTATCATACATGTAGTAAAAATTAAGTAATAGGATACATATTTTTTAAATATTAGATGAAAATCTATAATTATCTTAAATCTTGAGAGAGCTCATTATAATCTAATATATAATATAGGGATAGACTTGAATAAGATCAATCGAATTTGGGCTTAAATCTGATCAGATTAAAATTAGATAATTGAAGTCATAAATCGATAATTCAAGCTGTTAGATATGATCTGCTACCTCTAAATTACTTGCATGCCAAAAATCATATGATTTGAAAACTTTTAATCCGATCAAAAAATACATCTAATTTAATTTTATTTAAGCTATCCAATTTTTGACTATTTAACGCATAGATTAGGAATTTTTAAATCATATGACTTTTTTTTTTGTGTAGAAGCAGTATTTAGGTAGTAGATCATATTCAATGGTTTGGATCAGAGATGTAGAATTTTCATTATAGAATTTTGATCTGACTGGATATGAGTCTAAATTCAATCAATCTGATTTTAGTCTGACTATATATATTAAAATGGAGGCTTTCATCTCTGTTTGACATATGAGATTTTGGAAAGAAAGAAGAGTGCCACATAGAAAAAAAATCATAAGGCTCTTGATCCAAAAAAAAAAAAAAATTGTTATGTGAGCCATCGTCTGGCTTCCCGGTTCGTGCCACCGATTGGGGGGGGGGAAATTTGAGGAAAAAATGGGGCCACTCTAAGCCTCCCATCCCTTCAAGATTCTCGAGAATGAAAAAAGATGAGAAATACCCGACATAAAACCCCACCCATCATCTAACTTTTTTATTCGCGCCGCTATCCGACTGGGGCACTGCTCCAAGCCTACCATCCAGTCGGGGCTCCCGAGGATAGAAAAAATTGAGGAAAATAAGGAGCCGTTCTAAGCCTCCCATCTCATTAAAATTTGCAAAAACGGAAAAAAGATAGGAAATACCCAATACAAAACCCCACTCATCGTCTAGCTTCCCTATTCATACTGCTCTTAGCCTGCCACCTGGTTGGGGCTCCTGAGAACAGAAAAAATTGAGGAAAAACGAGGGATCTATTTCAGAAACCAAAGCCATGCGGATGGTTCGAAAGCAGGAGATGGATCGAGTGGGGGAGCTAAAGATGGGATTTTGGATGGTGGAGACTGGGGTTTGAATTAGAGCACGGAGGCGGAGGATTCCTTTATGGATGCAAAACCTGATTTTGAGGAGGGTGATGATGTTGCTAGGAAAGGAGTACAGGAGGCAGATTCGTGAAGTACTGGTGAGACTTCGACTATAGAAGTGGATGTTGTTCAGAAAGATTTGAACTTCGTTTATTCCTGTCGTCGAAGCAGAGAGTTTGGATAGGAACTTCATTAGAAGAAGACGTGAGATGAGGGTGGAAGCGGGGATTTTGTCGTAGCTGATGTAGGTGTAGTGAAGGGTGTCAACACAGCGAAAGCAAAGAGCACAGTGATGCCTTCCGTTGATGGAAAGGTGAAGGATAAAGATGTTGTTATGGGTGATGAAGGATTTGATGTGGTGATGGCCAATAAGAGTGATGAAAAGTTAGGTGTGAAAATTAGTGCATCTAAGATGGTAGACATAGCAAAGTCTCATGCTTCGCTGCCCAATATACTTAAATGCTAGGATGTTTCTCCTGGTAATGATGGTGGCTGTCAAAAAACTGAGGTGGTTCAAAGGTTGAAAGTTGATGAAAAGGTTCTTTAAGTGAAGGATAATATGGATGGCTTTGATACGTACGGGGATAGTAATTCTATCCAAAATGTGCAAGTCGATGGACAAAAATTATTGAAAAGCAAAGAGAAACAAAGGCCGCTGACTTTTGATGTAGTCAGCATGTCAAATATCGCTATGCTTTTCATAATAAAAAGAAGGATGAATTTTTTATTTTAGATATTAATAATTTATTAAATTATTTTATTATATTTAAAAAATAGTTGAAAAGAGGAGAACATATGTGTGTCTTATGCATCGCATGGACACATTTTAGTGGATGGTGCAGCTATAGTTAGTAGGAAACTCGGTTTAGAAAAAAACATATTAGTAGCTTATATGCCGTAGAAATGTTATAATTATGAAGATGCCATATTAATTAGCTATATCAAGATATTTATATTTTTTATATTAAAAAAATATAAAATTTAGATTCATATGACAAGTCAGAGTTCTGAAAAAATTATTAAGAAAATACCACATCTAGAAACTCATTTACTCCAAAATTTAGACAGAAATAGAATCGTCATGCTAGGATCTTAGGTAGAAAGAAGTGATATTTTAATAGATAAATTAACACCTTAGACAATGAATAAATCATCATATTTTTTGGAGGATATTATTATGAGTTATACCTGATATTCGGGTATCTACTGCAAAAGAAACTTATCTAAAACTACCTATAGGTGGAAGGGGTCGTGTTATTGATGTGAGATGGATCTAGAAAAAGATCGACATTAATGAGTTGATATTAACAATAAAAATTTCTATTTATATTTTAAGAATATTTTTAAAAAATAAAAAAATATATATATCCTACATAAGTGATATATTGGTTTTCTAAAGGCTTTTTAGATGATATACCAAATGTATTAACCTGCATTTATAAAAAAAATTTAGTAACACAAAGTCAAGACTCAGGCCATAGATATGCGGATGGATGCCAATATGCTTGATCCGAATAAGATCCTGACTCTCTGAGAGCCTCTTGAGCTCCTCTTGAACTTCGTCATAATAATCATGAATGCTAATATAGGAAGAGGATGAGAATTTTAGCTTTATGAAAAAAATCTAAATTTAGAAAAAAAAAAATAGCTTATAAATAACTTATAATCCATATTATATATAAAATATTTTTTTATTTTAATTATTTTTTAAAAAATATTAAAATTAATATTAATAAAATTAATAAAATAAAATATTAAAAAATTTATATTCCGCCCATGATACGACATTACATGCTAGTCTATTATATATATAAAATAATATTCTATAGAGAAGTATTATGGTATTGCCATCTCAATATCTCAGATGATTTTAGTTATGCCATGTGGATTATTATTTTATTATTAATAATAATTTAAAATATTATTTTAATTAATAATAAAATAATATTTTAAAAAAATTTAAAAAATAATATTTTAAAATAAAAATAGAAAAGAGATAAGAGATGAAAAATATTTTAAAAAATATTATTTTATATATAAAATAATACTTGATGGAGGAGTATTGTGGTATTGTCATCTCAATATCTCAGATGATTTTATTTATACAAAGTAAAAAATTATTTTATTATTAATAATAATTTAAAAATATTATTTTTAAATAATAATAAAATAAAAATTTAAAAAATTAAAAAAAATAATATTTTAAAAATAAAGTAGAGAAGGGATAAGAGACTAAAAATATATAAAAAAATATTATTTTTTAAAAAATAAAATATTATAATAATAATAATTTATTATTATTTTAAAAAGATAATATATTATTTTTTAATTTTAAAAATAATAATATACTAATTTATTTTTTAAAAATTATATTTTTATTATTTTTTTAAAAAATAATATATTTCAAGATCTAAATCGATCCATCAGATTAGATCAGCCACATGGATTATTATTTTATTATTAATAATAATTTAAAATATTTTTTAAATAATAATAAAATAATATTATAAAAAATTAAAAAAAATAATATTTTAAAAATATAAGTAGAAAAGAGATAAGAGATAAAATATATTTTTAAAAAATATATTTTTTAAAAATAAAATATAATAATAATATTATTACTATTTTTTAAAAAAATATTAATTTATTATTATTTTAAAAGATAAAATATTATTTTTAAATTTTAAAAATAATAATATATTAATTTATTTTTTAAAATAATATTTTTATTATTTTTTAAAAAATTATATGTGTCGAGATCTGTATCAATCTATCGAATTAGATTAAATCAAATTTAATAAATTATTCATAAATAAAACACGATACTTCATCGATTTATAAGTCAAAATTTTATATTTAATAATCTTCGAAAGTTTTAAAAAGATATGAGAAAAAGTGAGGGGACGAGGGTGCAATTAGGATCGTCATTTATCGAGAGAAAGAGAACGACAGCACCGATGGACATGAAAAAGATATGAAAATAGAAAAAAAAAATATATTATTTTATTTAAAAAAAAAATTTCTTCCTTCAATGATGGTGCCAAGGCTAATGGTACCAACAGAGACGTTGGGAATGTGATTAAGATTGGCGTTTATTGAAAAAAAGAAGAGCGATGGTGAGATGATAGAAGGATGACGACACCAACGAGCATGAAAAAATTATGAAAAGAAAAGAGAGGACGGATGTGCAATCGAAAATAACATTTATCATAAGAGAAGAATCGTGATGGGGCGATAAGGAGATGCAGTGGTACCGACAGATGTATAGAAGATATAATAAAATAAAATAAAATAAAATAAAATAAAATATTATTTTATAAAATAATAAAAAAAATATATCATATATATATATATATATATAATAGATAAATAAAATAAAATAAAATATTAAAAAAAATAAAAATATTCATTATAAATATTTATTATTAAAAAAATTAATTATTATAAATCGTAATTATAAACCCCGCGGAATGTCCTGGTCTTCGACTAGTTTGGTCGTTAAAGCAATGAATTTTTTATGGATCCAGCGGTAGTGCATTGACGGCGCCTTATCAGGACGACAGGACATTAGGATGGATCCTAGCATTCCTTTGGAAAGAGTATTAAGGTAAATTACCAAACAATCCGGCCGCCAACCCGTCAACGCCCCCACCACCGCTACCTTCTACGGCCCACAACCTAATCCCGGCAAACCCTAACTTGAAAGTTAACGGTGTCATCATTGTAGCTGCGATCAGCGCCGATCCCCTTGGCAACGTTCGCCTCAACACAGTCCACCGCTGCTACGCGCTGCGCTGGAACGGTGGTGTTGGTCCCCTTTCCGGTAGGAGGGAGATCTCGGCGACGGTGTTGGATCCGTAGAGGACAGCGGCGGCGATCTGGTCGTGGTAGGTGCTGGCTAGGGATGCGGACGGAGAGGGCGAGGTCAAAATCAGAGAAGAGGAGCTACTTGGGAGCAAAGAGGTTGAAGGCGCAGGAGACGGCAGAGGCAGGAAGCCGGGGTCCAAGGACAAGACACGGATGAGAGAAGGAATGGGAGCAAGAACGTGGGAGAGATGAACCCCTCTCCCTCTCTCTCTCTTTCTCCAATTTCTTATTGGAGCTAATAAAGATTTTGGCGGAACACCACAGTAAAACCCGATCTTTAATTCTTTATTGCCAAAAACTCTGAGGCCCGTTTTTTTGTAAGTAAAAAATTGATCTATTTTTCATTGATTAATTTATTTATATTCTCATATTTTTAAGATAAAAAAATTATTTTTTATAAATAATATTTATTCATAAAATAAAAAATTTTTTATCCATGTCTAAATTATTTGTTTATGAATCAGTAAAATAATCATTTAATTTTATACTTAAAATATCTCATTCTTATTTTTAATATTTTCATTATTTAATACTTAATAACTCAATCATTAATTTTTTTAAAATCTAAAAAATATTAAAAATATTAATAAATTTTAACAATTTATTTAAAAAAATAGTAATGTAAAAGAACATTGATAATAAATTTCAGAGCAACTTATCCATATATAAAAAAAATATAAATAAATTATTTTTTTATATAAATATTATCTAAAAAAATATTTACTTAAAAAAATATAACTTTTTTAAGATAAATATCCATAAAAAAACAACCCCTTAATGAAATCAAAATCAAAATAGTCTAATCCTCTGAAGTGTTTGATTCGTGATCGAAATCGAAATCCAAATTTAAATTAAAATAAAATTTTAAATTTATAAAAAAAAATAAAAATAAAATTTTAAATAGATTGGATCATTTTCATTCCATCTCGAAATCAGAATCAGAATGAAACTTCTTCCAACCAAGCGATTGAAATAAAAATCACCCATTTTCATTCCAATTCTAGACCTTTATTTTCTCCAACCAAGCACTTAAAATTTTTCAAGCACATTTAAAAACAAAAAGAATCAGATCTAATAATTCAATGATTCAATGATATAAAGACATGCCAACATGATCCAATGAGACCATGAGCAGCACTATGATGCTGGCAATTTCATTTAACAAGAATATTGACCTGGTTGGATAACACTCAAGACAGGTAAGAGTTACTCCAAATCTAAAAAGAGCAAGATAGAATTTCCATCGGCGGGAGGAGAGATTTGTAAAAGAATTAGTAAGCGTAGGATTACGTAGAGATAGCACGCTCTTTTTCCTTTTTTTTTTTTAACACGTTTCAATGACCATCTAACAACTCGTTAGCTCAAAAATGGTATTTCTTTCTCAACTTGGACGCTGCTGCTCCCGGTGCTCTGATCATACTTGAGTTGTCACAGAACTTAGATGAGAGCAAGACCGAGACGGTTTGCATTGCACCCATCCAATTTGAGTCGAAACTTGGAGATACTTCAACATACAAGGACATTGAATCTTAAGCACTCATACTACCCCTCTTATAAAACCTAATCAAATGTGACCATGGTCTCTTTTAACATTGTAAAGAATTTCTTCAGCTGTCTTGCATCTGTGGATACATAGGAAGGTCATCACTACTTGACAAACGAACAAAGCTCGCCACTACCACATCCATGGAACAATGAATTCCTCTCATTATCCCAGATACCAGCCACAGACAACAAATTGAAGTTAAAAAACTCCAAATTAAACAAGACTATAATTAAAAAAATCAGCTGTCCTAACAACAAGATAACATATGCGCATAAATATATTTAGCAGACAGCGGGCTTTCACTGTAACTGATGAAGGCAAAAGTCCTCGTTTACTATTTACCAACCTGGTGTAAAGAGGAAAAGCAAACAAAAGAAACTCAGAAAGATGAATATTAAAAGCCACATACAGTAGCCAAAAAGAAGAGAGAGAGAAACAGGAGGAGGCATAATTCATATAATATTACAGTTATTCAGAGGGTAAGGATATGAACAGCAATTGGTTTGGTTAAGCACGATCTCAGATACAAGCTTAGATATGAAATGCATTGAAACTAAGAAAACAGGTCGATTCTCCAAGCAGTAATGACGGTACCCAGGGGAAAGAGTCCCCATCAAGTTGTTTTATCATACTTCTGGAACGAATTTTCCCTTGCACTCTCTAGAATGGTCTGATCAGCAGCAATGAAGAATCCAGCAATGGAAGCTGCACAATGAAAGTTTCAAGTAAGCTACATAACATACTGATCTGGGATTAAAGCATAGCTTTGCAACTGCTGGAACATGAATTGATGCAGGAATAGAACCGAAGTCTATCAATATTTAACGCACTTCGGTAAGAAAGCATGCAAGCTCAGGGAAACCTAGAACTTGGACTTAAGGTGCTAAAGGTAAGACTTAAGCATCAATATAAAACTACAGCATTCAGTACACTCGCCAAACAACAGTAACATGGAAAACAATGCTTAGGTTGATATTTTTGAAGGAAAAACACTGTTTTCCACCACAGGATGGTACAGATCAGATCAGATCTGAAGGAGAATTTTTTAAAAATTTCTAAACGATCTGATCAGATTTAAGAGTTCTCAGATCTAATCATGGTGATTTGATATTAAAAATTAAAATTAAATCAGATTTAATTTAAAGTACCTGATTGGGTAATCTAATTATCCTGCAATGATCCTGTTGATTCCTGAGGTTCTGGAAGGAGCCATACACGTGCCTGGCCTTTACTGGTATCCATTCGGACAGAATTTGAACGTCTTCTCCTCACGAACATTTCCTCCAAAAATCAGATCTGGATCTGATCCGAAGAACCTTCAAAACTATTTTTGAAGGTAGCCCATTCGTCACACGACCACCATCGCGTAGATCCTGAATATTGTGACAAAAATCTTGAACCTTCTTCTCAGATTTGTGCCTAACTTTTTAGGCTTGTAGAAGAGAAGAAGAGAGAGGATAAAGGGGGCATGGGATATCAGGGATTTGGGCATGAAAAATTATTTTTTGCGTTGAATGCACACTTTGACATGAGAAAGGCTTTTATGTCCAACGCCTACTTAGAGTCTCTTTTGACCAAAATAACTTGTTTATTTTATCATTAGGACTTTATGACTTATTTTCCATGAAAAACCACCAGATCTCATCTATTTTTTCGTCAAAAATGGTTCAAAAAGGTGTCGGCATGAGTAGATAAGGAAGAGTCCACTGCACCTAGGACTCTTCCCTCAAGAGTTTGATCCAAATCAAACTCTTTCATAACTCAATCTATACACCTCCAATAATCACGAAATTTGGTACACCCAATGCATAACTCGTGCTCTATTACATATCCAAAAATCAGATCAAAATGATTTATAGAGAATTTTCTAGAAGCATCTGATCAGATGACCCTTAATTCTCTCAAACAGATCAACTTTTGACCCTAGTCCAATTTGACAATGAATGGATTTAATTTTTATAATTAATCTAACTTGGACTTGTTCCAATCAGATGAAAAATAAATTCATTCAAAATACAACAATGAGTCAAATCAAATTTGACTCGGTTGCGATGAATCAAAAAGATTTCAGAAGAAAAAAATCAGACTCAATCATGTGTTAACACGATTACCTTGAACCTGATTGAATCTAATCCAAATCAATCAAATTGGCTTAGCTCAATTGATGACATTCAGACCCAAACTCTTGTTTGTGTGACCCAGTTAGGTTCAATTCTGTATGGTAATGAGACATGTCGCGATCTCCATCATCGACATATCTTTCGATGGACCAAAACTTTTCTGATTCATACAATTAGAATAATTGATCATCAAAATCATCCTAATTACTCCCAATATCCACCAATGACACATAACAATATATGATGGCAACCCATCAGAACTGAAAGCGAACCTCTCGATACAGTTACCTATGTGATTGAATTCTTCTATCTTGAGCCCCGACAGGATTAGGGTTAAGGTGAACTCGTCAAACCCAATGTCTGTCATATGAATTAATCATTCAATTCGAGTCCAATGTGAAATTCTAATAGAAACTCTTTCTATCATCTTCACTTCGCCATGACCATGGACTTATGAACTCAATCTCATGATTATCATAAGGCTACTCCTCATCTACCGAGGTGGATAGATCTCCTATTGGTGCAATCCAATTCCTACAATGAATATGCTATAGCCAACATACACCTCAGGATTTCGAATGACTAGGAGATCGAATTATGGTGTAGTCAAACTATAACACCCTCAAGGTGAACTGCCGATGCACCTTAGATCAAAGAATCAGACATACCACTGTAGTATCGAGTCAGTCATCGACAAGAAGATAGACTTTCTTATGACTACTCGAGGTGATCACGCTCAATGCCCTCGTTCTCTAATGAATGTATCTGTACTCTTGCTACGGTGTCTCCACACCATAGACTCAAGACACGTCTATTCTAAGAAAGTGATCGTACACCAACCTTCTAGATCGATCACCATCCTCATGATAATCTTACGGTCGGAAGCAGTTTATGAGTTAATTATGAAAATTCATATCTTAAATTTTCAACTCTTGAAAA
Source organism: Cocos nucifera (assembly GCA_006176705.1). Classification (NCBI taxonomy): domain Eukaryota; kingdom Viridiplantae; phylum Streptophyta; class Magnoliopsida; order Arecales; family Arecaceae; genus Cocos; species Cocos nucifera. The sequence goes on from QRFJ01000077.1 coordinate 1,034,424, forward strand.
TATGAATTGTCATTACCATTAACTCAAAAAATATATTTTAAATACACACTGTGATAGAAGATAACCCATTTATTAATTTATAGTCAAAATTACAAAATTATCTTTAATAGTGAATTACAAGTGACAGCCAATCTGGCTTCTAGGATAGACATCTAACAATTTTAACATGTTAGAGAATAGAACTCAGTACGTGGAAATAATTCTTCAGTTAATATCTTAGCATGAGAGATTGAACAGGCTCACCGTACAGACAGACATATGTCTAAATTCACAGATGATTCAGCTCAAGCTGAAAAGGTAAAACTGTTCTTTTCGATGAAAATAGAAATTCATGAACTCAAAATGAAACCTATCTATCTCAATCATTACTACAAGTGGGTTTTCTGTTGCATATAAATATTATTTCACATCCTTGAGTTATTTTAACATGCCAAACATTTTGGACTTTTTTGGCTAGAAAATATGCTGTCTACTTAGAATTACTACGCGAATGACTATGTATTTGATCATTTTATATTGAAGTCTGGTGGTGAAGAAATACAGTAGAAGGCTAATTTGCTGACTGGTAAACTTTATATAAATAAATCACTCAGCAAGTCACTGTTGCAAACCTCCTGGCATTCCAGTTTGAGTGACCACTGATTTGAGGTTCATTCACACAGTAATTCTCTCTCTTTCTATCAAGCCACTCCTCTCTACTGGGAGACTCTAGACGAACTGTGCGGTGCATGACACCCTTCCTACACTTTCTCCCTGACTTCAAAAACTCTTCAGTCTTAACTCTGTTTCACTCTTGCTGATTACATCTGGCTACACTACAGATATTCGGAACATCTGTTTGACTTTGAAGATCCAATTTGCTTCCAACTGGGTGTAAGATGTTTGTGCTAAGCTTGGGAGGAGCGTTCGGTGAATTGTGTTTGATGCTCTAGTGCTGCATGGGAATTTCTAAATCCGAAGTGCAGCTTCTGTCTTGCTCTTCTGTTCTCAGTCCCCTTTTCCGCTCTGTTCTTCTTTTCTGATCATGTTCTGTAAATAGTCAGCTTAGTAAAAGACAGGTGGCAGTTCCCTGCTTCCCTTTCCCTCAAAAAAAATAAATGATTGGAGGTTCATTCAAAATGGAGTTGGAGGGCTGTCTGGAGTTAAGACCCTATTTAAGCTGGATTAAAGTTCTGCAGACAGCCATTCTTTGGGTTGGAGAGTTGAGCAATACATATTGGCTTTGAAGGTTAGCTAGATAAAAAATAATCATGGCCAATTAAATAGCTGCAGTAGTATTAGGAAAAAGCAAACAGGCCATTTTTAATAGCCTAAAGGGCTTGACATATTTATGAGGCTCTGTTTAGTGTTCCTAAGCTTCTGGAGCTTTCACTGATCAACGGGACCTCCTTCTGGGCTTCACTCTTGGTTTGGTAATTAGATTCTACTTTGCCTTGAATTATTTTTGGGTCATCCAGCAGATACCAATTTTTCAGATTTTGCTGGCATTTAATGATACATCCTAAATTTTAGCTGTCAAACGTATGGCACCACAATTAAGATAAAAACTAGGCTCCTTAATATGTCTGGAATGAAAGGGGACATATCTGGAAGACATTGACATGGCTCTACACCATCCATCCAAATATTGCTGATAGTCAAAAGAGACATAAAGAACACAACATAGCTTCTTGTATGTTGAAAATGCAAAAGCAAGCACGTTCATTATGTTTTAACCAACTCAAAAAATAATGGAAGATAGCTAGCCACTCTTTTTAACTTTCCAAACCAATTATGCTTTTAATCATATTAGGCTGAAGGTATTGCAGGACCAGTTTTAGAGAAATCATGCCAGCAAAACTTAAGCATCTCCTGCACAACTTACCTGCTGATATGATGAGCGCTTGTGCAGTGTAATTAAGGTTAGCTTTAGCCCATGGAATAACACGACAGCCAACCAACTGAAACACATAATAGAATTAGATACAAGTAAAAAGGATTGCAACAGCCTATAAGAAATCAAAGACCTTCATGTTAGAATTATTTCTTTCAGAAAAGGAGCCTGAATTGCCAAAGTGAAACCAGTTTCCTCGTTAACTTATACTTCAATATCTGTGACAATGGCCGATATGAAAGCAGGGAACTAGATCAAATATTCTTTAACGATTAACATGACATGAATTGGACTGGAAAACTTACCGTTGGTACTGCAGCTACGGTACCTGCAATTAAGGCTGTCTTGATTCCTGACTGAACGGCTTCTGTGAAACAAAGAATTAAACAAGAAGAAATTTGCATCAGCAATCCATGGCATTATAATTGAATAAAATGACGGGAACACCCTTATCCATTCCGTTAACAAGGCAATATGGTCTGTGAGTTACAACCAAAAAATTTGCAAGAAAATAAGAAAAACGCCCAAACAAATATGGCCATTTCACCCCCCCCTTTTTTTTTAATGTTATGGAGTCGCTGTGCCGCTCGTGTTGCAATGCCTAATTGTTTAACTTTGATCACGAGGTTAGTAGCTAAAAAAGGATGCAAAAGGAAGTGTTGTTTGTGATTGAGATTTGATGGACGGGACGACATGTCATTCGTGGCTCAAATTAGTGCATGAAACACCAGAAGAAGGTTGCATTAAGAATGGATTTAGCATCAAATTTAGCAATCCTCCGCTCTTTAAGATCAAATCGATATTTCAAATACAATTTTTTTGGTTCTATTAGCAAAATGGAGGAACTTCACAATGATTTCTCTCGGAAATTTAGAATTCGACTTGTCAAATTGGAGACATGGAAAGCAAAGGGTCGGGACAAATTTTTGTTCCAAGGAACAGAGAACTTTATTTTTTATCCCAAAAAAATAATCGAGAAATTTATGCGACCAACCTCTCACGGAGCTCTTGGAATGGAGGACAGTCGGTTCGTCAGGAGAAGCGATCGCGAAAGTTTTCCTCTTGCTCGCCCAAGCGTCTCTCAAATCCGCAGGAATACCCATCCCTCCCTCTCCCGCTCTGAAGTGATGGGTGAAGCCATCGAGAGGACCAATTGGTTTTTATTTAGAAAGGATTTTGTGGGCCTCGTACGTTTTTTTTTTTTAAAGAAATTGGTGGAGGGGCTGCTGGTTTTTAGCCCACGTTTCGTCCACAGAGATGTCCAAATGGAACACACAGAAAATCCTAAGCGGGTTTACAGATTCGGAACATGAGCGGATGAGATGAGTTCGAGAGCTACGTGGACGGCAGAGCTACACGTTCGCATAAAGGATTTATATGCAGCTAATCGTAAAAATTTGCACGAGGTGGAGTCGCATGGTATTGTGCCGCCCCTTGGTTTCCATTGACGGTATGCGGCGAGCTTAGCCGGTTAGCTAGCTTTTCGGGAAAATTTACCAAAAAAAAGAACAAACGGCATCGTTTCTAATTGCATCTTTGGCACGGTAGAATGGTTGGTTTTTTTTCCACAATATCGGTTATCGTATTGCATTCCACACTGCTCTCAGTGTAGCCGTACAGCCCTCAGAGCACACCCCTGCATTTACTTTTCCTTCAGACCACACATCCCTCAAAACAGCTATTGTACCACCGAACGGTTGATATTACGAAAGAAGATCAGCCATTCCATCCCATAAAAGATACAATCCGATCATTTATTTTGGTTCCACTCTATCTATCTGAATAAAAGCCAATAAGCATGTGTTGTAGTTTCCATGAGATAAAGTAATCGATAATATCTGCATGCATGCACCGATCAGATGTGCGCGTATCATCATGGAGGCATCTGCTTACAGCTTCATGTGTTATTAGAATATATGGATGTGTGAGCACAAATCGCTCCAAATAATTTAAAAGCCACGCTCTAGAAAAACTTTGTCGTGTCGGATATCTCTGAAAAGACCATGTGCTAGAAAAACCTAAGTTCCTTTACCCCAAAAAAAAAAAAAAAAAAAACCTAAGTTCGATCTATTAAATAATTTGATTTGGCGATGATAAGAAGATCAACAAATGTATGGTGAAAGCTTTCCACCTTTTTGCCCAAGGGGAAAAAAGCATGAGCAGACGCATACCAGTTTTGTCGACCCATATTTAGTCTATCAGGATGACTCCTGTAATATTCCTCTTTCAAGGGTTGGGGAGCTTCAGCCTCCATGCATAAAGCATTGGTTCTTGAAATTGCCATCACCACTGCCTTGATTAGCTGCCTCCATGTATAAGACCTTGGTTGTTGAAATTGTCATTAATTTTACTAGAGATGGCAATTTTAGCCAATTCAGAAGGTATTCGACTGTTTTGATCCGATCGAATGGGATGGATTTTATCCAACCAAATTAAAATATGGAGTGGGCATGGATTCTCAAAAAATATTCGAAATGGGTTAGATTATATGGATAATAATGTCCCATCTTGAATCTAATTTGATGCAATCTTAATCTAAATCTTTCTTCAAAAGTACAACCATTTTATAATATTTACATAAGGAGTTTGTTATTCAACCTGATTTCTTTTATCTATCCAATTCAATTCGTACTTTTACTTAACTCAATCCGATCCAATATAAATACAGGACGGTATAGGATTTTTAATTATGGGATGCATATAGATACTGGTTGGTTCAACCCATTGCTCTAATTAGGTGCCCCTTTTCATCACAAACAATATAAAACCTGTGCTTGCGAAAGCAGTTTAGGAACCTAAGATTGATCACCATTAATAACAGTCCACCCACGCGATATGGGATCCATCATTGTTAAACAGGGTCGAACCAGTGAGGAGTGGGTGCCATTTGAGATGTAGGCTCCCTTTGTTCACGGTTGTTCTGCCTGTATTAGTGATCATCGAGCCTTGAATCTTGAACAAAAAAACTCTCGTCTGTAGATCTCTTGCCGCAGTACAAAATTGTTACCATGCTTTTGCATAGGTAACATAAGCACGGATAGCTAAAAACCCTTTAGACTGTGTTTTAGTTCCCGAATAAGTTAAATCAATGTTTTATATAATTTTATTCAAATATGTACTTATTTCTTGTTAATCAGCCAAGATTGTTATATTCGTTATCTCGAGCAGTTTTAATCAAGTTAAAAATAAATAAAAACCAAAAAAATGCTTTCCATTTTTTTCTGAAATCACAAAATTGTCTTTCATCATTGAGGTTTTACTCTAGAGCCACAAAAATATATAGTTTGACTGAATAAATCCAAATAAAGGTGAAAAGTAAACTCTATATAGATTTGTTCATGTTTATTCAGAAATCAAACTAGCTTTAGTTTAAGCAAGGAATTGAGCCTTGTGATGGGGTCAATCCCCATTTTTTCAATTCTCAAAAAAGATGGGCAATTAAGCAAATTGCCTGACCCGTATGATCTCAAACCTCCGTGTCCACAGCACTCTTACAAGAGATGGTTACAAATTACATCGATCATGAATGAGACAAAAAGATCACGCCTTATCAGGGACAGGTGAATACATTGCGAGTAACACCTACATGGAGTGCAAACTCTACAATAGGAGCAACGAAACAAGCCTGTACTCTCCCTTCTCATCATTGCACATTGGTGCATTTGGAAAGAACACGGTGGAAGGACTTTCTATTTTGAAGCTAACTCGGCAACTGAAACTGCAAAAAGAATCGCGATAATATAGAAAGGCAAGACAGTGAGAGAGGCCTCGTCCATATTGGCAAGGTACTGCGACTCTAACAGCAGCTAGCGAACTTCGGTTTTGCGAGGCCACAACTGTTGGGAGAAAATAGAGGTTATGAAATTGCTAAGTAAATACCTTTAGTCATCCTTTGAGAGGCTTTTCCAAGGATATATGATCCTCGTTTTATACTCCTCCTTTTGCCGCACCAATCATTTGTTACTAATTTCTAGACGTATTCTTGTCAACCCTATAATAACCGACGTATCTCATTTTGGTCGCATGCAACACAACATTACATGACACGATCATCTCTGTGATCATTACTTAGCTCAATAAATACTCAAAAAAGAAAAAAATGAAGGAGCCCTACATAAATGGGCATGGCTCTAGTGGTTCTCCAAACTGAAAATTTCAACCCTTTAATCAAGTTCAAGGGATGGAACATAAAAATTGCCGCTCCAGAAATACTGCCTGTCGTGTGTGACCACCATTCCCATGAACGGTCATTTGCCCAGCTCGCTTATCAGAGAGGCCCAAGATGGATTTCGGAATGTTCAATATTTCAAAAGCTGGTGGATTTCGGTTGGACATCGAATCAAAGTTATCCCGCTAAAATTTTAGATTGGGTTTGAGATTACGGTTTTAATACTTGACCGGACTTGAAGCCACGTAAGTTAACCAGTTTGCCACATGCAAACACACAAACACACGCACAGATATATAATTAATGGCATTATATATTTTAAATAAAAAAAAATCAATATATGTCAGAGTATATAGGGGGTATTTATATTTGTTTTAAATAAAATAAATATTATATAATTAACCATCAAGTGTTTTTTATTCATGATTTAATATAAATTTTTTCAGATATGGATGATTTATCTTGACCGCCTCTTCAAAGTATAATATTTGAAACCCTACGGATATTTGGGTCTCTTCCATCCCACCGGATCTGATAAATATTTTTGTTGTCCAAACCTAGATCCAATCCCATCTTCCAGCGGATCATGCATGAAATAAAAATTAGACCTGGAATCCCTAGTGCTTAGACTTGGATTTAGAAAAAATACGGACCAAACCGACCCCAACAGCACGTGTGGTGCGAAGGTAGCCTTCGGTACATTCCCGTGAAGCAATAATACCGTTCCTGAGGTTTAGCTGTTTACAGGTGCAAAATGCCAAAGTAGCTCACAAAAATCTCTGCCCGAAGCCGTACCCATCACAGACATGATGCCGCTAGTCACTATATCATAAGTTATGTCACATGATGCTGTCAATTTCCATCCGCTGTTCACCTCAAAAAACATGGTCGACTGATCAGACGGTAGAAATCGTCCATCACTAAGTACAACCTCTCCAAAGGTGGCCGCGGATGTGACCAGCTTGGCTTTTTGCTCCCCTCTGGTACCGACGAGCCCATATCCCGATTAGAAAACGCAATTCCGAATCCATATGCAAACGGACAAACCCTGCTTTATTTTCTTTGCCTGTGGATGGGGGCAACGAAAGGATGCATGTCCGTCCTTTCGGATCTCAACCCCAACACTCCGGACTTCAAACCCTTTAATAAACCGCATTTTATAAGCCTACTTCAAGTCCGGTTCTTAAACTCTCGCCTCTCCGTCTTGTTCGGGTTGTATCTTTCGGGCGAAAGAATGATTGGTCTTTTCTTTCGCGACAGCAACCGTTAGATCATTCCTGGCACAAATCGCAAATCGCAAAAGCACTCAGAACTCCCCCTTTCCTCTGCCGGCGCAAATCATAGTGGCTGTTCCGCGATCCAACGGTGCATAAAGGCGAATCTCGCGCGGAAGATACAACCCGCCAGGCCTGCAAGCTAAACCGCACACGCCTTTCCACTGGACATCTAACGAGCGGCTTCGTCTCCAACTGCGAAGCCAGTGGTTGGAAAATTCTTCTCACGTATAAGAGGGGTATTCGGGGAAGAGAATGGTAGAAGAGAATCAAGAGATTTTATTCGAGGACGAAGAGCGGGAGCATTTGGGGAAGCTTTGGAGGAAATCTAAAGCAGGCCAGCTTAGCTTCTTCATGGCGAGAGAACTCCTGCTGGTCCCTCTGCTGTTCCTTTTGCTCTTCGCTGGTAAGTAGGCTTCACCCTCTCTTTTCTTCGTTCTATATGTGTTTCTTCTTTATTTTCCACAATTTTGCAGTTCCAGAGAGTAAAGGGACTCAGTGACCTGCAATTAAAAGTTACCCATAAATTTCTGTCAGCTTTTTTCTGGTCATGATCCAAGTTTGAACTTTTAGTGCTATCATTTCTTGATTGGATATTTCATTACCATTTTTCTGTCGAAAGCATTGAGTGTACTACGAAGTCAGCACTCATCAAGCAATGCACTTCCTTTTTTTCTCTTTTGGGTTTTCTAACATTAGGATCAAAAGTTTGTGTTATGACCGGTCATGTCATGATGGATAAGAGCTATGAACAGTAGCTTTCTGGAGTCCAGATGCTTGTATCTAGGGGTTTTGAGGACTTATTAGCCATTTAGCCCCGATAGAATGCTTAACAGTTTCGATCGTGTGTTACTTTTCTTGATCAGATAACTTACAAGCATTTCTAATATAAGCATTTAATATGTCAAGGACTACTAGTCCTCATCAGGGATCGGTCATCAAGCAATTATTAATGCATTCGAGCATTTCATTTCCTTGTAGAAGGTTGGATAGTTTCTTTACTCTTATTCCATTTCATAGTCTCGAGAGCATACATAACTCCCAGCTCCTGTGACAGGACTTTGCAGTGGGGGCAAAATCGGCGTCTGCTATGGCCGGAATGCCGATGACCTCCCGACGCCTGACAAAGCTGCGCAACTGGTCAAGCTTCACTCGATCAAGTACGTTAGAATCTATGACTCCAACATCCAGGTTATCAAGGCCTTTGCCAACACCGGCGTGGAGCTCATGATTGGGGTCCCGAACTCGGACCTGCTTGCCTTCTCTCAGTACCAGTCCAATGTTGACACTTGGCTTAAGAACAGCATCCTTCCCTACTACCCGGCGACCATGATCACCTACATTACAGTAGGAGCTGAGGTAACTGAAAGCCGTATCAATGTCTCTTCACTTGTCGTGCCGGCCATGACCAATGTTCACGCTGCTCTGGAGAAGGCCCGGTTACATAAAAGGATCAAAGTGTCGAGTACTCATTCGCTTGGAGTTTTGTCGAGATCCTTTCCACCATCTGCCGGGGCTTTCAACAGCAGCTATGCTTTCTTTTTGAGACCAATGCTGGAGTTTCTCGTGGAAAACGAATCCCCATTCATGGTGGATCTCTATCCTTACTATGCTTATAGAGACTCCCCAACCAATGTCTCTTTGAGTTATGCACTGTTCTCGTCGTCATCTTCAGATATCGTTGATCCAAATACTGGTTTGGTTTACACTAACATGTTCGATGCTCAGCTGGATGCTGTCTTCTTCGCGCTCATGGCTCTAAATTTCAGGACTTTGGAGGTTATGGTCACTGAATCAGGGTGGCCTAACAAGGGCTCTGCCAAAGAAACTGTTGCAACTACGGATGATGCTCAGACTTACAACACCAACCTTATTCGCCATGTCATCAACGATACAGGGACTCCAGCAAAGCCTGGGGAGGAGATTGATGTCTATATATTTTCGTTGTTCAATGAGAATAGGAAGCCTGGGCTGGAATCCGAGAGGCATTGGGGCCTGTTCTACCCTGACCGAACTAGCATTTATAGTCTTGACTTGACTGGCAGAGGGAATGTGGATGTCATTACTGGGGGAAACATGACGAGTTCTAATAGGACATGGTGTGTTGCTTCAAGCAATGCTTCAGAACTGGATTTGCAAAATGCCTTGGATTGGGCTTGTGGTTCCGGAAACGTTGATTGTTCGGCGATTCAGCCTAGCCAGCCTTGTTATCAACCGGATACTTTGGTTTCTCATGCGTCATATGCTTTTAATAGCTATTATCACCAGAATGGGGCTAGTGATGTTGCTTGTAGCTTTGGAGGCACAGGGATAAGGACCACAAAAGATCCAAGTAAGCATGCCTATCTTATAACATGCTGATTAAAATATGAACTTATGGAATTTTCTCGAATTCATCCTTCTCCCATTTCATGTCATTTTGCATGTCACCACTAGCATGGATGGATAAGTCTGATATTGTTTTCCAACAAGTAGAATAATCTCATTCTATAATAAATTAATGATAATATTAAGTACCTAATATTAGTGATTTCTATTATCAGAAATGTCCTAAACTTTCCAGAAATGGTGGATGTGCGACATGAAAAGTTGATCAATGCTAATGGTGTTAAACCTAGCAGACATAAATGCCATTATCGATCTCCCATTATAGAATGTCTATTATGTGATCCAACAACCTATAACACAATGACAGAGTAATGTTTTCAGAACACCACCTAGATTGTACCTTCATATGTTGTACAATATCTACCGATGAAAACAAACTGTTATGGACAATGCATCATGCAAAACCTGCTAGACTTCGATCTGCAAACAATAAGACTTAACCGTGCAATTCAATATTCATGAAAAGTTCAGCAAAATTATGAGGATATACCTTGCACATGTGCGCTGCCCATGTTCATGATCTGCCCCTGTTTGCTATTGTTTGGTGCCCCCTGTTTACCGCCGTCACTGATCTTGCACACACTTTTTACAGGTGTACCATCAGAACCATTCCAACCGTTTCCATTATCACGTGCCTATCCTTGGCGCAACAAACCACATTATGCTTGATAGGATGGACACCTGATTTGGCATTTAATCAAGTTCCAAGCTGATACCTTAGTGCAATCAGGATTTTTCAATTGTTGAGCCTTTGTATGAAGTCCAATAACCAATAGTCTTGAGCTTTCAAAAACATTTACTTCTGAAACCTATTCAAAGTTCAAGATGAATCTCAAATGATCCCTTGTGTTAGGCAGTCGGTACAATAACATGCCTTGCACAACCTGATCAGAAATTATCCATTTCCTAATCCACCTTGTTCCATCTCTATAACCAGGAAAATGTGATAACTAGTGTCTATTTTGTAGCTTAATAAGTAAGGCATATGTGATGAGGGAACCATGGTAAGTAGAGACTAGAAAGGCAAAAAAAGGTGGTGGAGAGGAGAACTCTTACCTTTATACGGTATGGTTGCCCTTAAGTTGTCCACCCTTCCATTAGGATGTGGATTGGAGAGGTCATAATGGCATGCATAAAGGACATCCATCACTTGGCTAGGCGGGGAGTATCTCTAGAAGTCTGCTAATGGTGGAAGGGATTGGATCACCATACATCAGGACACAAGCCTGGCCTTGTTGGGAAAGTGGCTTTAGGGATTTAAGGGTCAAGGAGAGGGTGACAAGATCCTTGAATGTCATGACCTTGCTAAAGATCAGGCTGATACAAAGAAAAGAAATTGAGCTGTCACCATTTAGTTTAGGTGAATTCCCATTTTACATCACATTCTGGCATGCAAGCTTCTCTGTTTATTACAATTCAAAAATCAAATTAAAACTAATGGAACATAAGTTTCTTGATAATTGCCTTATATTTAATTTTGAAAACCACTGAAAGCCTTGCAGTGATATGGCTAGTAATTTTTGGTCATGAATGGATTTTTTTTTTACAACAGTAAGATGGAATGAATTCTTTTGCATTTTCTTAAATATCTCTCAGATCGACTAACACATGTATATTGATTAGTGTGATTTGTGGTGCCTTCTTCAACATTTCCATATTATGCTCTTGACAACTTAATGACAAAATCAATCTGGATTCTAACATCGTCCATTTACAGCAGCTCACAAACCCTGCCTCTCGTTGATGGTTGACTGAATGAAACTTAAAGTCGTACGTAGCCCCTACATATTTCTATTGCTAATTTGTTCCCCTGTATTCTACTGGTTCAAGTTATCCTAAGCTAACCTTTGTCACTCAGATCGGGGTTGTCTCTTTTGCATGAAAGAAGGATTCACCTTCCTTCATGCAAATCCACTGTTGGATCACCCACCACACTGATCTCAGAGCGCTCTGAACTTCATCATTTATCTATCTGCACGGATCTTAAAGCAACAAGTGGATGATTCAGTAGTGGATTTGTGCGAGGGAAGGTGAATCCTCCTTTTGCCTGGAAGATATACCTCAATTCAAACCAATATTTAGGGCTGCTACACCAAGCTCTCCCAGACAAAAAAGAAGAAGAAGAAGAAGGAGAAGGACCAAGAGGTTTAATTAATATTTAATTTTACTATTTATTTGGTGCCTCTTGAGAAGGTTTCTAAGCCTGAAAGCTATCTATTTTCATGAGGCTTACTTTCTGAAATTTTCACCACTACTGGAACATATAATACCATTATAACACCATTTTTTGATTCTCGATGAATGATCAATTGTTTTTCCTTTCAATCTTTTCTCACATGATTATTCCTTGATACATTTATTTATCTGCAGGTTATGACAATTGCATTTATGCAACCTCAAGGTACGTATATACTAATCCCTTCCTAGCATTCAGTGGATCAAACTGTACAAACTCCTTAACTGAAATGGTCTCTACTTGCACGCTTACAGTAAATTGAGCAGAGGAAATTCTACAACATCAGCTGTTCCATCAAGAACCCAGGGTGGTATTCAGAAGAAGCTTATGGAAGTCCTGCTGTTTATGTTGTTACTCTCGCTTGTTCCCGTTATAGGCATTGCCTGAAGTCCTAATTAGCTCGGGGAGGATTTTTGCTGGAGATGGATGGATGCATAGATGGGGTAGGAAGGTGTCTTAAGAAGCAAAAATTATCTTATGTGTCTCATGGTGGTATCCATATGTATGTATATTCATTCGTGCCGGTTAGAATAGTTTAATTGTAGATATTTTTTGGGACCTTGTCTTTGTTGATCCTACGAATAGTCTTTTGAATTCTGTGAATTGGTTATGGAATGATAAAAGCTTTTGGAGTATCCATTAGCCAGGTAATAAACTGTTCCACTTTAGCTAGCCTTATTTTACAAACTACACTTTTCTTGCGGGGCCATGATTGTCCATGTTAATCCTACAGAATTCTTATGCTAGTACTCAGTTTTTTTTAATAATTATTATAATTTTTGGATGAGGCTTTGATACGTAGAATGTATGTGATCCTATCAATCTAGTTAGGATGTTCAAATTTCTAATGTAGCACCTAAGAAAGTATCTAGCTCGAACCTAATTAGAGAGTCTTAATTAGTCGACCCAAAGTATTGTATATGGTATATACAATTCCACTCTCGGCACTTTTCTTCGATATAATTCCACACAAAGTTGGGATGTGAAATATATATTATTTAATTTAATCATATTTTAGTCTATTGAGTCATAGAATCGCAGAAATATACTTGTCTAAGATCCCAATCAATCTAATAGTAACCTAGTAACTAGGAACAATGTTCGATTTTTTCATTTTAAATTATTTATGTAGCCTAATTTAATCTAATTAATCTGATCAAACCCAGTCTGCTTTGATAATAACAACGACAAACTTGAATTTAATTTAAAAGGGGATTGAACTTGAATTTAATTCAAGAGGGGATTGGGGTGAACAAATGCGATGTTGTATTGGAGTTGTTTAAGTCGGGCTTGTCCGAACTGTAGCCCAAATCCCTGGAGAGAGGATGTTTTAGCCCAAGCTAGTTCCCTTGGAGAGAAATATAGAGACCGACCGCAGGCTATCCAGTACCGTTGGATTAGATCATCGCGCGGTCGTCAGTGACCCGCCACGTCACAAAACCGTCCCTCGAGGCTCGATGGTCGCGCGTGCGACTCAGCGAAGTATCGGGTGTTCTCCAGGAGTTCCTAGGGCTTTCTTATAGCGCCTCTGGTTGAACATAGGCTGTTCTTCCCTTCCCTCTCTCCAACTTTTCTTGGCTTCTCTCTCCTTCTCCGTCTCCGTCTCCATCTCCCCATCGACCAATAAGAGCAACTCCGGATCTAACGTCTCTCCTCGACTTGGGGCGATGTCTTCACCCGCGGAGTAACTTCATTACTTATTCTAATTTTTCTTATATTTCTTCTTCGAGAATTTCTTGGTTTCTTTGTCGACATCTTTGGCTACTAATTTTTGTTGAAAAAATTGGTTTGTTGTTGATATCTTTGGCTAATTGAAAAGAATTTCTAGGGAGGCAGTATTTTTTTTGGCGAATTTGTCTTCGAAGTCTTCGAGATGCTGTTAATATGGTGTTGTAGGTCACGGGGTTTGTTATTCTTTAAGATTAGTTGGATTTAGTTCTTGGCTGGGGTTTTGATGCTAATCTTTTGGAAGAAATTTGATCCGTGTTGCCAAAGAAAAAAGGGAAGGTTAGTTTTTGTGCGTATAATCATCATTGAGGGCTAGTGATATAATTATTTTATTTATTTCATGTCGATGACTGCAATACCTCCCTTTCTGGCTCTAAAAAAAATGTGGTTTGCTTTTAAAAGTAATTTTCCGAATCTGAGGAGTTTCCTAACTCGTGCTGATATTTGAGCTTGAAGGATTTAAAATTTGTACCAGTGTGTAGCCTTGTCGTCTTTCTTTATTTGTTGGACGCATTTCTTAAAACCTTTCGTCATGCTTTAGTGCCTGCACTGAGTAAATCAAGCTGCATAAATTATCTGACTTGAAAAGAACCCTATGTCATGGCATGTTTCAGGAACCGATGGTGTACATTTTCAATAGATGTATTTTTAATATTGAATATTGTATGCCTGAATAGAATCTTTCTCTCTTGGAATTTAATTAGCTTGTTGCTTAAGATTTGCTATAGTTTGGTTTACTGTTCTGTTCGGTAACTTTGCTGTACTTTGTGATTTTTTTTTAAAAAAAAATTCAGATTCTATAATTCTCTTCCACCAATAAGCAAGGCATATGGGACCCTGTGTTTGCTGACCACAGCGGCATGTCAGTTAGGAATACTTTCTCCTGGAAGTATTTCACTATTCTATCCGTTTGTACTTTCACATTTTCAGGTACGGTCCTCAATCTTTCATTTTACCCTACCGCGGTTTTCTTCCCCCTTATACTATTGGATGGTTTGTTAAGGAAGCCGTTCTACTTTAATGTTTTTGTTCTATAACAACTGGCATTGACATGACATGTATGAACAAGTTTATTAAGTTTAAGTACAGTCTTTTTCATGGTAATAATCTTTGTTATTTTGTCTGCTGGGCAATCTGTTACTAGTCATTAGTCCATTATTCATTTTAATCGTCATTTTAATTTTGCTCATTTGTACATATCATGCTCTTTGGAGTGCTAAAAAGTCGTCATTATATATATGGGAGACTTTGTGAAACCAACTTTCTGAAAATTATGCTGTTTTATCGCCTTTAGTCAAACAAGAGTTGTGTAATGAAAGAATATAAATCTGTCTTGGCTGATATTGGATTTATGCATTTGTTTTCTCTTTTCAATTAAGTAGGCATATCATGATCATCTAATGAAAGATATACACAAGGTCTACATTGTGCTGAGCAACCTTGTCGAGATTCTTGCAACATTGGTCAGTAGCAGGGTTCCCTTAAATTCTCGGAGTAATGTTGGCCATTGTGATAACACGGTCCAATTTACAAGGCAATTGAAGTGCAGTATTAGGATCATTCGCTGACCAATCCTCATTTAGCATGCTGAAACCTGCTTTATTGACCAATTATTCCAAGGCCGAAGGAAAAAGTATGGTATTCAACATAGAAATGGCAATTGTCCTTGTTGGGTTTGACATCATGGTGAATGCAGTGGTACATGTCACTTGTTTTTATGGCTGTGGTTAGTAATCAAAGTATCTTATGTATGTCAACCAACCAAATCTCTTTTCATCATTGCCTTTCTCGACATGCAACAAGAGCATCCATTGCCTTCTTGCAACTCATGTTACAAGAGAGTGCCCTTATTCTTTACATTTTTTTTCCTATTCTTGGATGAATGATCACATTGTTGCCCTAGTCTATGACCACATAATCATGGACCTTCACAAAATTGGAAAGATGCACTTATTTTTTTTTAATGCGTATGCATGTTTTAAAGGTAAAATTAATATTCTTAGGGTGGTGTGCGCTAGTGAAACTATCTCACTAATGAGCTAGGTGACCTTCTATGTTGAGTCCCTTACCATCGGTTTTCAGTTAGCATATGAAGTTTTTTGATGTGCCTCTAGAAATATGCTTAGTTGCGTTTAAGCTTTTCCACCTTTTGGTTTAAGCCTCTGAATTGGTGAAAAACAATCCCATACTTGTAGGTTGCCTTCATACAGCTTAGCTTTAGTTGGATCAACCTTGACCCAATGCGAACAGTGCTGCATTACTCATCTAATGCAACAAGCATTTCCACTTGCTGAATGCCCGTTTTTATCTGTATAATTAATAATATAGAGCTGATTCCATCCTCACTAAAAAGGGTGGCCTGGTACACGAGGCTCCTACCATTGAGGGGTCTGAGGGGTCAGATTATGCAGCCTTACCCCTGCATGTAGAGAGGCTTCTTTTTGTGAGTTTTAAATCCATTACCTCCAGGTTATCATGGAGCAACCTTACTGTTGCACGTTATCATGGAGCAAACTTACTGTTGCACCAAAGCTCGCCCTTTTGATTCCATCATTACTAAATATATTTGTGTCAACTTCTCTTTCTCTAACCTTTGAATTTTTGTGCCTGTGAGAATGATGAGATCTTATCCATAGAATCTTCTTTGGCTTGGATTTGGTATGATGCATATGTAAGTTGTCCAGAAGGAGAAGAAGGGGCCTTGCAGTCATTAGTGTAGGGAAGGATAGAAAGAAGATAAAAATGAAGGAATCAAGAGTGGGGAAGTGGAGGAGAATATTGGTGATATAAGGATTTTGAAGACACCAGGTTGGAATATAGAGGGGCACAGGTTGGTTGGGGAGGTAGAAGAGGCTAAAGGATGATTGGAGCTAGGTAGGGAGAAGGCGGACAATAAATAATCTTCCCAAGGATTAATGGAGTCATGCACAATGGAGGATTTCATGGAGTTCGGGCAAAAGGTGAAGAAAGAAGTGTAAATGGGCATGCAATCCTAAGCCATGGACTTGACCTATCACCAGGTGTACCAAGGAGTACATGTGTATCAAGATTGATGGCATCTCTTATGCATTTGCTGGTTGCAACCTTCTTTTTAAAAAAAGTAATTGCAATCCCCTGATATATTTATGTCCCTCCATAATCCCGATTGTGCCTGCAAATTTAGATGAATACTCCAACTTTATATTATCTTTGCTATCAAAAGTTTTTTCCCAAATACTCACAGGCTGTTTGATGATTTTTTAGTTGATCTAGAATATCCCCTGCAATGAAACTTTCATGTTGGATCGTCACATCCTCCAGCAAGGTCATAGCATTATTTAGGATACATTGACACCAGCAAATCGGTGGGTGGACTTTGTATCTTTCTTGGCTCCCATCTCTTGGTATCTTAAACACCAGATATATATTAAATGTTGAAACCTAATAACATAACTATAGGGCTGTCAGTGGGTGGACTGCCGTGGTCAGCCTGATTGACCCAACCTGAAAAAGTAAGGCTCAGGCTCTGTTGCCCCAGCCACAGAGGGGTGACACACACACACACACACACTGAGGTCTGGGCATGTAAACTTGGTGACTTGCTGAAAATGAACTTGGCCTGGTTCAGGACCAACCCAACCTGAAAACTTACCCAATTCTCTGGAGCCAGCTTTGGCCTGGGCCTGTCTTGGTGTTGAGACCGAGTTCTCTGACTCAATCTCATTATATCCCACATTTCCACATTCCCCTATTGGGATGCATAATATTTCACGCTAGAGAATCAAGATTTCTGTGAGAATACTTTGAATAATTCTGAACTAAATCTGATTTTATTTGCAGGTGTGGAGGCTGCTCACAAACTTTTTCTTCCTTGGTAAATTTTCAATCAACTTTGGGATTCGTCTTCTCATGATGTAAGCTTCTGGGTATACTTATAGTGTATCATCTGATTTTAGCAGATTTGTGGGAGTTTTAACAAAATTATTGTGCATGTGTCTTGTTGAAAAATGTATTTGGCTTGTAGAGCAAGATATGGAGTACAGTTGGAGAGAGGTCCTTTCGATAAGCGTCCTGCAGACTTTTTATGGATGATGATGTTTGGAGCATTCTCATTGTTGGTAAGTGAGATCTTCTTTTCGAATAGCCTCTTTCTCTACCATCATCTCTTATAATTAATACATTTTGTTTGTAATATTGGGTGCTTGTAATAGTAGAAATATACCTCAACAAGATAGCTAACCTTTTCTTTTTATCTTGATACTTAAAAATTGTAGGCTTTGTCTGCCATCCCTCCTTTATCTTCCCCTTTCTTAGGGATTTCACTGGTCTTTATGCTTCTATATGTTTGGAGCAGAGAGTTTCCAGATGCCCAGATCAACATATATGGCCTTGTTACGCTAAAGGTATGCTAACTTCAGTAATTCTTGCTTCCCCTAAAATTTTTGCGAGTCCTCATATTTGTATGTCCTTTACTTTTATCTGTAGGCATTTTATCTACCATGGGCAATGCTTTCACTGGATGTTATCTTTGGTTCACCACTTACGCCTGACCTACTGGGAATTGTCGCTGGGCATCTATACTACTTCCTAACAGTGTTGCATCCTCTTGCTGGTGGAAAAAATATTCTGAAGACTCCTAATTGGGTGTATCCTTTTTCATGTCATTCTGATGCACTATTACCTCTATTTCTGTGTTTTATCGGTGTGGGGTTTTCACCTGCCTCTTGTCAATCTACCGGTTATTTGTATTTATCTGCCATTGCTTGGATGTGTTTAAGTCCCCATGCATTTGTCTGAAACTTCTATCGGCAGTCAAATGCATTTTTTTTAACATTTGATCCTGTTTGGATGTTCAATTGCCCAACCCGTAGGATATCTCCCCATGCTGGTTAGAGGTTGCTAGGGAAAGGAAGAGAGGTGAAAAGGAATTAGAATGAATTGATGATTCTTGGTACCCAAAAATTTTGTGAATGCAGGGTCTATGGAGTCTCCTGATCCCTACAATTCTTGAGCCCTCCTTTCACGAGTTCCCACTCAGCTTGGGAGATATCTCACATAAATAACCTGGTTGGCCATCCAAAAGAGGCTGTTATAGATTAACATCTGCGAGCTTTCAGAACCTAAGCTTCATCCAAGCAATATATGGTACCTCAATTTACCAAGTCAGTCTCATGCTGTGGTAGCTGCCTATAAGGTGCCATAAAACTGCTTGCTCTTGTTTTTTTGAAAGAGTTTTCCCTGTATGGTGCAATATTTCTATGCATACTTTTGGTTGAAATAATTTCATGTTGATTTCAAAATGGACTAGACCATTTAAATTCAGGAACATTTTGGTTGTGTACTCCATTGCAATCACCTCATCTAGTGAAGCAAGGAAGGCATTTCTTTCGGTCAGAACCTTGACTGTTTTGTTTTACAGACACGGATTAGTTGCTCGGTGGGCAATAGGATCGCAAGCCTATTCCTCCGCGAGGCCTAATGATACGACTGCTGGCGTGGCCTTCCGGGGACGAAGCTATAGGTTAAATAGATGACTGGGTCATCCTAGCTTTGCACGAGTTGTATCATGCTTGATGTAACTTGTTTCGGACCGTCCTTTTAGGTTCAAGTTGTAAGTGAAAGGAAAAAAATTCTGCGTTTCAGTGAGCAACTGAAAATTTTCTTGCAGCTTGTGCAAATTATGAAGCGAGGAAAAGGTGTCGTTTCCCATAAATGTTATGGATCGAGATATATTTTCATGATTACCGATCATAACTGAGTCGATTAATAGGATCTCGGTGGCATCTGCATCTTTATCTTACAGGAAATTCTCTGGCCGGGTAAGTATGATTATTCCCTATTACAAGTGTAAATATTTTAGATATTGCAAGGAACATTTTTACTTGTGTATCCTGTCAAAAATTTACTAGCATGTTTTGCTTGGAAGCCCAACTTGGCTCTAGATTCCGGTCAATATTTATCAAATTTTCAGATAAAAAATGCTTAATAATTCGATTAAGTCCCCAAACGTATTGGAAATGTTTGAGAATGATTTTTTATTTTTTTGGTAGAAGGAACAGGGAGAAAGAAATGGTCCCTGATATGTAACCAGAACTTGTTAAGAAATATAAAGCTTCTGAATTACTTAATGTCGGTCCTCGGTCATTCTATTTCCAGTGTAGCAAAGCCCAACGCATTATTGTATTGGTGAAATTTTTTTTTTTGTAGGTTGCGTGCGGTGTAGAGAAAATATGTTACCAATCTTTGCTTTTTTTATTTAAAATTTTAAATAATAAAAATATTTTTTTAAAAAAAATATGATATTTTTTATTTAGGATATTCTAGAATAAAATTATAATTTTTTATACAGTATATTATAATTTTCTTTCGGAAGTTATAAAAAAAATATTTTTATTATTAAAAATTATAAAATTTTTAAATGATAAAAATATATATATTTTTATGACATCATGTGGCTAAATTATGATATTTTGTGTAGAAAATCATAATTTGATCGAAATATATCATAATATGGCATAGGATGTTATAATTTTTTTAAGAAGTAGAGGAGTAATTTCGTCATTCAAAATTTTAAACAAAAAATAGAATTATAGATAATAAAAATATTTTTATTTTTTTTATGATATTTTATGGTTAAATTATGATATCATGTATAAAAATTCATAATTTGATCGTAGAATGGTATAGGATATCATAATTTTGTTTTAGGTAGAGGGATATTTTTGTTATTTAAAATTTTAAACGAAAAAGTGGAATTGTAAGTATTAAATGCATATTGAAAATTTTCAATGACGAAAATATTTTTTTTTTTTTATAATTTTTGAAAGAAAATTATGATATTCTATATAAGAAGCCATAATTTTATACTAGACATAAAATATCATAATTTTTCATAAGAAGAGATATATTTTTATCATTCAAAAAAAAAAAAAAAAAAGTAGAACTGTAGGTATTAAATATGCGTTGGAAAGTGATGATTATATGGTTCAATTAGATGAGATGGTATATTTTTTTCATACCATATATGGTGTACAAAGAATTTTTTTCATACCATATATGGTGTACAAAGAATTTTTTATTGTATTGAATGCTGCCTCTAGCCTAGAGCTGTCAACGGGCCAGGTCCAGGCCTGAGACATGGATGTTTATCCAATAGGTTCGGATCTAGTACTAGCATCAAACTCATTTACTTAGATTTGGATCCGGGCTTGATAAACTATAATGTAAACGGATAGTATCTGGATATTTAATACTTTGACTCGATAGATTCAAAATTTAAATAATATAATATAATAATATTATATATATTAAAAATAGTAAAATATCCGATCCTTAGTCCTATATCTAAGATCTTTCTCAGTCTTCCTCTCTTCTTCTCTCAGTCTCCCCTTCTTTTCCGCTCGATCTCCCTCGTCGGTGGTCGGACCCCCTCCTCTCTCTTAGTCCTACTCGACCTTGCTTGTCGGTGGTCGAATCCCCTTCGATTAGACCTCTTCTCTCTCAGTCTTCCTCTCTTCCTTTTTTAGTCTCTCCCTTCCCTCCTTTCCCGCTTGTCAACGATAGGACTCTCTCCCTCTCTATTTCTCAGTCTCCCTCTCTCAGTCCCCTCCTCTCCTGCTCGATCTTTCTTGCTGGCTGTCGGATCTCCTCCCTCTCTCCCTCTCTCAGTCCCACTCGACCTCACTCATCGATGGTCGGACCTCCTCCCTCTCTCAATCTTGCTCAACCTCGCTCGTCGGCAGTCAGACCCCCTCCCTCTCTCAATCTTCCTCTCTTTCTCTCAATCTCTCCCTTCCCCCCTCTCTCATTCGTTGGTGATCGGACTCCCTCTCTCTCTTACTCTTCATTTTTTAGTCTCCCTCTCTCAGTCTCTCCCTCCTCTACTCTTTCGCTCACTGGCGGTTGGACCCCCTCTCTATTTCTTAGTCTCTCTCTCTCTCTCTCTCCCGACCCCTCCCTCTCTCCCTCTCTATTTCTCAGTCTCTCTTTCTTTCCCTCTCTCAATCTCCCCTCCCCTTCTCTCTCACTCATCGGCGGCTAGACCCTCTCCCTCTCTCAATCTTCCTCTTTTTGTCTCTCAGTCTCTCCCTCCCCTCCTTTCCCACTCACCAGCGACTAGACCCCCTCCCTCTCTCTTTTTCTATCTCCCTCTCTCCCTCTTTTAGTCTCTCCCTCTCCTTTTCTCCTGTTCGTCGGTAATCGGACCCCCCCTCTTGGAACTGGGTTAGATATTTTTAGGTATTTTTATAGATTATCGTATATTTTTTAGTTTTTTTTTTGAGACTTTGAATATGAGTTTTGGATCCCGGAAGTGAATTCGGATATCTAGAATCAATTAAGGTTTGGGTTCGGTACCAGTAACTAAGATCGGATACAGATCTAGATATTCAGGTTCCAATTCGAATTCGATCTATTGATAGGTCTATTTTGGCCATTCTTCCAACCATTTTGTAGCAGTGCCCAGCGAGTTGGGCGGCTAATGCCACTTGTTCGTGCATATCAATTTTTTTAAAATATTATTTTTAAATATTTATTTTTAAATCTATTCTATCTTTTATTTTATTTTTTAAAATACAGTAGTTAGGCTAACGAGGATGTGAGGTGGCGAAATTGCATGTTTGGTATGCGATTTCAAGCATGAACATGCACTTTCATAGTGACATGGTATCGATTTCAACCGTGGAAGTGCATGTTGAACATGTACTTTCATGCTAACATGATATCTCATAGATAGAAAAAATAAAAAATAAAATTGTATATTCAAAATGTGGTTTTAACATAAGATTTTTTTTTCTTTTTTTTTTCACATGCAGAGTCTCAGAGGCTCAGGTTCATCGAAGTCGGAGGAAGGATGGAGAGGGGATGGCGGTGGCGTGGGGCCATAGAGGGTGGTTGTGCAGGGTGCGGTAGGCATGGGAGGCACCCAGGGTCGGGGAAAGGAGGGGAACAAGGTTGGTGGCATTGGAGCTAGGGGACGTGGGTTTGCTAGGGCCGGAAGAGAGGAGAGAAGGGGGTTTGGTGGTCATGCGGAGCCGGATGCAGTGGGGACTGCGGATGAAGCGCAGATGATGGTAGAGAAAAAAATTATATAATAATATATTATATATTATTTTAAAAAATAATAAAATGAAATAATTTTTTTAAATATTATTTTTTTAACATATGATTTTTTTTTTTTTTTTGCCCTCCTGTCCATCGCATGGCTGGCATTCCTTTTTTTTCTTCCCTTCTTCCGTGCAATGTGCAGCTAGCGTGAGGGTGGGGGTGCTACGAGAGGAAGAGAAAGGAAGGGGGAAAGAAAGGAAAAAAAAAATATCTAGAAGAGAAAAATGAAAAAAGTTTTTCACGCCACCATCATCTGCACCGTACGCACCATCCTCATCGCATTCGACTTCGTACGACCATCAAACCCCTTCTCTCTCCTTCCTCGATCTTAGTGAATCCGCATCTCTGACTACGACGCCACCAACCATGCTCCCCTCCTCTCTCTTATCTCAGGTGCCTCTTGTACCTACCGCATCTTGCACAATCATCCTTCATGGTTTCACACCATCGTCGTTCCCTCTTCTTTCCTTCTTCAGCTTCAGTAAATCCAAGCCACCATCATTTTGCACAAAGAAGAAAAAAAAAATCTCATATTGAATCCACATTTTGAACATATAATTTTATTTTTTTATTTTTTTTGTTTATGAGATAGCATGTACATATTCACATGTTGAATAGAAAAAAAAAAATTTCGAAAGTAAGATAAAAAAATTTCATATTGAAACCACATTTTAAACATAATTTTTTTTTTATTTTTAGCATGAAAATGCACGATCAACATATATTTTTATATCTAAAATTGTGTGTTGAACTTACAATTTTACCGTCGTCTCCATCATCCCAACTACTATATTTTAAAAAATAAAATAAAATTAAAAATAAATATTAAAAAAATAATATTAAAAAAAATCTTGCATCCTGGTCAACGAAAGCATCGTCCGTAGAATTAGGCCATTAATGTTATAACATTTGTTGAGCTTTAAAATGAAGACGGTGGTGTGCGAAAGTGAAAGCAAATTTTTAGTTTTAACAAATAAAATATATTTATAAAAAAATTAATAATGTTGCTTCTTAATTTATTATTATTGGAGCTTCATCTAAATTTTTGTAAAATATTTTTTAATAAGGCATTTTTTGCTAAAGATTCTTCAACATTCAAGTTAGAAGACTGAAGAACAACGAGAGGAGAAGACGTCAAATTGAATATCTTTTTGAAGGGTCTCGAAGTTTTTTATTTATAGAAGATAAATTAGAATCATATTTATTTCGGAATCTAATGACCTAAATTTATCGCTTCAGATTGATTTAGGAGGTGTTTTATCTTTTTTGGAAGATGAGATCGTGAGAAACTCCTAAGTAATATGAATTTTTTTAATTTGAAGAGAAAATAAAGAAGATAGATCGGTAGTTGACGACCTACAGCAGATCGGCCAAGAATAACCGATAAATTCGGAGAAGCCATATTATGAAATAGCCCATACGGAGATGAACTAGGATAGGTCGACAAGAATCGACCTACAGCAAGTTGTCCTTAAAAATTGCTTGATCGAGTACGACTTATAGCAAATCATTAGCGAATAAGTAATCCATCATAGTGGCCACTCATACGTAGATGATCTATTGAAATAGATCGGTATAGATCGAGAAATATCAGCCTAAGGATGAGCTATAGCGGATTGATAATAAATGGCACTATAAATTAGAAGGTAAAATATATTGTTAATAACATACTGTGCGGAGGCAACATCATTTGGCAAAATTATTATGCATATAATAATATAATTATGTCACGTTATTGTGCCGTCTATTTCTCTGAGCTTGAAACAACGGCCGCTGGGAACGCGTAGAACTTGGTCCTCCAAGATTTGGCCAATGGACATTCCCGCTTCCAATCGTATCTGGTCCGGGCTCCACAACGTGACCGGTTACTTGCAAAGCAAAACACCGCCGTCCGCGGCCTTTTGGTCATGCTGGTGTGGCCCCGCTCGTACCAATCCGGTTTGGTCTCATCATCACACCCACAAATCTTGTCATGGTCCCACCACTACATCCAATCAAATCAATCTCGGCCGTTGATCTACCAGACGATACAGAATAGGCTCCTAAGCTCCCGATCGGGAAAGAGGTAGGACTCGTTCGTAATTGGGGGAAAATCTGTGGGCGAAACGTAATAGGGGAGCGTGAGTTTTCCCCTTGATTAAAGCCGGACTTGAAGGGCACTTATTCGATCGGGTTGAATGGGTGGTTGAAGTACCAGAGGGCGCTTCACATTTCTCTCGTACTATTTAGTTCCCCCCTCTCCGCAAAACCATTCAAAGATATAGAAACCGAGGTCCCCGACCGAAGCCAATCCCGCGAGCAAAAAAGAAAGAGCGCCAGAGCAAGCGAGAGAGGAGAAGCGAGAAAGCGAGGGAGACAAGATGTCGTGGCAAACGTACGTCGACGAGCACCTCATGTGCGAGATCGACGGCCAGCACCTTACCGCCGCTGCAATCGTCGGGCACGATGGCAGCGTCTGGGCCCAGAGCTCATCGTTCCCTCAGGCATAATTCTTTCCGACATCGCTGGATCTTAGCTTTCTTTCCGTTCGTTGAGGTTTTATATAGATCCGATTCCATCTGGATTCTGGAGGCATTTGATCCGCGTGAGGGCGGCGGATTGGATTGATCCCATGGGTGCATTGGATTTCGACACGTTTTTTTTCTTTTTTGTCATCATTTTCAGATGGATCGATGAACAATTTCTTTGCATGCAATGATTTTGATTAATACGATCAGTTTTGATTCTGCATGCATATGGTTTCAATATGATGGCTTCGGCAATGCGGTCGGAATTGTAGTTTTAGATTTTGCATGCACTGCTTGGATTGGTTGATTTGGTTTCCGATGGTCGAGGTGATTGTACATGGCAATGTGGCAAACATTGTGGCTGATACAGATGAGAACTTGCATTCTAAGAATAATTCTCATGTGCTAATCTATTTTAATCATTTTTTTTGAATTTTAGGTTTCTGTTAAAAGTTTTGTAACCGTGCAATTTTCTTCTCTCTCTCTCTCTGATCACTAATTCTTCAGTATATTATTTGATAATTATAGATATCACATATGTTGAAGTTAAATGGTGCTGCATATGACCTGATTGCAAGTTACAGGTTTCAAACAACATAGCATGTCTATCTGATGCGAAGGATACACTGTGGATTGATTTCCTGTAATCAGCATTTTTATAAGTTTGTTTATTCATTAGTGAAGCTCACCGAATGTCAGTTTTAGTACGTCAACATAATTGAGGAAGGAGAATCATCTGTTGTATATATACATATCAACAGTCCTTAGTGGTGTATTTATGCACACTAGTTGGAATCATTATTCTACTTTGGGAAAGGAAAACTAAAGACGAGGACATGAACATCTAGATCAAATTTATGGTTTAAAGTTCTATTTAGGTGGATACCATTGCTTTTTCATTGTTTGGAGCAGTTCTCCATACAAGTTTCTGTAATCTGGGAAGCTTTTTGTCTGACTTTTGGCTTGGGCATGAAAGTTGATAAAATCCAAATTCTGCTGCAGCATCGCCTGTTACTTCCCCTCTTGTTGATTTGTTATCCAATGAGATCACCTCGTGCAATATGGTGACTGAGCATTCTCTTTATTTGATTTTGATAAAAAGAAATTTCTGTATTTCTTCATTGTGATTTGTTATATTGAGAAATAATTTTGTATCATATGATTTTCCGGTGTTCTGTTCTTGATCATTATGGATGCTTCTTGTTGCCTCTCCAGCTGCAACAATCATTTATTGCTTCAAGATGTTATGTGTTAGTTTTTGTTTTTCTGCTAATTTGTATATAGCTGTTCAATAGTGTTCTCCTTTTTACTGTGTTCTTTATCTTCCATTGATAAAGAGGGAAATTTCTTTTTCTTGTTGCATGTGTGTAGTTCAAGCCTGAGGAGATCAATAATATAATGAATGATTTTGCTGAACCGGGATCCCTTGCTCCCACTGGCTTATATCTTGGGTCAACTAAATATATGGTAATCCAAGGAGAACCTGGAGCTGTTATCCGTGGAAAGAAGGTGAACACTTTCTTTCTTTTATGCTTCCTTGAGGAATATGTGGATCACTTGTTTATGTGCTTTTTTTGAAACTGTTCACCTAAGGAAAAGCAAAGAAGCAATCCAATGCGCATCCACACACCTCTTAAATGTGTTGATGTATGTGCTTTTTAGTCAGATCTTATAAATTAACAACAACAAAAAAAAAAAGTTCTACCTTAACCCATTCTTAATGTAAATAAATAATCCAGGTAGTAGAAATCTGATACCCCTGACATTTTTTTTTTTTTTGAGTGAAAAAGTGGAAGAGACCACCACATATTTCATTTGAAAAGAAATGAGTACAGAGAAAAAATAAAAAGAGAAAAAAGAGAAAGGGCGAAAATAAAGTTGAAGGAAAGGAAGAGAAAAAAGTGGCAGGTGAGTCCATGTGGCCCAACCAACCAAAACAGGCCAAAGGCATACATTTTATTTAAAATTATACATAAATCTTATCTGTGGTTTCTTGTTTTGGTGGCTTAGAGGTTGTTTCATTTGGTGTAGAAGTTGATGTTGGATTGAATTTTCTTGGTTTTATTTATATCTTCCCCCTTTTTTTTTCAATTCATTGATTCCAGCGTTGTTCGACTGAATTTATTAACACTGCAAAACTACAGACCTTTCAGTGAAGATGGCCATTTTGCTTCTCATTTATCCTTTTTCTTCACCCCCCCCCCTTTTTTTGGTTGCTTTAACCTTTTGGATTGCTGCATCTGCAGCTTCCTAAGATCCTTAACACTCCTCACTATCATTAATGATGCACTGCTGCTGCTGCAAAATCCTCATTTTAGACCTCTTTTCTTCTTAGAGTTGATTTAAGTTGCCATGTTTGGCTTTATCTTTTTCTTTTTTTATGCTTGTTGCAATATAAGATTTACACTAGTTCATGTCCTGGAATTTCGTAGAAAGTCCCCTATTGTTTAAATTTTTCATCCAATTGGACAAAAATGCCGCAAGGCAAGCCAAATGTCCTTGCTGTGGTGTGACATATTAACAAATGAGTCATGCTCTGTTTTAGTGTTTAAAATGCTCTGCTGTTTGTCTGATGCCTTGTTAACTGGACAATGGAAGAAGCTTTTTCCAGATGTTTTCTACGCTTTCAATTTTCATGCATTTATAGCTGTTTTCATCTCACTTCTATAATTGCCTTTCAATTTTTATGGTACTTCCATATCCATTCTTTTATTTTAATTACATTGATTGCTGAATTCCTTTGATATTCTAGTTCTTGTGGTTTTATCTTCAAAATATCAATCAATGTGCATCATTTGATGATTATCCAAATAGGTAGATATTAATATTTACTAAACAGATGCTTATTGCATGTGCATGTGTACTTAAATGTTAATAGGTTGCCATTTCAGGGGCCAGTGTCAACTATATGTTTGCGGTGACTATAATGAAGCCCAGTGTCAACTATATGTTTGCGATGACTATAATGAAGGAGCTGTAGCATAGCTGCAAAATTCCCAAAACAGGAAGAAAGAAAAGCACCTTTTATAGGCTGGATGTAGACTTGTGACCCTCTAATTTTTGTTTGCTGCAACAATGAACAACATGTTTGCCATCAGACTTTTCAAGGTTGTCATGATCCCAAAATACATATAGGATTGCCAAAATATGTCGTTATCCCAAAATTTTTGTTTAAGCAGAACTAGCTTTTTTGGGATTGTCGTGATCCCAGACAGCTAGTTCTGCTTTATGCTTAGTCAAAATGCTTTCCACCAATTCTAGACTTTTCTCTTTACACTGCTTTTGAAATTTATGCCCCCCTTGCCCATACCCCACCCCCTTTTCCCCCTCTCATCTGGTGATATTCTAGTAAGAGTTTACCCTCACAACCTTATGCTAGGGGAACTGTAGTATATGGAGTTGCAATGTCTTCTGTCCTTCATCGTGGCATATTAATAGTTCCATGTCTCAAAGAGGTCGTATACACTTATAGGTGCTGATAATAATGAAATTCATGAACAAGTTTCTACCAGGCTAGCATCTATCCATACAAATGCTTAAGGGCATTGGCCCTCCATATCCTTTGTGGCTTGAATTTTACACCTTAACAAATCTTACTATGTTTTCTAGGGAAGTTTTTCATGTTTCAGATTTGCATTACAGCTTATTTAAGATACATAGCACATAGTGATTGCATGGTATATATATTTGAATTGAATTGCAATATAGCTTCCTTGATGCTTATCCAAGTTGTTCATTGAACATGTGTAGCTTTAATTTGGGATCATGCTTCTGCAGCTTTTGCTATCTTTTGACTTCTACTTCTCCCCGCAAATATAAATGCTCTCTTTAGACATCCTTGGCAGTCATAAGTCTAGCCCTAGACTTGGGAGTACTTTTCCTATGTTTTCTAACTTGTTTGTTTTTTCCATTGTCCGTGGTCTTTCCAAGTTTCTGATTATATATATATATATATATATATATATATATATATATATATATATTGGATTTTTTATCTTGCCATTGTTGTTGATTTTGGTATTATGTTTGCTAGATTAACTTTCCAATGTACTTGGGTTCATTCTATTTGACAATATCTGGCTCTCTCCTTTTTTAATGCCTTCCTTTTGAGCTTCATGGTACTACTTTTGGAAGGCATTTTCCTTGTCGCTCATGCCTGCAAATACACAATGATCTGGATAGTGTTGCTATGATCACAGCAATCACCATCACCTCCTTCATAAACCATTTTCTATAACATAATCTTGTTTGTCTTTATAGGTGGGCATCTTTGAAACAGGGATGCTCATGTTAATATTTTCTAATATATTGCATTTTTTTGAAAAATCTAATCATTGGAAGATTTAACACTGGCATTTTAGTGGAATAAAATAGAACACAGAATTTTCTTATTTGAAGCAATTATTGATGATCACTTCCATTAGCTTCACGACAATTGTGTTGCACCCCATATTATCCTTGTTCTATATAGGTAGAGTTGATTGTTTATTCTTCACCTTGTTTTTGAATTAATGTCTTCTAAAATCTCTTTTGCAGGGGTCAGGGGGCATTACTATAAAGAAGACCAACCAAGCACTTATCTTTGGCATCTATGAGGAGCCCATGACTCCAGGCCAGTGCAACATGGTTGTGGAGAGGTTGGGTGACTACCTAATTGATCAGGGCCTATAGTTTGAGTCATTGTGTGCCTGCCTCCAAACCTATCTTATGGGATTGTTGGTTTCCTCGGTTTTGAGCATGGCCAGAATCCTGGTTTTTTTCAGCATTTGTTTTGGGTAATAATCTTGTGAACAGACAGGATTGTTGGTGTATTTGAGTTTGTTTTGATCCCCTCTCATGTTCTTTTTGTGTATTCCTCCTTGCGATTGTTTTTGATTTAGTTGGCTTATCGCAAAAGTATATTGCCATCAGTGCATGATGGTCTTGGTATGTATGCTCTTCTTACTTTATAAGCAAGCAATTCCTTCAGCACCCTTTCAAAATTTGTGCTTGTTCAAGTTGCCTGCCTATGGTTTGGTTCGGTGCGATGTTACTTCTTGGTGTGAATTGGCTAGGTTTCAAAGGGAATAAAAGCAGTGTATGTCTTTTTATTAAATTTGAAAATTGCATGCACGTAAACATCCATCTTCTATCCTTTCGGAAGGTTTTCTGAAGCTCCTAGCAGTAACATAATCTGCTATATGATGGAATAGGTCTTTATCTTTTCTATTGGGGTTAATAATACCATTAATTATGATTTTAGCAGCAATCTCGAGCTTCTTTTTGTGGAGAGTTACGTCGGGCCGACAACTTGAAGGGTCAAGATTTCTGCTGATAAATTTCTGTGTTTCAGAAATCACTTAGTTCGCTCGTTCTTTGCTGCGAAGTTCTCGGCATGTGTTCTTATACCAGTCCCTCGTGTTTCTTGTAGTCATCACAAAACCATTTGCATTACCGTGGTTCATTGCACGATTGTAGCCAATGGTTATGTATGCGAGTTTCTTTCATTCTTGCAAAATGGAATGGGCAAATGTATCCCTTTTTTTGGGTTTTTTTTTGTTTAAAAGAAGAGTACATATTCCTCATTTTGGATTCATCCGCTGTAGTGAGAGAGCTTATATCAAGTGGTATCCTTCTATGAACGTCAAACTCCCAAGTGTATCAACTGTTAAGCCATGCTTGTGACTTACCAGCCAATTAGCAACGAGATGGGAAAAATGCTAGAGGTCTCTGCCATATCACCGCTCCATTCACCAGTTTAGTGCTCCAAAAACTTAAAATGGGATAATATCTAGTATGGAACTAATAAATCTCTATTTTCTTAAAGAGAAATTTCAAGTACCATGAGATACAGCATTCTTTGTTTATCGTCTTGATTGATGTTAGCAAGTTGGCACTTCTTCATTTGCTCATTCTTTAGTCATGTCTGTCTTCAGCAATTTATAGTGTGTGCTTACATAAAACACTCAAGTTTTATGACCCTATAAATTACAAAATTCTTGTGGTGATATCAAAATGATCTCTGTTCCAATTCTTTGTAAATTCTCCTTTTATAGACCAATTCCGTCTCATGTATCAGCACAACCACCCAATAGAGAAAGAAAGGATCGGGTGGATAGGTCCATAATTACTCCACCTAGCAATGCCAGTCAAAGTAGTTTAACTTTTAATTCAACAATGGTGGTTTCAAGCATCCATCTCATTCTATAAAAGATGCAATCTAAAAATTACATACAATGTCATTTGCTTAGCTCCCTGTCATCAAAAACATTTTTTGTTCTAGTTGGTATGGAATTGAAACTTATCATATTACTTGAATAGTAATAATTTTTTTGGTTTGTAATATTAGAAAATTTTTTAGGATTCATTTGGTTGGGATATGTAATCTGATAATTCAAAAAAATTATTTACCTAAAAAAATGATTGCAGAGAAAATTTTTTTACTATGTTTGGTTTTGTACCATAAAAATATGACAATTTATAAATATATTCTTCAATATAAAATAATTTTTTAATACTAAAATAATATTATCATCTTTAATTAGTTTTTATACGATGACTATAATCACATGATCCTTTGCATAATGCGATCTTCATCTTAATTTTTTTATAAAATTTTTTATTAAATAAAATTTTTAAAAAATTAAAATAAAGTCAATGATTATATATGCAGCTTTATTGAAGATATTTTTATCAAACATGGATTACCACCATTCAAAAATTTATTAAATATCAATCTTCTTATGATATTTATTTTATTATCTTTTTCTGAAAAATAAATATTGGGTCATCAATTTTTTTACCATTTTTTTTATATTTTTCATATAAAATATGATAATTTGATATAAAAATTATTTTTTTATATCAAATTATTCTCAACCAAATGGTCTAATTTAATGGGAGATCATACTCGATCATTTTCTCACGTACATTGTATAAGCTGGCCCAAAAAAAAAAAAAAAAAAGGAAAATCATGTAACGGCCATTATATTGGATTTTCCCATGAGCTCCTGACCGGGACGCGGGGGGCGCCTGTGTATGTAACGCGGACAGACGTCGTTTTCTCGATGGGGGAATCTAGCTGGTGGGCCCTTCTCCCCACCTATGAGAGCTGTGTCGTTGCTGTCACCCGTTCTGGATGTCCTCTCCACGCACTTGACGACGGTCTTAGCCTTACAACGCCGCATGCTTCGAGGCCCAAATCTCGCACATAACAAATATCTCCATGCTACGCTTCACGAAACTATTGGTAATCGAACCACAACATCAAAAATTGACCAATGACATAACGCCATGTGGCTATTAGCACATTTGGTACAGTAGTTTTTTATTTCGTTGGGCTCCTATGGGATTACTGATCTGGATTTCGGACGCCTGCTCCTCCGAGTCCAGGCTATAAATAAAAGGCCCGGTAACAGAGGCGCCATTTCGGCGTGCTCACGACGCGGAGTGAAGGGCGGTGAGAGAGAGAGAGAGAGAGGAGGGGGGGGGGAGGGAGAGAGGATGTCGTGGCAGACGTACGTCGACGATCATCTGATGTGCGAGATCGATGGCCAGCGTCTCACGGCCGCCGCCATCCTCGGCCACGACGGTAGCGTCTGGGCCCAGAGCGAGACCTTCCCCCAGGTATCCAGCTAGGGTTTGACCGATGGATCGGAATTCCTCATCTAGATCGTGCTAAAATTTATATCGAATCTGTTGTTGATTTACCAGTGCTACTTGATCCGGATCATTTGTTAGTCTGGTGTCATGGCTAGGGATCGGACTTTTTTTTTTTTTAATATCTTGCGTTTATCTTAGATGGATCTAGCAAAGATTTCTTATGTGTTCTGTTTTCTCTGTTGGAGTTTCCTGTAAAATTCATTTTTCTTGATTTTGGTTTCCTAGTTTTGCGCTGCTTAGTCTGCTCGGATTATTATGAATATTATTATTATTATTATTATTATTATTATTATTATTATTATTATTTAAATTTCTTATTTTGTCCTGGAATGAAACCATCTCTCGTTTTTCCTTTTTTTTTTTAAAATATTTTTATATCGTCAATGTTGATCCTGGATCCTATCAAATTGCTATCAGAGTGGTTTTCTAATGTGTGGCCTTAAACATATTGAGAGAAAAATCTTTGATTTTTTTTTTCTTTGTTCAAGAATCCTGCACTATGGTTCGTAGAGATCATCTCCAACAAACCATTGGAGATCGCGTTTGGAATTAGAGGTTAAGCTTCAGGTAGCGCTCGAGTCAGCGTCTAATGGAAGGTTGAGAGCATTTTCTATACTATAGTCGCTTAAGTTTTCGGGAACTGTCTCAAAATAACTGCCATGAGCAAGTTTGACAATTAATAGTAGTTTCAGGGCTGGTTTAATGAAGTGTCAAAGATTTGCGACAGTGATCCTCTATTGACAGCAGGTTACTGTTGGTAACAGAGTCTTGGCCTTTCCTGCGACGATTCATGTTGCTTTATGAGAGCAAGGTGATCCAGTTTGATGGTTTTTTCCCCTTAGTTTAATCACAAATACTAGGTGCGTTGAAGGTCAAGCCAGCTTTACTTACCTTGCAGGGGATGACATCAATGGTATATTGGCTTCATTAATTCCATAAGAGTTCCGAAATGAGAGGAGTCCAATGAAGGTCTTCTCATGCTAGAGGCAAGTTCACAAGAGTCCACTAAATGATGGCTGGTTTATACTACAAGAGGTGTTGTAAGCAATAATCTGGTTATGTTATTGTGGTGGTCAAAGTGATGATTAGTTAGAACAAAGTGCTTTGCTTAGGCATTTTCTTTGAGATCAAGATGTATAAAACTATCATGATTGATAATGATTACCTCTTATGCATAACCATGGTAGTGAGGATTAGTGATGGTGCGAAGGGGTAGAGAAATGGCCAACTAAGGCATTTTCAAAAGCTTGCACTGAGACCCTAGGGTCCATATTGCATAATGTTCTTGTCAAGTGGATGATGTCAAGGACTTAGAGATCAAATGTCCAGATCCACTGGTTGCAGTGTTGGATTGCTAGCACAAATACTCAGTATCTGTTGGTCATTTATATATGTTGTTGGTCTAATATATATAGAAAGTGCAGAAATTGTGCTTTAAAATGCATGCTTCTAAAAAAAGAATTTTGTAATGAATTGTTTGCAAAACTAAATATGTAAGATAAGAAAAAGTGTTAGACATGCTCAAATATGTGGCGTGATAGGCATTGCTCTAAAAGCTATACTTTCCCCTTTTTGTTCGGTGTATGGGAACAATTAGCCTAGAGGTAAAAGGTTGGAGTTTGGAAAAAATCCAGCAACCTAGTCAAAAATTTAGATAACAAAAAATAGGAATATAATAATAAAAAAATAGACTTTCTAAAATCATATAAATTTTTTTACTTGAGGATAGATATGGGAGAGGCTAGAATAATAAACAATAACAACAAACAACCATACAGGTCAAAGTATATGGTTCATTGAAAGTCATATTTATTAAATTAGTCATGAATAACTTGTAGTAAATTGTAAAATTCATGTAAAATTCATGAATAATTAAATATTTCTAAATTGATTTGTTTACAAAGAAATTTGTAGCAAGTGCAGCACCGAGAATAATTAAATATTTTTTCCACAATTTGGAGAATACTGTTACTATGTTGGTGGGTAAGCTCTCAAGATACAAGTGATCTCTGGTTTGGTCTAGGAAGCCTCCAAGTGCAGCACAAGCATGTGGTAGCGAATGACTCGGTAACTCCCTTGATATGCTTGAAAGAGATCGATCAAAATGCATCAAAATGATAAAGGAAAGGATAAATTCATAGTAAGTGAAGAAATGATTGGGAAAGTGATAATTGTATATATTTCTTTCAAGTTATAAAAGGCTCTATATGTAGAGCATTGAGAGCCTAGATACAATGAATTTTATAATAAAGGTCTAGATATAATGAATCATATCAATTCTGTTATCTAATTGATATATTTTCTAAATAGGATTATATATTTTTTAAATAGGATTATTCACCATAATTTTTGGTTATAGTGAATAAGGAAAGAGAGGAAGAATAGAAAATTGTACAAATATCCTATAATTAGATAAGAGAGTTTAGGGAATTTCCAACACTTTTCCTCAAGCTGGAGCATAAATTTTATGGAGCCCCAGCTTGTTACAAATATAATCTATCCTTGGACCCCTTAATGACTTAGTAAATATATCAGCTAGCTGATTATTAAAGCTCACAAAAGTCATAAAAATAATATTAGACTGAAGTTTTTCTTGAACAAAATAACAATCTATCTCAATGTGTTTCATACGTTCATGAAACACAGGGTTTGAGATAATATAAAGAGCAGCCTAGTTATCACAGAACAACTTTATAGGCTCAGATTGAATAACCCCAAGCCTCCTTAAGAGAGACTTTAACCATACTAGCTCACATGTGGTTAAAGCTATGGCACGATATTCTACCTCAGCACTGGAACGAGCAACAACATCCTGCGTCTTGCTCTTCCATGAGGTAAGATTACCACCAAGAAAGCCATGAGATAAGATTACCATCAAGAAAGACAATATCCAGAGGTAGATCGTCTATCTCAGGAAGATCCTGTCCAATCTGCATCTGTATAGCTAGCTATCTGGCCCTGACCATGATCTTGGTAAAATATTTCTTTGCCTGGTGCATTCTTTAGATATCTAAGAATGCGAACAATAGCCTCTCAATGACAAACAATAGGAGAGTTGAGAAACTGGTTGGCGACACTAACAACAAAAGATATATTTGGCTTGATGACTGTAAGATAATTTAGTTTCTAGACTAATCTCCAATATCTTCTGGGATCTGACAAACGCTCCCTCGGACCTGAAGCAAGTCATACATCAGGGATCATGGGAGTATCAACAGGATGAGATCCTAACATATTTGTCTCCTCCAACATGTCAAGGATATACTTCCTCTGATTCACAACTATATCCTAACGAGATCAAGCAATCTCAATACCAAGAAAATATCGTAACTTCTCCAGATCTTTGTTCTGAAATTGTTGATGTAAATAATCCTTCAAAGAAGTAATGCTATCATTATCATCACCAGTAATAACAATGTCATCTACATAGACAATTAAAAGAATGCACTTGCCTGACTCCGAATGCCTATAGAAAATTGAATGATCAAAAATATTTCAAGCTAAACTTCCCAAATCAGGCCCGGAGAGACTGCTTTAAGCCATATAATGACTTTTCAACTGACATACATACTCCCCCTGAGCAACATACCCAGGCGGTTGCTTCATATAAACCTCCTCGTGAAGATCACCATACATAAATGCATTCTTAATATTCAGTTGATGAAGAGGCCAGTGAAAGATAGCAACTAAATTCAGGAGAAGACGAACATATGCGAGTTTAGCCACAAGTGAGAATGTATCAAGATAATCTTGGCCCAAACACTTGAGTGAAACCCTTTGCAACTAGTCGAGCCTTCAAATTGTCAAATTGCCCATCATGAGAACACTTAACAGTATAAACCCAGTGACAACCAATAATGGACTTTTTTGGAGGACGTAGAATAAGGTCCTAAGTATCCAAAGCATGTAGCGCAGACATCTCATCATCCATGGTCTGCTTCTTGCCGAAATGAGCAAGTGTCTCAATAATAGTACAAGGAATAGAGATCAAAGCAAGCGAGGAAATAAAAGTAGAATATCTGGGAGATAAAGATAGATAATTAACAAAATGATCAATGGAATGTTTTATTCGATTACCTTTGCAGAAAGCAGTAGGAGAGATCAGAAAGAGCTGGTATAGTAGGACTATTTGGCAGAGAAGCGACTGGTGCCGGTGTTGAATCCATGGGCTCAGCAGAAGGGATCCCAGGTGGGGCACGATGCTAAAATGTCTGTATTTGGCCGATCAAGTCTAGATGGAGATAGAGGAGTAATGGGCACAGGTGACGAGGATGTGTCACCAGAGGGAAGAGATATAGGCAGCCCAATAGATACAGACTCCTCATGAGAGACAATAGACTTGGACCCAGGAGAAAAATAAGGAATGAACTCAAAGAATGTGACGTCAGACGATATAAAAACATGATGAAGAATAGGAGAGTAGCGTCTATATCCCTTTTGGGACCAAGAATATCTGAGAAAGACACATTTTAAAGATTTCGGGGATAACTTATTATGACTAGGACCAGACTGATGGACAAAACATGTGCACCCAATGATTTTAGGAGGTAAGATATACAGGAAGTTCCTAGGAAATAAAATTGAAAAGGGAATTTGATCGTACAACACGGATGAGGGGATATTATTTATGAGATAACATGCAGTGAGGACGACGACATCCCAAAAATGAACATGCACATACATGTGTATGAGAAGTGTTCGTGCTGTGTCAACAACATGACGATTCTTGCACTTTGTTACCCCATTTTGTTAAGGCGTATAAGCGCAAGATGTCTGATGAAGAATCCCATGAGTAGTCATAAAGTTTTGAAAATTAGTAGATAAGTACTCACGGGCATTATCACTTTGAAAAATTTTAATGAATGTATGAAATTGATTTTTAATTTCAACATAGAATGCAGTAAAAACTGAAAATAATTTAGAACGATTACATAATAAATATACCTAAGTCATGCTAGAATAATCATCAATAAAAGTGACAAAATAGTTAAATTTCATAGAAGAAATAATTTTACTAGGTTCGTAGATATAAGAATGAATAAGACTAAAGGGTGCTGAAGCATATTTATTTGATCGACTAGGAAAATGACTACAACTTTGCTTTCCTAACTGACACAACTCACAATTTAACTTACGGATATCGGACACACTAGACACCATCATTTGGGGATTTCGGAGATGAGGATGATCTAATCGGCTGTGAATTTGAAGAGATGTAGCAGCAACTGCACACATTGGTGGTCTAGACAGTCGATACAAACCACGGGACTTAAAATTGGAACCAATCGTCCTTCTTGTCTTCATGTCCTGCGCCACCATAGAATTAGAAAAAAAGATAATTGAGTAAATGGATATTAAATTAATAAAAAAATTAGGAATATATAAAATAGAAGATAAGGACAAATTAGAACGAAGAGAAATAGTTTTGCTACCCTGAATTGGAGTAGTAGACCCATTAGCCAAAGTAACATGTAGTAAGGTCTATGATTCAATGATATGGGCAAAATTATGTTTGTGCCCAGACATGTGATCAGAGGCACCATAATAAAAAATCCAAGGAACAAGATTACGTGATGAGTGACTAAGACAGGCAGTCGGATTACCATGTTGTGTTAGAGCAGTGATGGATGAGGAAGCTTGCTGTGATGCCTGGAATTAAAGAAACCATGTATACTTCTCTCTAGAGATCGTAATACTATCAGAAGCCATTATACAATGATTTTGGATTGAAGAGAGATCCAAGCAAGGGCAGCAGAAAAATCTGGACAAGAAGAAAGCAGTTGTTGCTGTTCAGAACAGATTTTTGCAGAAAAACAAGATCTGGACAGACTGGAAGGGCCTGCGGGACTGAGACTGGCCGGCGGCTGCTGCTGCTGGACACTAGAGCAGCGGCTAAGGTTTTTCCTTCTCCTTTTGTTCTAATACTATGAAGAAATGATTGGGAAAGTGATAATTGTATATATTTCTTTCAAGTTATAAAAGGCTCTATATATAAAGTATCAAGAGTCTAGATACAATGAACTTTATAATAAAGATCTAGATACAATAAATCATATCAATTCTGTTATCTAATTGATATATTTCCTAAATAGGATTATATATATTTTCTAAATAGGATTATTCACTATAATTTTCTGGTTACAGTGAATAAGGAAAGGGAGGAAGAATATGGAACTATACAAAATACAAATATCCTGAGAGAGTTTAGAAAATTTTCAACAGCAAGAAAAAGAGAAGAGGAGAGAGAGAGAGAGAGAGAGAGAGAGAGAGAGAGAGAGAGAGAGAGAGAGCGCTAGAGCTGTATCATAGGTTGAGTGCAACAACACTTGGAACATAAGGTGAGTAGTTTCTGTTGCAGGGAAACTTGGATCTAGGCTGTTTATTTAGAGGTTCGATCTAGTAAACCCCCAAGCACTCTTAATGGGTTCTTGTGGCTAGCCTTAAACAAGCTTATCAATGATCTAATTAGGCTGGACAATTATAGTTTGGAATTAGCTGCTGTATATGGCTAACAAATAGCTTATGCCAACAACCAAGTACATAGGTGTCTACACCACATCCTAACTAATAATGACATCCAAGGATGAACATGTGGGTGACCACATGATAACACTAGAACAAAGCAATAATGAAGGGATCCCGAACTAGGGACTAGGAATTGATGGAGCAAGATGACAACTAAGCTACTGGAACCATTAGAGAAGTGGAGGTACCATGTAGAATATATTGTACTAATACTAGAATGTAATGCGGGGAAAAGACCTTTGGGCCAATCAAACATTTATCATTTATCTTTACTCATTTTTGCATTTACCTTTATTTAGCCTGTTTTATCTTAGTTTATCCTTAGCTTGTAAGTCTTAGCTTGGATCTGTAGTCTCATCTATGCCTATCTCATTCTCCGTGAAGGTAGTACCTTGGTAGTGAAAGTCGTTGAAGCTTAAGGTGTTAGGACCCATGCTACCATCTTTACCTTTTTATTGTTTTAGACAATGGTGGCATGCACACGGGATTGCATGATTTGGCCAGAGATGCATGTCTTTTCGGCTGATGAAACGGAACACCAACAATAGGCCTCAATAGCTAGTTGCTCATCAAACTTGCAGCTATCTCAGGAAATAATCCAAATAGGACAATTGGCCAAAAAAGAAAGATAAGACTGTGTCTCGGATGGGCAACTTGTTGGACCATGCTGTGATTCACGCAATATATGCGCATCGCTTATCCGAGCCAGGATGGCTGGATGAATGTGTTCTTTGGCCCAGAATCTACAAGCCCAATTGGGATCCAAAAGATAGGGAAGTGATATGTGCAAGACCACTTGCATTTACACTTCCATGTGGGACTAAAATAAGAGAAGAGGGAGATACACTAAAACTGTTAAATTTTTAGCATGATCCATTTCTTTGCCAAAACAACAAACACCAGTGGAGAAAGCCTATACAAATCAAAAATCTGAAAATTCATTAAAGATTAGAAACATCTAATGTAGGCTATAATAACTCAAATCTTAAGAAAGCAAGTCTCAGTCTAAACCAATAATTACATTGGATTAATCCTTATCTTTAGCATTATTTATACCTCTAATCTCCTCTCTGCAGCTTCAGGCCAATGTAACATTGGTTAAAACAAGTAGTTTTGATGCATTTAGCAGATCCAGAAAGTAAGCTCATCAAGGAAATCATAAAATATTTTTAATTTAGCCAAAATGAATTCCAGAATCTCAGGTTTAGTATTGGAAAATTATGATTGCTGCCATTAATTCAGAGATAGAAAAGGACACAAAGTTAAGTAATGAAGATAAGATTCATCAATTGGTTTGCTAACTCACTCCATGCTACATCATATGTCTACCTGTAATATATGTGGACATATATCCATTGGCTCTTGTGCATGGGTTGCCAATTTGGGACCTTGGATTGACATCAATGACATGTATTGTGCTCACTTTTTGCACACCATCCATGTTAATTTGCATCAATTATTTGCAAGTTTCTGGCGATAATGCTATCAAGTTGCATACATTGCATAGGTTCATAGGAGGTTTCTGAGATAGGGTGGGCCTTTTTTAGCATGCAGTTGACTATGGTTCTATTTGAACCC
The DNA here is from genome assembly GCA_006176705.1 of Cocos nucifera. Taxonomy (NCBI): domain Eukaryota; kingdom Viridiplantae; phylum Streptophyta; class Magnoliopsida; order Arecales; family Arecaceae; genus Cocos; species Cocos nucifera. The sequence continues at coordinate 1,075,426 of QRFJ01000077.1, forward strand.
TTAAACAAACACCCAACCAAGGTGGTAAGTTGGTGCTTTCAGAACTACCTGTTTTGAGCTATTAGTGGTAGTTGAAAAGAACACTGCTACAATAAGATTTATCATTTAGCTATATAATTCATGCCCTAGCCTAAATAGAACAAGGAGTTGATAAACATTGAAGTGAATGACTACTTGAAGCAGCTGATTTTTTCTTTTTAACAGCTTTCTAGGCAAGTATGATGAATGTGGTTTCCATAATTATGGTGCCCTTATGATTATATGGATGATAGAAAGTCAAAGTGTCTCGAGTGTATCAGTCTTGTTGCCGAAGAGCTATTTGAAAGGGGTGCAGTCTCTCTCTCTTGGATAAATTTATTTCATAATCATGTCTCCACACTATTATTTGCCAGCTTTGGCATCTAGTTTAAAATCAATTTTGAAGCACACGTGGTACTGGATCTAAGGTTTTTGAAATTAAAATGGTAACTCTGGTCCTTGTCTGGTTACCAAAATTTTGTAATCTAAGATGCCATATGGTAATCTCTTAAAGCCTCACAGAAAAGTGTGGGAACTTACTGCTGAGTAACCTTTTAGGCAAGGTAATAGTGAGTGGTGGATTTATATGTATAGGGCCTGCTTAGGAAATCCAGCAGGATTGGGCTGGATTTCCTATTGGGCCTGTTAGCTTGTTCAGCCCGTTTTCTTCTGAAGGCCTGTCCTAGTTTTGTCCTAAATCCCACCTATAGGCCTATTCTCCTCTCCCCTCCACTTAACTTTTTCCTTTGGTGGTTTATTTACCATCGGTAGATACCTCAGGTCATATCAGATTTATGATTACTCAGAACTTCTATCTGTAGAAATTAACTATCCATGGAGAAAAGTCCATTTCAATGCTGTTCTCTTTGTTGTTTCAATTACTATCAGACTCATCAAATTTGTAATTTCATATTTAGCAATAATGATGAGCCTGAATTTTGCAACAGATTTGATCCAGGAATTTAAAATTTTGCTGGAAATTATAATAGTAGGCTTTTAGCCGTACAACCATATTCTTTTTCCCTAATGTTTGTTTTTCATGATATAGACTTATATTTTCTTGTTTTATTAGTCATAGTATATTGTTTTACTAAATTTCTTCTAAGATTATAATGTGTGGACATGGAAGATCTGTTGGCAATGGATTCATCTCTTGTTGCGACATTGATAGACATGTCATGGTGCTTAAGTTGACTTGTGTAGTATCATTTCTATTATCACTTGGGTATGTTTCCATATGTGGCATATTTGTTTACATTCAATGTAGGAGAAATTCCTCTATGTTAGGGTAGAAAGTTAATAAGATACACTATGCTACAGCTTGCTAAATGCTTTTTATTGCCAGTTAGTTTGAGACATTTTGGTGTGCTGCTAGGTCAGTTTATCTGGTGTTGTGCAGTCATTTTTGGGATATCTAAGTTTGTTTTGCACATATGTTATGCATCGATCTACTTGATAGATGTTCACTTCACATAAAGCATTTTGCTCTCTCTCTCTCTCTCTCTCTCTCTCTCTCTCTCTCTCTGTATGTATGTATATATATATATATATATATATATATATATATATATATATATATGGATGCATTTTTGAAACTTGAGGCCAAATATGGTATTGTCATTCCACTTCCCCCATTATACACGGCACTTAGTTAACCAAATTAGCTGTATTGGTCCAATCATGCACAAGCATGTTCTCACCTAGGTGTTTCTCTGTATATTTCTCATGTTTTCTTTAATCCATCATTGTAGGTCAAACCTGAAGAGATATCTGGCATTATGAATGACTTTGCGGAACCTGGATCTCTTGCACCAACTGGTCTATACCTCGGCAATACAAAATACATGGTGATCCAAGGTGAACCAGGGGCTGTTATTCGAGGCAAAAAGGTAACTGGATAGTTCCTTCTCAATTAATATTTTTCACACATGAGAACATCTATTTGTAATTTCAACATGTCAATGTTATTGTTTAAATTCATGAGATTAATAGCTCAATTGTTTGCTAGTAATAGACAAATGCACATGTACAGGACATTGCAAAAAACCTTTTAAGATGCATGACATATTCTTTCTTCTCAAAATGCTTGTCTGCTATCTATAACATTTTTATAAGTTAGAGCTGTTTGTATTTGCATCTCGACTGTCAAGGTGGAGGGTGGAAGCTTTTCATTTTTGTATTGATTGTCCTTTTTTTTTTTTAAAAAAAAAAAATTACTTTTAATGATGGTTATCTACTTTGACTGTCTTACACCAAATTTATGATGGTGGAAAGAGCCTCTAGTCTTTTACTTCATATTACCTATCTTGGTCCACCAGGAAATGACAATGATACTGATTTAGATAATCCCGACTGTTGATCTGATTATCCAATTGCCCGCAGGGTTCTGGGGGTGTTACTATTAAGAAAACCAATATGGCTTTGATCATAGGCATTTATGATGAGCCAATGACACCTGGACAATGCAACATGATCATTGAGAGGCTTGGTGATTATCTGATTGATCAGGGTTTTTAGGTTTGGTATGTGGTCTTGGAAATTTTGTACTCTTTTTTGTGTTTGTGTTCTTCGACATGGACATGCATCTGTATTGCATTACAATGTTGGGGCAAAGTCAGTTTGAATCTTGTGGATTCTTATTGGGGAGTCTGCTAATCAGACTCTATGTTTTATGGATGGCATTGTGACTTGAAATGTAAACGTGATACCTTTCCCTTGATATATGTGGATTGACTTTTCTGTACTTTTTGTTGCTGTATGCAATGTCTAAGCCTTCTTGAATTCGTTGAAAATGTGGTTGCTATCGTAGGTGATTATTTAGATATAAAAACATGCTCCAGATTTGGTTTGTTTTATACACTCCTATAATATCTATGTTGTCTAGAGTAAGTTTCATGTGAACTTTTAGGATCTTGTTCTCCATGGAATGTTTTTGATGTTCTTTCTAGCTTGCTCCCCCTGCAGAGCCGAGAAATAATAGGATGCTGGTTCTCTTTATCCAAAAAAAATCATGAAAATTATCCTTCCATTTCCAGTAATTTTCCACTCAACTTGGACTACCATCCATTTTTCCTTCCCTGCGTGGCTAGCAACCCCTTCCCTTGTCACCTGCATGCTTCAGTGGGTTTGGTCATCCAAAGTTCAGAAGTGCTTCAAGCATATGCTCGAACCGCCTGTGGAAGCGGTTTGACCATTCAAACCATTGGACCGATTGCTCTCGAGTAAGCGACACCAAACGGGGGGGAAACTACGGGAAGCCTGATTCCCCGATTTCTTCTCACCGGCCACCAAAACGAGTTGCTGCTAATGATGATGATGGATGTCAGTCTAGTTTCCGGCCAAAAAAATATATTATTCATTGAAAAAAATTGATTTCATGTGTTTCTAAAATAAAATAAAATAAAACAAAAGTTTGGATGAGGAAAGATGGACTTCAAGGCGTCCTCAATAGATTCCATTCTGGACGGGCATTCTGTTTTTAGGTTTAAGATTAATCTTGAAGAAACAATGGTATTTTGAGGATGCAAGTGTTTTGTTTTTAGGTTTAAGATTAAACTTGAAGAAACAATGGTATTTTGAGGATACAAGTGTTTTGCTTGCCTCCTGATCCGGGAAGTCCTAACCTGTTGGTGGGAAGGGGATAAATGCGGGATCTTGCGGGTTTTTCTTCTTTTTGGATAAAATAAAGGAGGTTTAAGAGCCACCCTGCTTTTATTAAGACCCGAGCACTATTTACACGGTGCAGAAGAGAAAGGAATCAAAAGTAACAGAGCACAAAACAGGTGGATATAAAAACTCCTGTGAGGTCAAGACAGAGCAACCGTATGAATCTAAAGCAGCACTGCTGGTTCCTCTTTAACTTTCCCGAGAAAACCGAGAATTGGAAGCTGAAATGGGAGCCTTGAGAAGATCGGACCTTGCAACTTTCTCTGAGCTATGATAAACCATAAACTGTATGCCTCCTGCCAGCATGGTTTTGAGAGTAGCATTGAAGAACAGAGGAGAACGGAGGAGCAGAAACCATAAACAATCAAATGCCATTCAGGTATTCAGGCAGCCTTTTAATTCTGAGCCATGTACTTCGATGTTCCAGCAGTAGTTTCTCTTTGCGAAGATCTGACCACAGGTTGAAAAGATGAATTCTTTCGGCTGCCACAATATTGACAGAGGCGTGCTCGTTCCAGAATATCAAAGAATTCCGTTCTTTCTAACAAGCCCGGTTGATTGCTGCAAATAGCATTAGCACAGCCGGAGGGTAGACTTGAATTTGATTTAAATAAATATAGATTATAAACTGATCAATTTATTTAATTTATTTTATTATTTGAATTAGATTTGAGTTTTTATTTTTTTAATTTATTCAATTTATTTATTAAATAGATCAGCTTAAAATTTTTATTAAGTATTTATTTAAAACTTATCTAAATCAGATGAAAATGAAACACAATTACGTATATATCAATGTGTCTTTAATCCATGATTGACCATTAATCAGTGCATAATTTTTTTTTTTTTTTTTTTGGTGGTTTGGGTGTGGGGGGGGTCTGTGTTTTTCACTTCGTCTCTCTCTCATTTCCGCACTTTTCATACTACCATCTTCATTTCTCTTCTCTTCTGTCTAAAAGTTTTTTTTTATTTTTTTTTTAATTTTTCAGACGAGAGCCATAGATTGACGATGTTGAGAATGATGTAAGTGGAGGGTGGAGAGGTAGTGAGAGCGGCATCGATGTAGCTAAAGAGGTCGGCGAAGATATGGGATTGAGGGCGAGGATGTGGAGTCATGGTTAAGAATAAAATCATGGTAGAAATTTAGCAAAAATAAAAAGCGATCGAAGGAGGAGAGGTAGTTGAGTCAGATTGTCTGAGAATAAGATTGATCGAAGGAGGAGAGGTAGTTGAGTCAGATTGTCTGAGAATAAGATTGAGGCTGTTGCAGAGGATTATTTTTTTTGGTAACTAGGTGGACTCGGTTATGTCGGATGAATATATTAAATGAATCGAGTTGGATACCCTACTTATTAAATAAGATAGTTTAGATTTTAAAATTTAATTAATTTAATAAATAAATTTCGTTTAGATTTAAATTTTTTTAATGCATTTTGTATCTAATCCGATCTATTTATAAACGATCCGATTCCCATCCACCAATAGCAGCCTGTGGTCCAAAAGGGCGTGTGCAATTTGAAAATACTTTTCATATCACTCATATCACTGTAATCAAGGTGATTGATGTGATTTTTTTTCAGAAGTGTCGGTGGTGGATGGGGGACATCACCATAACTGAGGTGATTGATGTGATTTTTTTTTTTTTTTCCGGGACGGTGTGCGGGGTGGGTGGTGGTGGCGGTGGGTGGTTGAAGCTGGGTTTTTTACTTGTTTTGGTTCTAAAATATTTTTTTAACTTATTTTTTAAATTACCGTTCACTGAAATCTTCGGTTTAACTTATTTTTTTAAAAAAAAATATATATATATTTTTAAATATATTTTTATTTCATAAAAAATCTGACGCCAGCTCAATACTGGCGGAGGAGGAAAAAATAATTTAAAAGAATAAAAATAAAAATTTGATTTAGAATGACGTTCTTTTTCTAAATCATCGTTCTAAAAAGCGCTGCTTAAAATCAAAACTCCCTCCCTCCCCTCTACCCCCGTCCCATCCTCTGGGTACCCTCCCATCACCACCAGCCCCCGCACGCCCTTTCTCTCCGTCCAAAAAAAACAGAAAAACTCCCTCCCACCCGCCTCCATCCTCGGTACCCCCGTCAACATCGCGCCCCACCTCCGGGTTCTCCTTCCGAATAAAAAAAAAAAAAAACTCGCGGATCCCCGCTCGTCACCCGTGGCCCCGCCCCACCCCGTCCTGCGGGTCCCTGCCCGCCACCACCACGCCCCCTCCCCCTTCTCCTCTGTTCGCCAAAAAAAAAAAAAAAAAAAAAAAAAAACTCCTCTCTCACCCCACTCCCTGCATACCCGCTCATCACCATCAGCCTCCACACCTCCCTCTCCCTCTATCAGCCAATAAAAAAAAAAAACTCCCTTCCTCCCCTTGTTTCGATCGGGTTTTCGTCCGTCACCATCGCCTCCTCCCCCTCCGTCCCAAAATATATATAAGAAAAAGCTCCCCCCCCCCGTATAAAAAAAAAAAAACTCCCTTCCTCCCCTTGTTTCGATCGGTTTTCGTCCGTCACCATCGCCTCCTCCCCCTCCGTCCCAAAAATATATAAGAAAAAGCTCCCTCCCCCCCCGTATCCCCTGTCACCACCGCTCCCGCCCCACCTCTCCCCCCCTTGGGTTCTTCTCTCTTCATTCTCCGTCCACGAACAAAAAAAAAGAGAAAGAAATCTTCGTCCGTGAACCTAAAAAAAAAAAAACTTTGCTTGAAATTGCTAGCGGGGTTGGCGAGTTCTGAACTCACAGTTTGAGTAGGCAATTTTGATAAATCTGCTTCCATATCATATGCATGACAATTATTGCTCTTGGATCTTCCGACTTGAGGTCTGCCGACGAGGATGAAGAAGTTTGGCTATAGAAAAATATGAGATTAAGGATAAACTTTGCTTGGCTATAGAAAAATATGAGATTAAGAATAAACTTTGCTGGAGCTTTGCTTGTTCACATGTAATAAAGTTTTTATCGAAGTGTTCTTCGGTAAAGATCCTCCGATGCTCAAGTTAGGAGATTAGAGAACAATAAAGAAAGAAAGCATCGAATTGAATGACATATCTGGAAGGTCCTGAGCTCCTTTTATTATAGGAGAGGAGTTAGAGTCGTATCCATTTCAGACTCTAACGGCTTTCTGAGTTTGTCGTCCTAGATTGATTCGAAAGATATTTTTTTCCTAGAAGACGGGATTGCGAAAGATTCTTTCTTTATCCGAGTTTTCCTATTCGGAGAGAACGTAGTTTCAGCAAAAACGATTGTAGGTCGGTCATTGACGAGTTATGAGCCTATTCATGTAGCTCGACGGCTGATCTGAACCCAACGAGGATGAGGTATGAAGGCCTACCTTGTTTTGCCAGAAGGCAATCTTCAGTAGATCGACCAGAATTGTAGGTTGGCTTAAGCCGACCTATAACTAACCACGGATGAAGTATCGCATCGTTTCGCTCAGATGATCCATTGAGATAGATCAGTGGCTGACTCTAAACAGGCTGAGGCCACACCAGCCCCATTCCATAATAGTTTGTCTTTTACTTACGAGGTCGATCTACCTCTGAGCGGTCGATGTAAGTACCCTATCGAAGTCGAGGTTGATTTTCAAATCGTGTCCGCATTACAGCGTTGGAGATTAGTAGCATAATAAGATTGGAAGAAGTCTATCGACCACGAAATCTAACCGTCCATTGCTTTGATCTGGATCTGCCCATTCCGGCCAATGGATATCTGACACCTGGCGAAGATCGAAAAAGGTAGATGAAACAGGAGTAGATCGGAGCTGTCCATGCCTCTTATAAATAGGGTCAGTATTACTCTTTTTGACTACTACTGTTACTTAAAGGATGAACTTCAATACTTTACGCGAGGAATAGCTTGGACTCAGTCGAGCCACCGTCGACCCTATCCTAACTCCTCTCATTGCTCGACCTCCTCGTCCTTTAGGTCAGTTTTCTCTACACTCATGAGTCAATCTAGTCTGTCCTGATCTTCTTGGGGCTCGGATAGCCCTTTTGATGAGGATCACGATTCTGGGGTAATAGGTTCTCCAGGCTAATCCAAAGAATGTGAAGTTTTGGACTATGGTCCTTTCAGAATAGATTTCGTCCTCTCCGGAGGACCTGAAAGTCATTAAGATAAAATACCATGTTCTCGATGATTTTAAGTTAGAGGTCGCCGGTCCCGGAGAGTGTATAGCTCTTCTTCAACCTAGACGGATCGATGTTTACGAGGAATTGCTAAAGGCTGACCTTAGGTTGTCTTTTCATTTTTTAATCGTTGAGCTTTTAAACCTATATAGAATTAATTTTTGTTGTTTGGCGTCGAACTCCTGGCGATCAATTTTAGACTTCTTCACCCACTGCCTCCTCGGGATCGAGCCTATCTCCCATCTTTTTCGAGCTTGCTTTACTCTAAAGGAGCATCCGATGGAGGTCAAGTGATGGTATGCTTCTCCTCAGAGAGGATGCTATCTTTTTCGAGGTGTTCCTTCTTCGGTGCATAACTGAAAGGAGTGCTTCCTTTTTGTTTTGGTCGAGCAACCATGGGGTTTCAGCACATCATAGGGGCGACCTCATAGGTCGGTCGTCAGACCTCCAATGCTGTCCGACATCGAGGAGGAGGTCTTGAGTCAGATCTTTAGTCTCGCTCCTCTCCCGCTGTCCAGATTCCTTATCGAGGAGAACTTATTTAAGGTCGGGTTGATTCCAACTGATCTGAGTAAGTGTTCTTGTGCGATTTTGTTTGGATCATCTTTTCTTTTCTTATTATTATCATTGATTGAGTCTTGTGTTTTCTGTCCAGCGATGAATTCGTCCGATCTTGAAACTCTTCGTAGGATGGCGAAGAAGAGAAAAATAAGTGCGGTCGTGGCCCCCAAACGTGCTCGGACCAAGGCTGTCCTGGCGCAGCCCATGGTGGGAGGTTCCTCGAGAGCGGCCAATTCCTCGAGGAAGGAGAAGTCGATGCCGATGAAGGCTGTAAAGTCGATTTGGTCTGTTGCTCTAAGGGAGTCCATCCCTCGACCTTTTGCATCTTCCTCCAAAAGAAGTTCGGATGGGCTGAAGATCTCCATCCGGATGTTCGGCCATGGATCCGATGTTTCGGAGAGTGTTTCTTTGATGAAAGTTTTCTCGAATACCGAGGATAAAAGGAAGGGCATCGGTGACTACCGTGTCGCCCGTTCCTTGCTGAAGTCGGTCATCTTATCGACTGACGTCCAGACCTTCGAGGAGGCCGAGGGTGCCTTCCGCATTTAGGACTCCTACGATTCTCTCCTTCGAGTACGTATCGGCTTTTTACCAACCTTCGTTTTAGCTCTTTCGTTCATTTCTCGACTCAGCTTCTTTTTCTTTTTTCTTCTTCTTCTTATTTTTTTTCTTCTTATTTTCTTTAGCTCGTCCATCATGTGGACCATTTTGCCGAAATAATTAGAGAGATTCGATGCCTCTCTAAGGAAGCTGAGGAGAAAGCCGCCCAAGCCAACCGAAGGACGGACGATGCTCAATTATCTCGGCTAAAGGCCGAGGATGAGATCAGGTTCCTTAGGAAGAATGTGAAGCAGCTGGAATCTGAGCCGACTAAGGCTGAAGCTCGGGTGCTGGGAGAGAGGAAGGTCGGGAAGGCACAGGCGGAGAGCGCCAAGGTAGAGGCAGTCGAGGCCTTCCATGCCTCGAAAGAATTTTACAATATCAAGATGGATTTTGCATCGCTCTCCTACCTGCAAGGAGGTATAGACTTGAAAGAGAAGGTTCGGAGGATCTTCCCTGATCTGAACTTGGACCTCTTGGAGTCGAACGACGAGGAGGTCGAGGAAGTTCAAGATCAAAAAATTCAAATGAAAGATGTCTTCAACCCCGCGCATGACGACCTGATTGTCGAGGATGCAGCATCGATACCACCCCCAGCAGTCATCATCCTGCCAGACCAAGCGGAGGTCGACAAATCTAGAGCTCTGGACGGAGTTTAATGTACCATTTTGATTGGGCATGTCCAATCTTTTTTAAGTTGGATTTTTTTGTTTTCTCTCAATTTTTGTCGAGGTGTCTTTGTATGGGCCGACCATCACTTGTAAATACTCAACTTTAATACAAAGCCTTCTTTTTCTAAGTTATTAAGTTCATATGTTCTTCGTCAGATTTTTTTTTTTCGAGACGTAGATTAGCATAGATCTTAGATAGGGTGACTGAGAAGTGGCGAATGATTCATGCCGGTGTATTACGATCCTTGGCCACAATCGAGGAGTGTGTTTTCAGAAATTTTATGGGACACGTCCCTATCCTCGATCATGGTCGAGGATCATGCATTGGCGATTTGTATTGCAGATTCGTACCACTTCTCGATCGTGGCTGAAGAGCGTGCGTTGGCAAAATTCGATGGAGATGCATTCTACTTTTCGATCATGACCGAGGAGCGTGCGTCGATGAAATTTGATAGAGATGCCTTTCGCTCGTCAACTATGGTCGAGATGCGCGCGTTGGTGAAATCTGATTGAGATGCATTCCGCTCCTCGATCGTGGTCGAGGAACATGCGTTGGCAAAACCTGATGGAGATGCATTCCGCTCTTCGATCGTGGTCGAAGTATCTGCATTGGCAAAATTCGATGGAGACACGTTCCGCTCCTCGATCGTGGTCGAGGTGCACGTGTTGGCGAAATTTAATGGAGACGTATTCCGCTCCTCGACCGTGGCCGAGGTGCGCATGTTGGCGAGATCCGATGGAGACCCATTTCGCTCCACGTTCGTGATCGAAGAGCGCACATTGGCGAGAATAAAACCTACGATAAGTCATTATTCATTATCGAAAAAAATTCAAAATGAAAATTACATTCTAAGAATAATATCTTCAAAGATTGTCAACATTCCAGATCCTTGGGATTGGAGTTCCATCCAGTTGATAAAGATTGTAAGTTCTAGGCCGAACAACTTCAACCACGCGATAAAGATCTTTCCAGTTTGACGATAATTTTGACCGTTCGGATGGACGAAAAATCTCAGATGAAGAACTAATTATCTTGGAAGAAAAGATTTGCTCTTTACTCGAGAATTATAGCATCGGATAACTTTTTATTGATAGTTGGCCATTCAAACTCAATCTCATTCTCGGATTTCTTCCAGTAGATCCAGATTCGCTCTCATTCCGAAGGAATTGCTATCTTCATCGAACTCTTCTACTCGAAGCATGGGTAATCCTATTTCTACGAATATTACAGCTTCCGTATCGAAGGCCAACATGAAAGATGTCTCTCCAATTGGGACATATTGTATCGTGCGATACGCCCAAAGGATATTGTACAACTATTCGACCGACGATCCTTTTACCTGACTTATGCGAGCTTTCAACACTTGCAATAATGTCCTGTTCGTCACCTCGGCCTCATCATTAGTCTGTGGATGATCTACTAATGTCAATCTATGAGAAATTTCGTAGTCATTACAGAATCCTATAAATCTTGGGTTATTGAATTATCGTCCATTATCGATTATGATGGCGAGGGATAAACCATATCGACATATGATAGACTTTCAGACAAAATTTCAAACTCTGACTTCGATAATCATAGCTACTACCTCTGCTTTCACCTATTTAATAAAATAGTCAATCACAACAAACAATCAGAAACTTCTTCTATGCCACGACGATGGAAAATGGTCCAAGGATATCTATTTTCCATTGAGCAAAGGGCTAAGGGATTATGATCGGGGCTAATGGAGTCGACAGTCAGTGCTGAATGTTTGAGATCCTTTGGCATTGATCACACTTGCTCACTAGATCGATCGCATCTCTTTGCATGGTTGGCCAAAAATATCCCTGCTGTAATATTTTATGAAACAGAGCCTTGCCCCCCAGGTGATTACCATAGATTCTCTCGTGAACTTCTCGTAGGACATAGTTAGCTTTCGAAGGATGGAGGCATCAGAGCAAAGGTAGGATGAAAGATCTCTTATACAACTTTTCTTCATAGATGACGTATTATGGAGCAAGGTGTCTCAACCTTTTTGTCTCATCTCGATCCGTAGGTAAAATTTTATCTTACAAGTAATGGAGGATAGGATCTATCCAGCTTAATTCTGGATCAGCTTGCATTACTAGAGCTTCCTCAATAATCGGCTTCTCCAGGACTTCCATATATGAGCTTCTCTTTAGGTCGGCTGCCCCATGGGTTGCTAGCTTAGAAAGAAGATCAACTCATATGTTTTCCATCCTTGGTATCTACTGAACATCTATTGCTAAAAAGCTAGAAGCTAAGTTCCTAATCTTCTATAGATACTTAACCATATTTGACTCCCGAGCTTCATATTCTCTCCGAACCTGATCAATCACTAACTGCAAATCACTATGGACTCTGAGATGCCGAACTTTCATTTCTTTTGCTATTCTAAGTCCTACTACTAATGCCTCATACTCAGCTTTATTGTTGAAGGTCCGGAAGTCAAAGCATAGGACGTATTCCGCTACTACTCCCTCTGAACTGGTTAAGATTAATCCAGCTTCGGAGCATGTGGCATTTGAAGATCCATCAACATGTAGGGTCCAACATTCGTTAGTTGAAGGAGCTTCAGTGTGACTAGATTCCTCATCCAGAATTATACATTTCAGGATGAAGTCGGTCAATGCTTGAGCTTTAATGGATGATCTCGATAAATATTTGATATCGAATTCACCTAGCTCGGTAGCCCATTTAGCCAGTCGCCCCAAGGTATCTGATCGGTATAATATCGATCTGATGGGTTGGTCTGTTAGGACTGCGATGGTGTGTGCTTGAAAATATGGGTGTAACTTTTTTACAGATATTAAGAGAGCATGGATGATTTTTTTCAGTCTCATATATCTGGTCTCAGCATCGGTCAGTTATGAAAGAAGTTTTTTCTTCGTCCTCGGATACCATTCGGATCTGATTGTATTTCGAGAAAGCATCCATGAATGATAGGAGCTGATGTCCCAAGGTCGCGTCTACCAGTTGGTCTATGCACGATAGAGGATAGCTATTTTTTGGGCATGCTCCGTTGAGATCCACATAATCAATACATGTGTGCCATTTTTCACCGACCTTTTTGATGAGGATGACGTTAGCCAACCACTTCGGATAATAAACTTCTCGGATGAAACCGACCTTCAAGAGCTTATTAACTTCTTCTTGGGGGCAAAGCTTCATTTTTTTTGTCTGATCGGACGATGATTTAGGTCCACATTGAGTCGGTGTACCATGATCTGTGGATCGATGTCGGACATATCCAAAGCTGACCAAGCAAACATGTCGGTATTATCTCATAAAAATGTGATGAGGTTGAAGAAAAATTCTGATTTTTCGGATCAGATTCGTTCAGATCTGATCAGATTAAGAGATATATTTTAAATTTTTTTTTTGATCTAGATCAAATCTGAAATATTTCAGATCTAATTCTTATTATTTTAATAATTAAAATAAATTTAGATAAATTAAATTAAATTTAATTTATCTTGAAGTGGGTAATCCTATTATCTGTTGATGATCCTATAAGCAGCGGAAGGTTTTGAATCAAGCCACGCAAGTGCCTGACCTCTACCGATATCCACTCGGACTGGATCTAGAGATCCTCTTCTTCTTTATCACATCTCCAAAAATTAAATCTAGATCTGATCTGGAGGATCTTTAAAACTTCTTTCGAAGATCAGCAGTTGTCCTATGCAGCAGCACAGCCTTCTAGCTTTCAGTCGCCTTTCTCTCATCTGGATTGCACCAACCAAGGTCCAAAACACTTTTGGACGTGGAGAGGAGAGGGAGAAGGTGGTTTGGCGTGGAGGAAGAGGGGAGAGGAGATCTTAGGGCATGGGAATTGAATTCTTTTCAATACTATTTGAGTTGGGCGTATGGTCTTATTTATAGACTGTCTGTGATCCAACTCCTCTTCTTTCCAACCAATCATAACTCTTTGTGAAATCAGATCTAAATTTGATTGGTAGGAATAGAGTCCCCTGGATTCCTCCTTAAAGGGTGCCTAAGATCAGTCAAAGTTGGTTCTTAGGAGAACTCTAATTGGAATCCAAAAAGGAGATGGAGTTTCTATCCAATAGGGACTCTTGGGCGCCTCCAACTTGGGCACACGCCTAGGATGGCATGCGCCCTCCTCCTTGCCAGATTTTAATGGGAGGACAAGCCCCCACCAGTCCTCTAATAGGTGCGTAACACATGGACAGAAGTCAAAGTATCTATGGTCAACATTTGACCAGTCAAAGGTCAACTTTTGACCAAAGTCAAAGAACGAGAAATGACAGATGACCAAAAATGGTAGGCAATATCTTATAAAATAAGATAATCTTTTCTGACTTAGATAAGTTTCAGTCAACCCAAATGAAGGCCTCTGATCGAGTACAAACTCCTTTAGCTTAGACAGGATAACTTATTTATAATAGTAAAAGAAGAACGTTAGGTTCAATCGAGTGCTAGCACGATTTTCTTGAATCTAATTGAATCTCATTCAGATTAATTGAATTGGATCAGTTCAATTGATGATCACCGAATTCAAATCCTTATTTATGTGATCCAGTTAGATTCAGTTCTGTATGGTAATGGGATATGTCATGATCTCTATCATTGACATCATCGAAACTCCTTTCGATGGATCAGAACTCTTCTGATTCGAATAGTTAGAATGATCGATCATCTAAATCATTCTAATTGCTCCCAAAATCCATCAGTGACACCTAGCAGTATATGGTGGCAACCCATCAGAGCTAAATGCGAACCTCTTGGTGCAGCTACCTATGTGATTAAGTTCTTCTATCTTGAGCCTCGATCAGATTAGGGTTTAAGGTGAACTCGTCAAACCCTAGTTTCTGTCATATGATGTAATCATTCGATTCAAGTTCGATGTGAAAATCTAAATAGAAACTCTTTCTATTATTTCACTCTGCCATGGCCATGGACTTCTGGACTTGATTCTCATGATCATCATAGGGCTGCTCCTCTACCACCGAGGTAGATAGATTCCATCTTGATGCTATCCAGTTTCTACAATGAACATGCTATAGCCAACATACACCTCAGGATTCCGTATGGCTAGGAGATCGAGTAATGGTGTAGTCAAACTATAACACCCTCAAGGTGAACTGCCGATGCACCTCAGGTCAAAGAACCAGACACACTACTGTAGCATCGAGTCAGTCATTGACGAGAAGGTAGACTCCCTAATGACTACTCGAGGTGGTCACGCTCAGTGCCCTCGTTCTCTAACGAGTATCTATACTCTCGCTCCGGTGTCTCCACACCGTAGACTCAAGACTCATCTACTAAAGAGAAGCGATTGTACACCAACCTTTCGGATCAATCACCATCCTCGTGATGATCCTATGGTCGGAAGCATTTTATGAGTTAATAATGATTATTCATGTCTTAAATTTTCAACTCTTGAAAATATGAATTATCATTACCATTAACTCAAAGGATGTATCACAGACACTAAATACACATATGTGATAAAAAATAATCCATTTTATTGATATTAGTCAAAATTATAATTTTGCCCCTAGAAGTGTATTACAAGTGTCAGCCAATTCTGGCTTCTAGGGCACATATATCTAACAATCTTTCACTTATCCTAAAGCCAATTGGCTATAAGTCTAAGTTTCATTTTCTCAAGGTGGACTTCGATCTTTTGTTATCTCAACGGCTTTATGAGTGGGTCTACCACATTGTCTGCGGAGTTGACTCTCTTGATCTCGACATAACCCTTCTCGAGGTAATCACAGATGAGGTGATATCGTCGTTCTATGTGCTTGGATTTCTGATGAGATCTTGGCTCCTTAGCAAGGACTATGGCGCCATTATTATCGCAGTATAGAGGAATGGCATTTGATGGCATTACTCCAATTTCTGCAGCAAACTTCTTATACTAGAATGCTTTCTTCGCAGCCTCTGATGCAGTGATATATTTTGCTTCCATGGTGGAATCTGCTATCACCGTTTGCTTGAAACTCTTCCAGCTGACAGCACCACCATTGCACACAAACAGACTCCCAGATGTCGACTTTCGATCATCTATATCGGACATGAAATTCGAGTCTGTGTATCCCTGGACTTGGAGTTCTCCGTTACCAAAGACCAACATTATATCCTTAGTTCTTCTCAAGTACTTAAGGATACATTTTATAGAAGTTTAGTGTTCTTCACCTAGATTTGACTGATATCTGCTTGTGACACTCATAGTATAGGCTATATCAGGTCGTGTACATAGCATGGCATACATGAGGCTTTCTATTACAGAAGCATAAGGGATCTTGCTCATGCGTTCTATTTCCTCAGGTGTGCTAGGGCACATTTTCTTGGAAAGATGAATACCATGTCTAAAGGATATTAATCCCTTCTTAGAGTTTTCCATACTAAATCTCTTTAGTACTTTCTCTATGTACATCTTCTGTAAAAATTCTAGTATCCTATTCGGTCTATCCTTGTAGACCTTAATTCCTAGAATAAAGGATGCTTCACCTAGGTTTTTCATAGAGAATTTCTTGGACAACCATATTTTGACTATTGTTAACATGGAAATATCATTTCCAATAAGGAGGATGTCATCCATGTACAATACGAGGAAGACAATAGCGCTTCCACTGACCCTTTTGAAAATACACGATTCCTCTTCATTTTTGATGAAACCAAATATTTTGATCATATCATTGAAACGAGTGTTTCAGCTCTAAGATGCTTGCTTAAGTCCATATATGGACTTTTGCAGCTTGCAAACCTTGTGATCAGTATCATTGGATGTGAAACCTAGCGGCTGTTCCATATAGATATCTTCCTCAAGATATCCATCAAGAACGCCGTTTTCATGTTCATTTGCCATATTTCGTAATCGAAATAGGCTGCAACGGCAAGCAATGTGCGGATGGATTTTAGCATAGCCATTGAAAAAAAGATATCCTGATAGTCAATGCCTTTACGTTGACTATAATCTTTTGCCACTAGTCTAGCCTTGAATGTCTTCACATTCCCATCTACACCAATCTTTCTCTTGAAGATTCATTTACACCCAATAGGTACTATACCTTCTAGTGGATCTACCAAGGTCCAAACTTGATTTGAGTGTATCGAGTCAATTTCTGACTGTATTTTTTTTAGCCATTTTTCAGAGTCGATATCTGATATCGCCTCATTGTAGGTTTTAGGATCATCACCGTGAGCACCGTTACCTACGAGGAACGTTTTCTCTACTTTCTTTGAAATAATACCTAAGTATCTCTCAGAAGGATGAAAAACTCTTTCCGATCTATGAGGTGGAGGAGGTAGTGTTCTTATTGGCTCAACCTGATTTGGTTCCAATTGGTCCTTAGCTCATTGTACTTATGAGACTTTCTCATCAAGCTTGATCTGCTTTTCAATGCCGCTATCTTGAATAAACTATTTTTCAAGAAAGATGGCATGTCGACTCACAATCACATTGTGGTCTTCTGGAATGTAGAAATAGTATTTAATGACTCTTTAGGATATCCTATGAATCGAGCTCTAAAGGACCTATACTCTAACTTATCCACTTGTTGTCTTTTGATATGAGCCGGACAATCCCAAATTCTGAGATGACTCAGACTTGGTTTCTTACCATGCCATATCTCATACGGTATGGTAAGAATGATTTTAGAGGAAACCCTATTTAGTAGATAAATTAAAGTTAACAATGAGTATCCCCAAAGAAAATCAGGAAGGTCTGTGAAGCTCATCATGGATCGGACCATATCCAATAGGATCCGATTTCTCTGTTCTGAAATTTCGTTGAGTTGAGGTATTCCTGGTGGAGTCCATCGAGAGACTATGCCATTTTTCTTGAGATAGTTTAAGAATTTTTGGCTAAGGTATTCACCTCCTCGATCTGATCGAAGAACCTTAATGAGTTTTTCAGTTTATTTTTCTACTTCATGTCTGAATTCTTTGAATTTTTCAAATGCTTCAGACTTATGTCTCACAAGATACACATATTCATACCTAGACAGATCATCAGTAAAGGTAATTATTGGTGCAGAAATTTATCCTCGCCGGAGGTCGCCGGAGTCGAGGCCGCTGAGGTCGCCACCGGGGACCTGCAAAATGAAGTCCCGTCCGGAACCGATGGGGGGTGGCTCCGGCAGGACCCTCCGACGCTCAAGTCAGTTTCCGGCCAATAGTAATGGAGTGCTCGGAATGAGTTCCGGAGCTTAGAGATGAGGAGGAGAGCTTAGAGAGTCGAGAGTTCAGAGAGCTTAGCCTTGGCGTATCTGGAGGGGTCCCTTTATAGCGGAGCTTAGTTGATGGTGACGGCCATGCCGTCTGGTAGAGAGTCGTTGGGGCGGCATGGAGTTCGGTACGGAGAGGATGGCATCGTCCGGTGGATCGTGGGAGCCATACTGGCACGTCGTGGGCCGCATGGAGTCCGGTACGGAGAGGAAGGCGTCGTCCGATGGATCGTGGGAGCCATACTGGCAGTCGTGGGCCGCATGGAGTCCGGTACGGAGAGGAAGGCGCCGTCCGGTCTTGCTGCAGGCGACAGTTCGTCCAGAAAGAGTTCGGACTTGTAACAGAGTTCGGCCGAAGGGGAAACCCGGGAGGAGCTCGGCTGGCTGAAGGGTCGGCCATCTGTAGAGTTCGACCGAGGGACGATTGCCGAGGAGTTCGACCGCCTGGAGTCGGTCCGAAAGGAAAACCCGGAGGAGTTCGGGTGCCGAACGGGCGTCTGGGAGGAGTCCGTCTCCCGAAGAAGTCCTGCCGCTTGGAGTCCAAGGAGCTCGGCCGTTAGGAAGTTCGGCTGGCGGTGGGAGTTCGGCCCGGAGCCTGGCGCTGGGGAGTTCGGCAGCTGGGTAGTTCGGCCCGGACCTTGGCGCAGGGTAGTTCGGCCTCTAGGCAGTTCGGCCCGGACCTTGGTGCAGGGGAGTTCGGCCTCTAGGCAGTTTGGCCCGGACCTTGGTGCAGGGGAGTTCGGCCTCTAGGCAGTTCGGCCGCTGAAGGAGTTCGGCTAGCGCCAGTGCGCTGAAGCTCTTCTGCGGCTACTGTTTGCATTATGCTGAGCGTCGGGCCGGGCTTCGGCAGGAGCGGGATTTATCCCCAACAGTAGTCCCCCCACTTCCCGAGTTCGAAATTCGAAGGAAGGGAGTACCAAAATAGGCGACTGCCGAAGTCCTCTTCCGGGCCTCCGCATGCTTGTTGTAGCTGAAGCTCGGGGGAGGTCTCATCTCCAGTCGATGTTCGGAGTTGAAATGGAACTCGTTTCCAGCTAAAGTCGATGAAGCTGATGTTGAAGCCGAAGTAAATCTCGCCTCCTACGGTCGAGGTCGGATTTGAGCTCCTCGGAGGCGACATTGTCTTCATCAGCTGAAGTTGACTCGAGGGAGACCTCCTCTCTCGCAGCTGCAGCCGGGCTTCTTCGGGGGAGATCTCGTCTCTATCCGAGGTTGGTGCTCGTGTTAGGACGAGGTTCTCCTCCTGTTTCTAACCGAGATTGTTCCGGTTGCTCGGGAGAGATCTTATCTCTAGCCGAGGTTGATTCGGTTGCTCGGGAGAGATCTTATCTCTGGCCGAACTTGCTTTTCGGGAGAGATCTTATCTCTGGCCGAACTTTGCCCTCGGGAGAGATCTTATCTCTGGCCGAGGTTGCGGTTCGGAAGAGATCTTATCTCTGGCCGAACTTGTTGTTCGGGAGAGATCTTTTCTCTGGCCGAACTTTGCCCTCGGGAGAGATCTTATCTCTGGCCGAGGTTGCGGTTCGGGAGAGATCTTATCTCTGGCCGAACTTGCTTTTCGGGAGAGATCTTATCTCTGGCCGAACTTTGCCCTCGGGAGAGATCTTATCTCTGGTCGAGGTTGCGGTTCGGGAGAGATCTTATCTCTGGCCGAACTTGCTGTTCGGAAGAGATCTTATCTCTGGCCGAACTTGTTGTTCGGGAGAGATCTTATCTCTGGCCGAACTTTGCCCTCGGGAGAGATCTTATCTCTGGCCGAGGTTGCGGTTCGGGAGAGATCTTATCTCTGGCCGAACTTGCTTTTCGGAAGAGATCTTATCTCTGGCCGAACTTTGCCCTCGGGAGAGATCTTATCTCTGGCCGAGGTTTGCGGTTCGGGAGAGATCTTATCTCTCGCCGAACTTGCTGTTCGGAAGAGATCTTATCTCTGGCCGAACTTGTTGTTCGGGAGAGATCTTATCTCTGGCCGAACTTTGCCCTCGGGAGAGATCTTATCTCTGGCCGAGGTTGCGGTTCGGGAGAGATCTTATCTCTGGCCGAACTTGCTTTTTGGGAGAGATCTTATCTCTGGCCGAACTTTGCCCTCGGGAGAGATCTTATCTCTGGCCGAGGTTGCGGTTCGGGAGAGATCTTATCTCTGGCCGAACTTGCTTTTCGGGAGAGATCTTATCTCTGGCCGAACTTTGCCCTCGGGAGAGATCTTATCTCTGGCCAAGGTTGCGGTTTGGGAGAGATCTTATCTCTGGTCGAACTTGCTGTTCGGAAGAGATCTTATCTCTGGCCGAACTTTGCCCTCGGGAGAGATCTTATCTCTGGCCGAGGTTGCGGTTCGGGAGAGATCTTATCTCTGGCCGAACTTGTTGTTCGGGAGAGATCTTATCTCTGGCCGAACTTTGCCCTCGGGAGAGATCTTATCTCTGGCCGAGGTTGCGGTTCGGGAGAGATCTTATCTCTGGCCGAACTTGCTTTTCGGGAGAGATCTTATCTCTGGCCGAACTTTGCCCTCGGGAGAGATCTTATCTCTGGCCGAGTTTGCCGCTCGCATTAGG
Organism: Cocos nucifera; assembly: GCA_006176705.1. Classification (NCBI taxonomy): domain Eukaryota; kingdom Viridiplantae; phylum Streptophyta; class Magnoliopsida; order Arecales; family Arecaceae; genus Cocos; species Cocos nucifera. The sequence continues at coordinate 1,095,830 of QRFJ01000077.1, forward strand.
ACGAGGTTCTCCTCCTGTTCCTAACACGGCGACTATTGACTGCTTCTTTTCCAGCCATCGCATAGTTTTCGCATCCAAAAATGATTTTATTGAGAGGGGAGAGTTTTACCGAGGAGAACTTCATGCTTCTTTGTCCGGACTTCCCTGCTCGCAGAGAGGAGGTCGGCTTTGCTTGCCCGAACTTTATCGCACCTCCCGTGAATTCGTTGTGGCGACGTACTTGAGGGGGAGTTCGGCCTCGATCGCCCTGGGGCGGTCTCGAGCGCGGCCGAACTTCACTTGGGTGATCTGCTGCGGAGTTCGGAGTCTCTGATGTCGAACTTCATTCCGAGGGGGGCTTCGTTCCGTCCTTGCCGGCGCCGAACTTCATTTGGAGGTTGAGCTGAGGAGTTCGGCTTTCCACCGAACTTCATTTCGCCTTGATGACGAGCTTTGGGGGGAGCTCGGCTTTTCTTCGAGCCGAACTTCATTCCTCTTTCCCGCGAGACTTGCCGTGGGAGAACTTCCCGCTGCTCTTGTTTGGACGAGTTCGGGCGAGCTCGAGGGGAGCTCGGCTTTTCTTGCCCGAACTTCGTTCCGCCTCCGGTGAACACTTTGTAGGCGGTTCCTTTGGGGGACATACTGGAGCGTGAGTTCGGCCTTACTTGCGCCGAACTTCGTTCCGCTTTCCCGCGGAAGCTTTCCGCGGGAGGACTTCATACTTCTTTGTCGGAGCTTCCTCGATGACGGGCTCATGGGTGGGTTCGGCCTTCCTCGCGCCGAACTTCATTCCGCTTCAGCGGGGGAACTTCTGCTCTCCGTTTCTCTCTTAGGGGCGATTGGGCTCTTCCTTAAGGCTGATTCCTCACGCCCTCATGGCGGGCTTGCTGGTGGAGTCGCCACCGGAGGTTGCTGTATAGCCTGCAATGCCTCCGTGAGGCCATGGATCTGTCGGACAAGCAGGCCAAACTGCTTCACATCCACCGTGGGTGCAGGTGGAACCTAGGCCGCCGGGGCTGAAGCAGGAACAGACGGGCCTGGACGGGATCGGATCGCGGAGGCCGCCGAGCGCCGTGCCGAAGCTCTCCGGGGTGGCATTTTCTCTTCGGAAGAGAAAAGGAAGATCTCCAAAGAGGGAAGAGAAGGGTCGCCGAGCACTCCTTTAAGAACAAGGGAACCTCGAAGGTTCAGCCCTTCCTCTAGCGCCAATCTGTTGGTGCAGAAATCTATCCTCGTCGGAGGTCGTCGGAGTTGAGGCCGCTGAGGTCACCGTCGGGGACCTGCAAAATGAAGTCCCGTCCGGAATCGGTGGGGGGTGGCTCCGGCAGGACCCTCCGACGCTCAAGTCAGTTTCCGGCCAACAGTAATGGAGTGCTCGGAATGAGTTCCGGAGCTTAGAGATGAGGAGGAGAGCTTAGAGAGTCGAGAGTTCAGAGAGCTTAGCCTTGGCGTATCTGGAGGGGTCCCTTTATAGCGGAGCTTAGTTGATGGTGACGGCCATGCCGTCTGGCAGAGAGTCGATCGGGCAGCATGGAGTTCGGTACAGAGAGGACGGCATCGTCCGGTGGATCGTGGGAGCCATATTGGCACGTCGTGGGCCGCATGGAGTCCTGGTACGGAGAGGAAGGCGTCGTCCGGTGGATCGTGGGAGCCATACTGGCGAGTCGTGGGCCGCATGGAGTCCGGTACGGAGAGGAAGGCGCCGTCCGATCTTGCTGCAGGCGACAGTTCGTCCAGAAGGAGTTCGGACTTGTAACAGAGTTCGGCCGAAGGGGAAACCCGGGAGGAGCTCGGCTGGCTGAAGGGTCGGCCATCTGTAGAGTTCGGCCGAGGGACGATTGCCGAGGAGTTCGACCGCCTGGAGTCGGTCCGAAAGGAAAACCCGGGGGAGTTCGGGTGGCCGAACGGGCGTCTGGGAGGAGTCCGTCTCCCGAAGAAGTCCTGCCGCTTGGAGTCCAAGGAGCTCGGCCGTCAGGAAGTTCGGCTGGCGGTGGGAGTTCGGCCCGGAGCCTGGCGCTGGGGAGTTCGGCAGCTGGGTAGTTCGGCCCGGACCTTGCGCGCAGGGGAGTTCGGCCTCTAGGCAGTTCGGCCCGGACCTTGGTGCAGGGGAGTTCGGCCTCTAGGCAGTTTGGCCCGGACCTTGGTGCAGGGGAGTTCGGCCTCTAGGCAGTTCGGCCCGGACCTTGGTGCAGGGGAGTTCGGCCTCTAGGCAGTTCGGCCGTGGTAGGGGCTCGGCCTGGCGCCTGGCGCTAAAGCTCTTCAGCGGCTACTGGTTGCATTGGGCCGAGCATCGGGCTAGGCTTCGACAGGAGTGGGATTTATCTCCAACAGTAATGAAGTAGATAAAATTATCTCTAGCCGATACATCAAATAGGCCGCACACATCAGTATGTACTTGGGCAAGGAGATCTGTGGCCCTTTCCCCATGTCCAACAAAAGAGAGTTTAGTCATTTTGCCTTGAAGACAAGATTCACAAGTTGGATATGACTCGAAAGTCAATGAACTCAATAGCCCATTTTTCTCCAATTTGTTGATCCTATCTTCTGCTATATGACTTAATCTTAGGTGCCATAGATACCTGTCATTTGGACTATCCCTAGGTTGTTTGACATTCACATTTTGCTCGATAGTTAGAACAGGTACATCAATATGTAGCTGATAAAGACCGTTAATAAGAAAACCATTTGCAATTTTATTTCTTTCATAAAGAATGTTACAATGGTCCTTAAAGAAGGTAATCACATAGCCTTCTAGTGCTAAGCATGAAACAGAAATCAAATTCCTGCTAGCTGCAGGCACATAATAACAGTCTTTCAAAACTAAGTCTAAACCAGATGGTAATCGAAGAGGGTATGTTCCCACGGCTACTGCAGCAACTCTTGCTCCATTACCGATGCGTAGGATCATGTCTCCATCCCTCAGCCTCCTGCTATCCTCAAGACCCTGCATGGAAGTGCACAGATGAGCACTAGAACCAGAGTCAAGCACCCAACTGGATGCAGAAGAAACCATAAGGTTAGACTCAATAACGAGCATACCTCCAGAAGGACCTTCCTTCTTGTTCTTCAGGGTGGCCAGGTAAGTAGGGCAGTTCCGCTTCCAATGGCCGTCGCTGTTGCAATGGAAATACTTTCCTTTGACATCGACTTTTTTCTTCGGCTCTGCCTTCTTCTTCTTTGCTCCTTCCACCTTCTGCTTTTTCACAGACTTCTTTTTTTCTTTCCATAAGACTTTCTTTTGGAAGAAGTCCATTCCATAGCAAGAACTGAGCCTTTAGAACCTTTCATAGAAAGCTCAGCGGTGACCAGCATATTCATTAATTCGGCCAAGGAATTTTGAAGTTTATGCATGTGGTAATTCATGATGAATTGCCCATATGCATCAGTCAAGGATTGCAGAATAATATCATTCTGCAGATCCAAGTCTAACTTCACACCGAGCTTCTCAAGCTCTTCCATGTCCTTGATCATTCATCAGACAGTGATCTTGGACTGACTGCCCATCACGCATCTTAGCCTTAAAAAGTCATTTCGTGACTTGATATTTGGCTGCGCGACTCTGTTCACCAAACATCTCCTACAGGTGAGCCAACATTTGGCGAGCAGTCCCGATATCTTCATGTTGGCGCTGGAGCTCATCAGACATCGAGCCCAACATGTAATATCTGGCCTTATTATCTTCGTCTATCCATTTTTTCAGAGACGCTCTCTGTTCAATGGATGGACGGGCTGGTAAGGTGGGAGGGTCCTGGTCCAATACATGGGTTAACTTCTCGAAACCCAAAATAATTTTGTAGTTTCCTGAGCCAATCTTTATAATTGGGTCCAGTCAGTCTATGTGTGTCCAGGATACGTGCCAATGGGTTGGACGCAGACATTTTTCCTGTAGAGAGTCAAAGATTCTAGTTAGATACTGTAATTATGACTTGACCAATTTATTTAGAAATTTTATTTTTAAACAAATTAGCTTCCACTATTTTCTCGGATCCCTACACTCCCTCTGTAGAGATGCAAAAATCTCCATGATTAATGATTTCTAGTGGGTGGTGCGGTCTCACCAACTGACTCATCACCTCACCTAACAGTTATTGGTGATGGGTTAGCCAATGAGTGAACAACTCTTGTTCAATGATTCTCTAATCATGGTGCACCCAAACTTGGTCTCTAATTCATGAATCTCACCGTATCCGAAATATTGATCCACTCCTTAGTTAAGTCAGACCCACCATTTGCACAGACTGGATTTCTAATTGAGTCTCTCACCGTATCCAAAATATTGAGCCCAACTCATCCTCCAGCCCATAGCATCCAATGCCTAATAGACATGGTTGCATCTTTCGGTGCAACTGAGCCACTGTATCCAGCCGAGAACAATCAACCCCGGGAAGGGCCCGCACATCTACAATGGTGGAAGACCTCAGACTTAATCTTTTCTTAGGGAGAATTGATTCAGGTCTCATTAAACTAGACTTGTCATAGTCATAACAATTATGACTAACCTAGTGGCATGGGTTAGCTCGGATTATTGACCACCTCAGATCAGAACTGTGTCAACAGATATGGCCAGGTAAGTGAGATCGGTGGAAGGAATATGCCATTAACTCGTACAAGAACGCATTCAGGTCGAGTAGCTTCCAATTAAAAACCAGTCGGATCGTATGTGCCAAACTTACCTTAGACACCAAATTATTGAGTCAGAACCAATTGGGTTAGCCTACAATCCAGACTCTAACCTCTGAGCCTAATTAGGTCTTGCTTGATCGTGACTCGATCTTGACCCAGACTTAATCCTATTAGGCTGGTCAATTTAAGCATTGTTGATCCCATCTAACCAACTCTTGATTCGGTTTGATCAACCGCTTAGACCTAATTGAGCTACCCAAGCCCGAACCCAGTATTATGAATATGTCTTAGATCTAAAATTCTTAATTTTAGACCTAATTAATATTTCATAATCTTAATTTTTAATTAAGTAGGGTTCATAAACAAAATATGCACAATAAATCCTAGGGTTTCAGGATCTAGGGTTTTGCAGAAAGTAAGTTTTGGATTTCTGATTAAGGACGAACACGCAGCACCCCTACACATCATAAGAACACCCCATCGAATGGGAAGAGAGGGCCTTTAAACCCTTCTTCGTTCTTATGACCGGACGGCCAAGAGGAACGCCTTAATCAGGAACATGCAATACTACAAAATAGTTTTAGATCTATATCATATATCTCATATACAAATTAGATCTAATCATGGCATATTTTGCATACATCTCATGTATCGAATCATGCATATTTTTCAGATCTAAATTATCTCATAATAATCTAAAAAATTAGATTTAAATTGATCTAATCAAAATAAATTCTAATCTAGATAATTATGTAGAACTATTCTACAACTAGTCTAGACATGCATCAATCATATCTCATATGATATTTAAAATTAAATAATTTTTATTTACTATTTTTTAGATGTTATTATAAATCATTATAATATCAAAAAATAGTAAATAAATAGATCTAAAATATGATTTAATCAAATTAAATTAAAAACATGCAAGACTATTCTATAGAACTATTCTATTTTAGAACTAGTCATGCATATTTTCTAATCTTAGATCCAAATCATTTAATTTTAATTTTTTCTGATTTCAGATCTGATCACATCTCATGTGACATCTAAAATCACTTATTTTTTAATTAAAATAAATTTAAAATTAGATCTAAATACTTTTAGAACCTTGGCTCTGATACCAGTTGAAGAAAAATCCTGATTTTTCGGACCAGGTTCGTTCAGATCTGATCAGATCAAGAGATATATTTTTAAAATTTTTTTTCTTTGATCTAGATCAGATCTAAAATATTTTAGATCTAATTTTTATTATTTTAATAATTAAAATAAATTTAGATAAATTAAGTCAAATTTAATTTACCTTGAAGTGGGTAATCCTATTATCCGTTGATGATCCTGTAAGCAGCGGAAGCTTCTGGATCAAGCCATGCAAGTGCCTGACCTCTACTGATATCCACTCGGACTGAATTTGGAGATCCTCTTCTTCTCTATCATATTTTCAAAAATTAGATCTAGATCTGATCTGAAGGATCTTCAAAACTTCTTTCGAAGATCAGCAATTGTCCTATGCAGTAGCGCAACCTTCTAGCTTTCAGTTGCCTTTCTCTCATCTGGATTGCATCAACCAAGGTCCAAAACACTTTTGGACATGGAGAGGAGAGGGAGAAGGTGGGTTTGGTGTGGAGGAAGAGGAGAGAGGAGACCTTCGGGCGTGGGAATTGAATTCCTTTCAATACTATTTGAGTTGGGCGTAGGATCTTATTTATAGACTATCTATGATCCAACTCCTCTCCTTCCCAACCAATCACAACTCTTTATGAAATTAGATCTAAATCTAATTGATGGAAATAGAGTTCGCTGGATTCCCCCTTAGAGGGCACCTAAGACCAGTCAAAGTTGATTCTTAGGAGAACTCTAATTGAAATCCAAAAAGAAGATGGAGTCCCTATTCAACAGGGACTCCTGGGCGCCTCCAACTTGGGCGTACGCCTAGGGTGGCATGCGCCCTCCTCCTTACTAGGTTCTGGCAGGAGGACAAGCCCCCACTAGTCCTTCCAATAGGTGCGTGACATATGGATAGAAGTCAAAGTATCTATGGTCAATATTTGACCAGTCAAAGGTCAACTTTTGACCAAAGTCAAAGAACGAGAAATGGCAGGTGACCAAAAATGGTAGGTAATGTCTTACAAAATAAGACAATCTTTTCTGACTTGGACAAGCTCCAGTCAGACCAAATGAAGGCCTTCTGATTGAGCACAAACTCCTTTGGCTCAGTCAGGACAACTTATTTATGATAGTAAAAGAAGAACGTTAGGTTCAATCGAGTGCTAGCACGATTTTCTTGAACCTAATTGAATCTCATTCAGATCAATTGAACTGGATCAGTTCAATTGATGATCACCAGATTCAAACCCTTATTTGTGTGACCCAGTTAGGTTCAGTTCTATATGGTAATGGGATATGTCATGATCTCTATCATCGACATCATCGAAACTCCTTTCGATGGATCAGAACTCTTCTGATTCGAACAGCTAGAATGATCGATCATCTAAATCATTCTAATTGCTCCCAAAATCCATCAGTGACACCTAGCAGTATATGGTGGCAACCCATCAGAGCTGAATGCGAACCTCTTGGTGCAGCTACCTGTGTGATTAAGTTCTTCTATCTTGAGCCCCGATCAGATTAGGGTTAAGGTGAACTCGTCAAACCCTAGTTTCTGTCATATGATGTAATCATTCGATTCAAGTCCGATGTGAAAATCTAAATAGAAACTCTTTCTATTATTTCACTCTGCCATGGCCATGGGGCTTCTGGACTTGATTCTCATGATCATCATAGGGCTGCTCCTCTACCACCGAGGTAGATAGATTCCATCTTGATGCAATCCAGTTCCTACAATGAACATGCTATAGCCAACATACACCTCAGGGTTTCGTATGGCTAGGAGATCGAGTAATGGTGTAGTCAAACTATAACACCCTCAAGGTGAACTGCCGATGCACCTCAGGTCAAAGAACCAGACACACTACTGCAGCATCGAGTCAGTCATTGACGAGAAGGTAGACTTCCCTAATGACTACTCGAGGTGGTCACGCTCAGTGCCCTCGTTCTCTAACGAGTACCTGTACTCTCGCTCCGGTGTCTCCACACCATAGACTCAAGACTCATCTACTAAAGAGAAGCGATTGTACACCAATCTTTCGGATCAATCACCATCCTCGTGATGATCCTATGGTCGGAAGCATTTTATGAGTTAATAATGATTATTCATATCTTAAATTTTCAACTCTTGAAAATATGAATTATCATTACTATTAACTCAAAGGATGTATCACAGACACTAAATACACATATGTGATAGAAAATAACTCATTTTATTGATATTAGTCAAAATTATAATTTTGCCCTTAGAAGTGTATTACAAGTGTCAGCCAATTCTAACTTCTAGAGCACATATATCTAGCAGAGGTACGGTCGATCCTTTTCACATAAGCTTGAGTCGATCTTCACAATCTTGTTTGGATCATCCTTGATCGATACAGAGATCAGTTCTTCTGTCGAAGAGCCTCTTTATTCAGTTAGTTCATTTCGGACGTCTAACTCATTCATGGGTTGCTCTTCAGCCACCACTCCATGCAAAGTTGTGATGTAACATTCCCTTGCGACGGACTGATTTTTTCTGAGCTCACCGATTTCATGTGGAGTCATGAATTTGACCTTCAGATGATAGGTCGACACTATAGCCTGGAGGGTATTTAGGCCTGGCCGACCTAAGATGACATTGTAGGCGGAGGGGCTATTCACGACGAAATAAGTTATGTCGACAACCATCTGCCTCAGAGCTCGTTCAGCTTTTATCGTTAGTGAGATGGTCCCTTCCACTGGAACCGTAGCGTTAGAAAATCCGACTAGATGTATATTCTTCTTCGTCAGTAGTTCAGAATTTAAGTTCATCCGAACAAAGGCATCATAAAATAGAAAATCTACCAAGCATCCATTATCAACAAAGACTCGATGTACATCATAATTAGTAATATTCGGAGAAACGACTACAGGATCATTATGGAGCTAACTTATTTCTTTCAGATCTTCATCGGTGAAAGTAATTTCATTATCTACTTTTCTCTTCCTTGGTCCTTCTCCTGGTCGGTCTCGATCCGAAGTATTTCCACTGAGATTTTCTCCAGTAATTACTTTGATCTCTCCCGCAACCGGTTGTTCTCCGCACGGTTCATCCTACCAAGGTTGGTCACGATCCGAATTCACCGTTCATCCATATAGTGCCGAAATTATCCCTATCTGATTAGTTCCTCTATCTCCTCTTTGAGCTGCCAGCACTCTTCGATATCATGCCCATGGTCACGATGATATCGGCAATACTTCCTCGGATTTCTTACTCGAGCAGGGTTATCATTTTTCTAAGTCGAGGTATATCTTCTCGTCGCTCGATCTCGATCAGAATCTGAGCCCGAGGTGTGTTGAGAGGGGTGTGGTAATTGAATCTCCTGGAGGGTCCCGGAGCCCTTTTATTTATAGGGGAGAAGTTGGAGTCGTATCGATTTCGGACTCTAATGGCTTTTCGAGTTAGTCATCCTAGATTGATTCGGAAGATTTCTTTCCTTCTTGAAAGATGGGATTGCGAAAGATTCTTCCTTTATCTGAGTTTTTTGATTCGGAGAGGATGCAGTTTCAGCAGGGATGGTTGTAGGTCAATCATTGATGAGCTATGAGCCTATTCATGTAGCTTAACGGCCGATCTGAACCCGATAAGGATGAGGTATAAAGGTCTATCTTATTTCGTCAGGAGGCGATCTTCAATAGGTCAGTCAGAATTGTAGGTGGCTTAAGCCGATCTATAGCTAATTGCGAGCAAAATATCGCATCATTTCGCTCAGACAATCTATTAAAATAGATCGAAGATCGATCCTAAATAGATCGAGGCCATTCCAACCCTATTTTACAATAGCAATAAAATCACTACTTGAAATGATAATTTCAAGATGAATGATAGATTCAAAAATAAATTCTCAATGATCATATTTTTAAAATTAATTAATAAAAAATAATAAAAAAATATCCATGGAAGTTGATCCGATCTTTCACTCTCTTTTTTTTCTTTTTTTTTTCGTTTTTTTTTTTTAGGTTGGTGGGGTTGGGCGGCGTGGAGGGTAGGTGGGGATTGGGGGTAGGTGGCGCGGTACATAATGATACCCTTTAATTCTCTTGATAGAGTAATTGAGAACTCTTCTCTGATCGCTAGCTATGGAGGGGAAGGACAGGGTTTTGATCCTTGGAGCCACTGGGAAAATAGGGAGAAAGCTGGTGAAGGCCAGCATAGCCCTAGGCCATCCCACGTTCATCCTCTTCCGGCCGGAGAATGTCTCCAATCTCAGGAATTGTCAGATGTTCATGGAGTTCAAAATGGAAGGGGCTCATCTTTTTGAAGTTAAGTTCGGATTCGTGGACTTCAATGTCTCCTTTAAGTTTGTAGTAGCTGACTGTTACTGTTTGTAGGCTTCATTGGAAGATCATGAGAGCCTGGTTTCTGCACTGAAGCAAGTAGACGTGGTGGTGTCGGCGGTCGGGGGTGGCTGTATCATGGAACAGCTCAAGCTCATCGAAGCCATCAAGGAAGTTGGCACCATTAAGGTTCCTAAACTATCCTATGCTTAGCTTCTTCATGTTTGATGCGAGGTAAAAGTTGGTGTATTTACGGGCTATGGATGGTCCAGATCCTGTACAGGATTTTTTTCCCCTTTTCGTGTCGTGACCACGAGATGACGGTCCAATAGAGTCTCACAATCTAGTCATAAGGGGAAGCCAAGGGAAGCAAGTTGCTCTCCACCGTGGGGAGAGGCCAAGAAAAACATTTCTTTGTGTGTGTCTGTGTGTGTTTTTTTTTAATAGAGGCACAATCAGGTCTTAAATCATATGAAAAATAAAAAAATGTTCAGGGGTTTAAATCATATGGGAAAACCATGAAAGAAGGAGAAGAGGCTCAAACCGAGGAACGAGGAAGAAGAGAGAGAGGCAGAGAGGGGAAGGTACAGCGGAAGGAAAGAGGAGGAAGGCAGTGGAAGAAAGAGATCAGAGAGTGAGAGAGAGAGAGAGAGAGAGAGAGAAGAGAGAAGAAGAGAGGAGAAAAAAGCAGAGCCATGGAAAAAAAAGGAGAGGAAAATAGGGGGGAGGGGTGGGGGGTGGAGAGGCGTAAAAGAATGGTAAAGGAGAGAGGGGGAGGGGTGCAGGCAACGGTGGCGGAGACGAAGAGAAGCAGGAGCCACTCCTCTCGGCACAAGAGAATCGGAGAAATTATCAGGTAGATTCGCTGGATGTGTGATAGGCGGTACATAAAGCGGATAAAAATTTCATACATCGACTGATTTTTTATTAATTATTAATCATGATTTAATATTTAAAAGTTTTGATCGGCTTATCTTCACTTCACAATTCATCATGATTAATTATAATTAATAATTAATAAAAAATTAGTTGATGTGTTAAATTTTTAATGACTTTGCCTCCATGCCTTAGGTGGTAGAATGAGTCTAGATGTACGGAGGGAGGGAGAGAGACAGAAAAAAGAGAGGATGGAGGGGGTAAAAAAAAAGGGAAGAAAGAAAGCGAGGAGGTTGAACTGCCCCCCGCTTCAGGTGCAACTGGGTTGTGCCAGATCCGATAACTCGTCATATTATTTTTATATTTTATTAATTAATTAAAGATCCATGCATTGTATGAGATAAATAATTATAATTTATAATTATTAAATTTTTTAATAATAAATATTTTTTAATTTTTTAATATTTTATTTTATTTTATTTATTTATTATATATATGATGTATTTTTTATTATTTTATAAAATAATATTTTATTTTATTTTATTTTCATATTCTCATATCTTCTACGTGCTCGTCGGAACCATTGTACTCGTCTATCACCTACCATGACTCCTCTTCTCTCTCGACAAATACTGATCCTGATCGTACTTCCATTTTTTCTCTTCTTCTCATATCTTCTCCACATCTGACGGTGCTATCCTATCTCCTATCATCCCACCATCACTCTTTTTCTTCTCGATAAATATCGATCCTGATCATACTCTTCGACATTCCTATCGGTATCGCCATCCCAGCATTACCACTAGTAAAAAAAAAAAAAATATATTTTTTTCTCTTTTTTATAAAATAATATATTATTATTATTTTTTCTTTTTTCTTTTTATTCTCATATCTTCTCTGTATTCACCAATGTCGTTCCATTATTTCTTTCTCTCTTTATAAATATCGATCCTGATGATACCTCCATCTTCTCACTTCTTTTCATATCTTCTCCAAACTTTCGAAGACTATTAAATACAGAGATTTGACTTTCAAATCAACAGAGTATCGTACTCTATTTATAGATAATTTATTAGATTTGATCTGATCTGATCCGATAAATTGATTTAGATTTCAAAATATATTATTTTTTAAAAAATAAAAAAATTATTTTTAAAAAATAAATTTATATATTATTATTTTTAAAATTAAAAATGATATATTATCTTTTTAAAATAATAATAAATTAATATTTTTTAAAAAATATTATTACTATTGTTATAATATTTTATTTTTTAATATTAATATTTTTTAAAAATATTTTTCATCTACTATCTTATTTCTACTTTTATTTTTAAAATATTATTTTTTTTTAATTTTTAAAATATTATTTTATTATTATTTAAAAATAATATTTAAATTATTATAAATAATAAAATAATAATCTATATGGCATAACTAAAATTATTTGAGATGCTGAGATGGCAACATCATAATACTCCGATATATAATAGATAAATTAGTATATTATTATTTTTAAAATTAAAAAATAATATATTATTTTTTAAAATAATAATAAATTAGTATTTTAAAAAATATTATTATTATATTTTATTTTTAAAAAATATTTTTTATTTTCTATCTTTTTTTAAATTTTTATTTTTAAAATATTATTTTTTTTAAATTTTTAAAATATTATTTTATTATTATTTAAAATTAATATTTAAAATTATTATAGATAATGTTGACGCAGAAATTGGTCGTCGTCGGAATCTGCTAGAGTGGAGGTCGATGAGATCGCCTTTGGGGACCTGCAAAACAAAGTTTCGTTTGGAGCCGGTGGGGGGTGACTGATAGGATCCTCCGACGATCAAGTTAGCTCTGGTCAATAGGAATAGAGTGCTCGGAAATGATTTCCTCGGAGCTTAGAGATGAAGAAGAGATCTTAGAGATCAGAGAGATTGGAATTAGCATATATGGAGGATCCTTTTTATAGCGGAGCTTGATGGTGATAGCTGTAGCCGCGTGCTGGCGGGCTGCTCGAGGTCCGACAGAGTCCATCTCACGGAAAGGTGCCGTCTGCGACGGGTTGATGGTAACAGCCATCATCGCCTGATAGCGGGTCACTTGCAGCGGACTGATGGTGATGGTTGCAGCTGTCTTGATACTGAGCCGCTTGGGGCCGAATGAAGGGCTGAAGGGCTTCGTCGTGTGCCCAATTTGGAGGAGTTTGGACTCCTGAAGAGGAAGCTCAGAAGGAGTTCGGCTTCCGTAGGCGTCTGACTGGACGTGCGCGGTTAAGGCCCGGTCGCTGGGGAGTTTGGTAGGAGCTCGGTCGGTGAGAAGTTCGATCGGGGGACGACCGCTAAGGAGTTCGACCGCTGGGAGTCCGAAGGAGTTCGGGCGACGGACGACCGCTGAGGAGTTCGACCGCTGGGAGTTCGAAGGAGTTTGGCCGATCGAAGGGAATGTCTGGGAGGAGTCCGGCTCCTGGAAGTCCAAGGAGCTCGACCGTTGCGAGCCCAAGGACTTCGGCCGCTGGGAGTTTCGGTCGTTGAGCAGTTCGGTCGGCCCTAAGAGTTCGGCTAAGATCCGTCCGCTGAAGCTCTTCCATGGCTACTGGTTGCCTTAGGCTGAGCATCGAGCTAGACTTCGACAGGAGCAGGATTTATCCCAAATAGTAGCCCCCCACTCCCAAGCTCGAAACTCGAAGGAAGGGAGTGCAGAAAAGGCGACTGCCGAAATCTTCTTCTGGGCTCCGTGCCGGTTCAGGTCGAAGCTCGGGGGAGATCTCATCTCCAGCTAAAGTTGATGTTGAAGTTGAAGCCCGAGGGAGATCCCATCTCCAACCGAGGTTGAGGTAGGCCTCGTCTCCTATGGCCGAGGTCGATGCGGGCGCTCGGAGGAGATCTTATCTCCTGTAGTCGAGTGTGATGCGGGCATTCTGGGGAGATCCTATCTCCTGCAGCCAGGCTCTCCTCGGGGGAGATCTTATCTCCTGCAGCCGAGCTTTCCTCGGGGGAGATCTTATCTCCTGCAGCCGAGGTTGCCTCGGAGGAGATCTTATCTCCTGCTTGATGAGTTGGGGAGATCTTATCTCCTCGAGATGATCTCCTTCCTCTGAGCGATGCGGGAGGTGCTCGGGGGAGATCTATCTCCTGCCGGCCGGTTGGGAGCGAGCAATCGGGAGATCTTATCTCTACGGTCGAGCTTCCTCGGAATCTTATCTCCTACGGTCGAGGTTGTTGCGGGCGCACGGGGGAGATCCTATCTCCTGCAGTCGAGCTTTCCTCGAGGTTGTTGCGGGCGCTCGGAGGAGATCCTATCTCCTGCAGTCGAGCTTTTCGGGGGCTTATCTCCTGCGGCCGAGCTTTTCTCGAGGAGATCTTATCTCTCCTACGGCCGAGGTTGTTGCGGGCGCTCGTGGGAGATCCTATCTCCTGCAGTCGAGCTTTTCCTCGAGGAGAGATCTTATCTCCTGCAGTCAAGGCTTTCCTCGGAGGAGTTCTTATCTCCTGCGGCAAGTTGAAGCGGCACTCGGGAGATCTTATCTCCTGCGGCCGAGCTTTCCTCGGGGGGAGATCTTATCTCCTGCGGCCAAGGTTGTTGCGGGGCGCTCGAGAATCCTATCTCCTACAACCGAGCTTTCCTCGGGGGAGATCTTATCTCCGAGGTTGAAGCGAGCACTTGGGGGAGATCTTATCTCTTGCGGCCAAGCTTTCCTCAGGAGAGATCTTATCTCTTGCGGTCGAGGTTGCCTCGGGGAGATCCTATCTCCTGCAGCCGAGCTTTCCTCGGGGGAGATTTTATCTCCTGCGGGCACTCGGGAGAGATCTTATCTCCTACGGCCGAGCTTTCCTTGGGGGAGATCTTATCTCCTATGGCCGAGGTTGTTGCGGGTGCTCGGGGGAGATCTTATCTCATGTAACCGAGCTTTAAGGCCTTTGACCTGCCCCCGTTAGCACGAGGTCCTCATCCAGTTCCTAACACGGCAACTATTTGACTGCTTCATCCCCTGTTACCACAGTTTCTGCACCAGGGAATAATAATGCGGAAATGAAGAAGCTTTACTGAAGGGATATTACTGGTAATACATTCTTAGATTCTCTGAGTTCCAAGATCGTAGAAGCGTCATCCCTCCAAGCTCCTTCAGGCAATAAGCATCGGGCCGGATGACCTCCACCACTTCATACGGGCCTTCCCAATTAGGGGCGAGTTTTCCCTGATTCTGAGGTTGAGAGACAGCGGCTCGTCGGAGCACTAAGTCCTCTACTTTGAACGTCTTGTTTCTAACTCTGGAGTTGTAATACCGAGCCACCTTCCATCTGTAGGCCGCTATCCGGATGCGGGCTTCCTCCCTTTTTTCTTCCAATAGGTCGAGGTCGACTCGGAGGTCCTGGAGATTATGCTGCTCGTTGAAGTCCACGACTCGCACAGATGGGAGCTTAAGCTCGATCGGGATAACTGCCTCCATGCCGAAGGCCAAGGCGAAGAGTGTTTCTTCGGTCGGCACCCTCTGCGTAGTTCGGTATGCCCAAAGAACGTGGTAGAGCTCGTCCGCCCAGGCCCCCCTCGCTCTATCGAGCCTCGCTTTGATTCCTTGCAGTAGGGTCCGGTTGGTCACCTCAGCTTCCCCATTGGCCTGGGGGTGAGCCACCGATGTGAAGCGGTGGGAGATATTCAGTTCTTCACAGAACTCGGCTAGCCTTGCCCCGGCGAACTATCGCCCATTGTTGGTTATAAGGGTTTGGAGCAGACCGAATCGACAGACCAGCGACTTTCAGACGAAGTCTCGTACCTTGGCCTCGGTAATCTTCGCTAGTGGTTTGGCTTCGACCCACTTGATGAAATAGTCGATCGCAATCAGGAGAAACTTTTGCTGTCCGGACGCCGTCGGAAAGGGGTCGAGTATATCCATTCCCCATTGCGCAAATGGCCAGGGGGCACTTAGCGGAGCGAGCTCGGATGCCGGCTGCCTTTGCACGCTGGCTTTCTTCTGAAAGTGATCGTACTTTCTCACATATTCGATGGAATCGTGGAACAAGGTCGGCCATTAGTACCCTTGCCGAAGTAGTCTTTACGACAGGGACCTAGCCCCTATGTGACCTCCGCAGAGTTCTTCGTGCACCTCCCGCAGTACGAGGTCGGCCTCCGAAGGTCGGAGACATCTCAGCAGCGGGAGGGAGTATGACCTTTTGTATAGCCTGCTTTCATGTAAAACGTAACGGAAGGCCTGATTCCTGAGCTTCCGAGCTTCTTTCGGATCATGAGGAAGGACCCCCTCCCTGAGGTAGGCGACCAGTGGGTCGATCCAGCTTGGCTCAAATTTCGTCTGCAGGACGACCTGAGGCTCCTCCGGGGTTGGGTGCTTTAGGGTCTTCAGAAATACTCCTCTGGACAGTTCGGCCGGGGCAGAAGTGGCCAACTTGGAGAGAAGATCGGCTCTCGCATTTTTCGCCCTCGGAATATGTTGAACGCCAAAGCTGTCGAAGGCCGGAGTCAAATCCCTCACCTTTCCGAGGTATCTCACCATGCTTTCCTCTCATGCCTCGTAGCTACCGCTGACTTAGCCGACCACCAACTGGAAATCGCTATAGGCTTGAAGCCAATCTACCTTTAATTCCCTTGCTATCTTTAATCTGACGATCAACGCTTCATATTCGGCCCTTTGTTGGTCACAGGGAACTCGAAGCGTAGCGCGTACTCGGCTACGACTCCCTCGGGGCTGGCCAAGACCAGCCTCGCACCAGCTCCAGCGGAGTTGGACGAACCATCCACGTGCAGGGCCCAGGAGCCTACGGGGAGGTCGGCGCTTTCCTTGGGATGGTCCAGCTGCGGTAGCTCGGCTTCGTCTAGGCCCGATCCCGCTTTGGTGCCGTTCTCGATCGGCCCAAGCTCAGCTTCGATCGGAATGGTGCATTCCAGCATAAAATCCGCCAATATCTGGGCCTTGATTGATGGCCTAGGCCGGTAGTTGATGTCGAACTCCATGAGCTCGATCGCCCATTTTGTGATTCTTCTAGAAGCGTTTGTCCGGTGAAGGACTGCTTTTATTGGTTGGTCCGTGAGGACCGTTACGGTGTGCTCCTGAAAATAAGGTCGGAGCCGCCTAACGGTAATTAGAAGAGAGTAAGTTAATTTTTCCAGCCTAGAGTACCTAATCTCCGCATCCCTCAGGACTCGGCTCACGTAGTAGATCGGCCATTGCGTCTTCGCTTCTTCCTTGACCAGCACCGCCGCTAGGGCCATTGAGGAGACAGCTAGATACAGAAATAATTCTTCCCTAGGTTCGGACTTTGCCAGCAGCGGGAGCGAGCCGAGGTGCTTTTGAGCTCTTCGAATGCCTATTGGCGCTCCACCGTCCAGGAGAAGTCCTTTGGTCGTCTGAGAACGCGGAAGAAAGGCATGCATCGTTCGGCCAACCTTGACATGAAGCGACTTAGGGACGCCACTTTTCCGGTCAGGCGCTGAACCTCCCTGATTGTCCTCGGAGCGATCATTTTTCGAATGGCTCGAATTTTCTCGAGGTTTGCTTCGATTCCTCGTTTCGACACCATGAACCCTAGAAATTTCCCGGAGGTCATGCCGAAGGCGCACTTGATCGAGTTCAGCTTCACCTTGTGCCTCCTGAGTGCATCGAAGGTCTCTTCAAGGTCGGCGAGGTGGTCCATTGAAGCTTGGCTTTTGACGAGCATATCATCTACGTACACCTCCATGTTGCGGCCAATCTGCTCTTTGAAGACCTTATTAACCAAATATTGGTATGTTGCCTCTGCATTCTTGAGTCCGAAAGGCATGACCCTGTAGCAATAAAGACCTCGGTCAGTAATGAAGGCGGTCTTCTCTTCGTCATCGGGCGCCATGCGTATCTGGTTGTAACCAGAAAAGGCATCCATAAAGGTGAGGAGCTCATGGCCCAAGGTTGCGTCCACCAGTTGGTCGATCCTGGGTAGGGGGTAGCTGTCCTTCAGGCAGGTCTTATTCAGCTTCTTGAAGTCGACGCACATCCTCCACTTGTTATTCATTTTCTTGACGAGAACCACGTTCGAGACCCAGGTTGGATAGTTAACCTTCTGAATGAGTCCGGCTTTGAGGAGCTTGTCTGCTTCTTCGGCGATCGCTTCTGCCTCTCTGGGGCATGGTGGCGCAGCTTTTCTCTTATCGACCGGTGCCTCGAATCGACGGCTAGGCGATGTTTCATGACCTCGGCATCGATCCCCGGCATATCCGCTGGGGTCCAGGCGAAGATGTCCGCGTTTCTTTTGAGGAAAGCGACTAGTTGCTCCCGAACCTCGGCCGCCAAGTTGGAGCCGATCTACACCACGTGCTCCGAGTTTCCGTCACTCAAGGGCACAGAGATGAGGTCCTCCGTGGGCTCGCCCCGCTACTCAGTGAGATCGTCGCGAACGTCCAGTCCGTCAACAAGATAAGGGTCGGGCTGATCTCCCTTATGCAGGGCGATCGAGTAGTAATACCTTGCCAGAGCCTGGTCTCCTCTGACTTCTTCGACTTCGTGACTCATCGGGAACTTCATCTTCAAATAATAGGTTGACACTACCGTCCGGAGTGCATTTAGACCAGGTCGGCCAAGGATCGCGTTATAGGCGGATGGGGTCTTTACGACTAAGAAGTCGACCCACGCTTTGGCCAGCTTCGGGCGTTGTCCTGCCGCTATGGTCAATGTTATTATGCCTTCGACTGGTACGGTGTTGCCAGCGAATCCTACCAGCGGAAAATTCATCGGCCCCAAGCGGTCGTCGGGCAGGGACATGTTTGAGAAGGCATCGTAAAACAATACATCGATCGAGCTTTCATTATCTATCAAAATGCGGCGTACATCATAGTCAGCAATATTCAAAGAAATTACAACCGCGTCATTGTGCAGAAATTGGATTTCCTGATCGTCCTCCTCGGTGAAGGCCACGGGCTCCGCGATCCTCCGCCTCTTCACCGGCCTCCGGATCCGCTGGTCTCTCCTTGCTGAGGTCCCCCTGAGATAGTATTGATGACGCCAAGGGGCGGTCGATCTTCTTGGTTCTTCTCACCCGATGGTAACGCCCTAGGCCGCCCCTCCCGTTCTTCGGGCCGCCTCTGCAGGAATCGGTCGAGTCTATCTCATCTGACGAGCTTTTCGATCTCATCTTTGAGTTGGACAGACTCCTCGGTGTCGTGGCCATGGTCGCGATGATAGAGACAGGACTTGTTGGGATCGCGCTTGCTGGGATGGGAACGCATCCTGTCCGGCCTTGGAAGTTGTTCCCTAATTTCCATCAGCACTTGGATCTTTGGAGCGTTGAGGGGGGCGTAGTTGTGAAACCTTCATCGAGGAGAACTTCGATGCTGAGGAGAACCTTGGCACGCCATTCCATCCGAACTTCCCCACCTTGGGGTCCGCGGGGGAGTTCGGGTCCGCCAGTGACCGAAAGGAGTCTGGGAGTGCCACCGAGCTTCACTCCACTTCCCTTCTTCGGCGGGCCTGCCCGGCCCGCCAACTCGCCACTTGCCACCGGCTTCATCATCCTTGGCCTTGAAGGCCGCCTCTGCCTGGGCATATCCTTTAGCCCAAGCTAGCATGTCAGCAAAATCCCTGGGATACTTCTTTTTCAGGGAGAATAATAGGTCGTTCTTCTGAAGGCCGCCCTTGAGGGCGGCCATGGCTATTGATTGGTCCAGGTTCCGGACTTCCAACGCGGCAGCGTTAAACCGGGTGACGTAGGCCCGGATGGGTTCCCCCTTCTTCTGCTTGATGGCCATCAAGGAATTCGAACCTCGGCGCGGCCGCCTACTACTGATGAAGTAGGCTGTGTACTGTTGACTCATCTGGTCAAACAATAAGATGGTACTCGATTTGAGCACCGAGTATCAGTTCCTGGCAGCTCCCTTAAAGGTAGAGGAAAAAGCCCGGCATAATATATCGTCTAGCGCACCATGGAGCAGCATTGTTGTCCGGAAGGCTTCCAAGTGTTCGATCGGATCGGTGGTCCCACTGTAGCTCTCGAACTGTGGGAGCTTAAAGTTCGGCGGGATCGGTTCCTGCATGATTTTCTGCAAAAAAGGGGGTCAGTGCAAACGTCATTACCACGTGAGGGGGGAGTGTGACGAAGTTCTTCGATTCGCCGGCTCATTTCTAAGAGCCTTTGATCTAGGAGATCTTCACGGTCTTTGATCTCCAAGATTTTCTGGTGGAATGGGTGCGATGCTTCACCCTTGGCCGAGCCATGATCCGAGCAAGGGCTCTCCCTCCTCTTTCTCTCCAATCTGGGGATCGGAGGTTGGGCAGCCCAAGTCGGTCGCTCCTGGACTGGATCACACAGCTCTGGAGAATCCTGCATCGGTTGGGCTGGTATTGGGGCCTGCGGTGCAGCACTGTCTGCACCGCCTCCGTGAGACCACGAACCTGTTGGATGAGCAGGTTGAACTGCTCCACATCCACTGCGGCTATAGACGGGACCTGGGTCGCCGGGGCTGGAGTGGGAACAGACGGATCTGGACGGGATCGAGTCGCGGAGGCCGTCGAGCGTCGAGTCGAAGCTCTCTTGGGAGGCATTTTCTCTTTGGGAGAGAAAAGAGAGATCTTCGGAGAGGGAAGGAAAAAATCGTCGCCGAGCACTCCTTTAAGAATAAGGGAACCTCGGAGGTTTGGGGTGGCCCTTCTTCTAGCGCCAATCTGTTGACGCAGAAATTGATCATTGTCGAAATCCACTAGAGTGAAGGCCGATGAGGTTGCCGTCGGGGACCTGCAAAATAAAGTCCCGTTCGGAGCCGATGGGGGTGGCTCCGGCAGGACCCTCCGACGATCAAGTCAGCTCTGGCCAACAGGAATGAAGTGCTTGGGAATGATTTCCACGGAGCTTAGAGATGAAGAGGAGATCTTAGAGATAAGAGAGATTGGAATTAGCGTATCTGGAGGGTCCTTTTTATAGCGGAGCATGATGGTGACAGCTGTAGCCGTGTGCTGGCGGGCCGTTCGAGGTCCGACGGAGTCAGTCTCATGGGAAGGTGCCGTCTGCGATGGGTTGATGGTGACAGCCATCGTCGCCTGATAGCGGGACGCTGTCGCTTGCGACGGACTGATGGTGATGGCTGCAACTGTCTTGATACTGAGCCACTCAGGACCGAATGAAGGGCTGAAGGGCTTCGTCGTGTGCCCAATTCTGAGGAGTTCGGACTCCTGAAGAAGAAGCTCGGAAGGAGTTCGGCTTCCATAGGCGTCTAGCGAGACGTGCGCGGTTAAGGCCCGATCGCTGGGGAGTTTGGTAGGAGCTCAATTGGTGAGAAGTTCGATCGGGGGACGACCGCTAAGGAGTTCGACCGTTGGGAGTCCGAAGGAGTTCGAGCGACGGACGATCGTTGAGGAGTTCGGCTGCTGGGAGTCCGAAGGAGCTCGGTCGTTGGGAGTCCTAGGAGCCGGACTCGTCCCAAGAGCTGGACTCCCAGGAGTCCAAGGAGCTCGACCGTTGCGAGCCCAAGGAGTTCGGCCGCTGGGAGTCCCGGTCGTTGAGCAGTTTGATTGGCCCTAAGAGTTCGGCTAAGATCCATCCGCTGAAGATCTTCTGTGACTATTGGTTGCTTTAGGCTGAGCATCGAACTAGGCTTCGACAGAAGCGAAATTTATCGCAATAGATAATAAAATAATAATTTATATGATATAATTAAAATTATCTAAGATGACAACATCATAATATTTTTTATAATATATATATATATAAATAGATTTCCGATTACGCACTATCCAATTGCACCCGATAACACGTCATATTATTTTTATATTTTATTAATTTTCAATTGCGCACCATCTACCGTGCATGTGCTACCCCAGTTCCTTCGAGTTGGTGCATGATAATTTCAATGATTTCTCCACAGACGGGCGAGGAGTCCAACAAAAAAATTATTAGTTGGTCCAGATCACTGTGGACCATTAATAATTTATTAATTAAAAAAGAAGAAAAAAAATGCTAAATGCATCGTAGGGCATGTGTTGGATTCTTTTTCTGGATTTCATACGTCACACCACGTGCCGCAAGGTACAACTTTTTTTTCTTCTTTCAATTAATAAAATATTAGTTGTCCAACCAATAATTTTTCCAAAGAGCCCGTGGCAGCAAGGCTTAGGAGTCTCAGCTTGGCAACATGAGAGCTATAGGTCATGCTTAGCCTCGTACATAATCAAAATTAGCCAAATCTAAGCCAAACTTTGGGCTTATACACTAGGCTTGAGCACCGTGGCTCCAGGCATCGAGTCAGGCCTCGGACTTTTTAGATCATGGTGTGGCGAGAAAGGGAGGGGTACGTACGACGCGATAGTGGTGAGAGAGGGAGCGGACGTCATGGTGCCGGTGAAAGAGGTGACCATGCCATGAGAAGGCGTGGTGAGACGAGGAGGCTTATAAGTTGGGGACTTTGCTACAACTTAGCTACGTGAAAAGTTTTAATAGACCAATTAATAAGATGGGACCATGTCGACCAAATGAATGGGTTCGTATGTTGTAATATGACCATTTGTCCTCACTGTCATCTCGTAAAAGATGCTATACGTTCATTTTTATTTTGGTAATCGAGGTGGCTGGCAACTTACAGAGGTTCCTCTCTTCGGAGTTCGGCATGGACGTGGACCGCATGGAGCATGCAATCTCCCCGGGCGATCACACATTTGTAGAGAAGCGTGTTATCCGGCGAGCCATTGAGAAGGCTAACATCCCCCACACGTATGTCTCGGGCTACTGCTTTGCCGGCGTCTTCCTTGCAGGTCTAGCTCAACTCGCCACCTTCATGCCCAAGAGGGACCGTGTCAGCATCCATGGCCATGGGGACAAGAAATGTACATGGGTCGCCGAGGAGGACATAGCGATGTGTTCAATGCTAGCCGTCGATGATCCCCGAACTTTAAACAAGGTCCTCTACATCCGTCCTCCGGCCAACATCCTCACTCAGATGGAAGTCGTCAAGATATGGGAGAGTATTATAGGCGAAGAGCTCCAGAAGACATTTCTCTCAGCTGAGGAATGGCTTTCCACCACGGACAGTGAGTAGTTTCATTATTTTGCTATGGTCGCTTGCCATGTGATGTTGTTGGCTTAGCAGTCAGCAATCTTGTGACACCTAATTAAATCCGATATTTTTTATATTGGCAGTAGGCTAGGCTAAAGCACATTCTTTCGGATGGGTGGGTCCTCGGAGCTTGAAATATTTAAAGAAATTATTCTCTACACCGTATGCACCATGTACGTCGTATATCACAGCCGTTGCGCTGAGATAAGCATTTGATCAGGGGGCCCATAGGAATATGGATGACGTGGTGCATGTAGCGTGGGGAATAATTTCTTGGTTCACCCGTATGTGGAAAGACTGGTGGCGGTCAAGGTTCAGCTTATTGTTCTTTGCAGGAGTGCCGGTATATGAACAAATTGCGGTGGCGCATATGTACCAGATATTTTATCTCGGTGATTTGGATTTTGAGGTGGAAGGCCCTCTTGGTGTCGACAGCAGCGAGCTTTATCCTGACCACAAGTACGTGACGGTGGAAGAATATCTGAGGCGTTTCGCGTGAATTAATTAAAACACCTGCACTTGGCATTACGTGCGAATTCTCTCCTTGGTTATCGTTCGGCTGCTGATGCTCTAGATGTTCTTTAGAGATGATTAGTTTTTGAAAATGCGAGCACTATAAGATCTCCGGATTAAGCCCAAGTTATCCTCTACGTTGGAATAAATTACATAAATAGTATCGAATCATCGTACTTGGAAGTGATTGAAAGGCAATTTGATGTACATGGGAAATGCATATCATGTATCCAATAAACTTAATAATTTAAATTATATGCTCAATAAATCACATTTGGGTTTCTCATGATTTATTGATTACTATTATTAGTATGAGTTTTATGCCTCAATCAAATTGTCAAAACTACCAAAACCAAAATTTGTCACACTAGATTTATTATATTTCTTACTAAAAATAAAGTTTTGGTTAGCAGAAGGTCGGCTACAAAGTGCAAATATGTATTCAACCTACCAAAAATATTAAATACTTACCTGGTAGGGTTGTCATAGATTCATTATGCTCCCGAGAAATGTTGGGAAATCACGCTCAGCACCCACAGTTAGCTGGAAATTATGGTTTCGTTTTCTTTGCATACCATGTGAGCCTCGTAGACTGAAGAAAATTATTTATCGGTGTGGTTGGCATTTGGATCATTAATAAAATTTATGATTTGTTTGGATGATCAGATCCAAAATTCTATGAGATTCATGGCCGGCCTCCAAAAATATAGAAGTACAGACTAGATGGGTCTATTTTGTTACCATCTAGAACCATTTTTTGAGTGGATTAGTCCGAATCCATTGGGAGAAAAAAATATCTGTTGGAGTTATTTTTCTCTTTCTATGATATTCTCAAATGGTACTCCTCAATAGTTATAAAATAAGCTCAGTCCAGTCTATAATTTTGTATATTTTATGGTTGAACTATGAATCCTATAAAATTTTAAGTTCAATCATCCAAACAGAATTTTAAAATAATTTACTGTAAAGCCCAATCCTTCATGCCTAGTCCATTGACTGACCTAATATCCAAAATGGTCCAAATTTGGAGAAAAAACAAATAAGGTTTTCATATTCAAGTTGGAGGAGATCTACTCTGGCTCCTCCCCAATTCTATCAGCAAACACTAGCCTCAACAATTATAAATCCTTTCACATACATACATACACTTATACATACATATATATATATATATATATATATATATATATATATATATATATATATATATATATATAATAATATATATATATATATATATATATATAGACTGGGTTTCGATCGATCGGAGTTCAGTCTATATCTAGTCGGATCTTCAACAGTTTGATCCACGCACATCCTGAAACGTGCGTTTGAAAAGACGTGTTGGTTGAAAAAATTAGGCGCGTGTGTGTCTGAAAAAAATATTCAAAAAAAAAAGCTTGCTGCTGCATAAAAAAAATCAGAAAAAAATTCAGAAAAAACCCAAAAAAAACTAGAAAAGAAATTCAAAAAAAAAAAGAGGCGCCCTAAAGGCGCCTACATCCTTTTGTTTCGTTTCTATTTTTATTTATTTTAATTAAAAAAAGTCTTAGAAAAAGAAAAAAATAAAAATAAAAGAGAGAGAGAGAGGGGGGGGAAGGTCCATAGGCGCCTGTAAGGCGCCTTCCCTCTCTCTTTTCTTTATTTCCTTCTTTTCTTTTCTTTAGTTTTTTTTAAATTTTTTTTTATGTTCAAATTTTTTTTGAAATTTTTTTTTTTAGTTTTTTTCAGGTTCAGATTTTTTTTTTTGATTTTTTTCAAATTTTAATTTTTTTTTAGTGATATTTTTTTTAAAAATTTTTTCTATTTTTTTTAGATGTTCGCTTTTTTCAGCCAACCGCACATTTTCAACCACGTACACATAGATTTGCGTTAATCCAACAGTCGAGAATCCAACCGAATATGGACTGAAATCCGATCGATCGGAGCCCAATCCACATATATATATATATATATATATATATATATATATATATATATATATATATATATATATATATATATATATATATATATATTGGATAGTTGGTATGCAATTTCATGATTTTTGCATTTATTTCAATATTGATTATTTGTTATTTTATATGTCTATATTATTTATGCGGATGTAAATGCACAATTGACTCTCAAAAAATAAGTTTACTTGCATTCTGATAGTATATATATGATCAATAAGTTACGTATAGGTTAGCCATGATTCAGAGTTTGCTATTGTTAACCATAGGCATCTACTAAGCTATACCATGCTTAAATTATTCTACTTCTGGAATTTAACTCATCTATTTATACCATGAAACTCAACTTGTTGGTGTAGCAGTCTCCATTTTGAGTCTCGAAGAGCTTGATTCCCACTCATCTGGAGAGCAAAGCAATACATTTGAAGGTCCAATTAATTAAAAAATCAAGATATTTAATAATTCAAACTCTAACACCATTTTAACTTGGTATTGGAGTCCAAAAGCTTAAGCTCTAGGATCAACCGATTAGCTCTAAAGCCCTTTCATAGATTAGTTTGCATGCGTGTTTGTGCGTGTTTTCGTTGTGTAATAGAAATGTAGGGAGATTGAGAATTGGAAGAAAAGAAAGCAGCAAGAATGGAAAAGTGATATTTTAGGATATGATGGCTGCATTGAGAAACATAGTTTAGAGCATACAATAACTTGATTCAACTTGACTTCAGTTGATCATATCATGTGACACGCTGGGTGTGCGAGAGGCCAAGTTGGCAACCTAGCTTTTTTTTCTATATGCTCGTGGATCGTGTAGTTATGTAAAGCATATTCTAGTAAAAAATTTTGGCGCTCAAGATCCTAGAAATAGAATTTATGCAAAAAAACTACTGACCAAATTAAGCTCTCAGCAACAGGCTGTGTAGCGAAGGTCGCACGTGGTTGTTGCCATCAAATTTATCATGTACAGCAGATAGGATTGCCTCCTATATGGCCAACCATTCTGAAAATCTTATCTGAAAGAATATTTTGTATACTTTTACTAAAAGAAAACAGAAGATTAGTGATAGAAAATTCAAATTTATGATAAAAAAATAAATTATTTTTTTGAACTTTTAATGAAAGATGTGATGGAAGTATCTATTACCAACAGATCCATCACAAATTTGTGATGGAAAAGAGATATAAATTTTTTATGCTTTTAATGATGAATATATAATAGATTTATCTGATACAAAAAAATACCAAAAATTTATAATAAATTTATGATAAAAAAAAGATACAGATTTATGATTATTTTCAGTGATGGATATATCCGACATAAAAGATCCATTGTAAATCTATCATAAATTTATGATAAATTTATGATGAAGAAAGATATAGTTTGAAAGCTTTTATAAGTGATAGATTTGTGATGGAAAAGCAAATTACAATTCTATCCTTCCCTTCAAGACTAAAGGTCTAGTTGGATGTCTAAAATTTTTAAACTTAGAATAAAAGATATAAAATTTGATCCTATAAAATTATATGTCAAATATTCCTATTGTAAAAAAAAAAACTTTATATAAATAGTCATATCCTATATTTGGATAATGTTGGTGCAGAAACTGATCATCGCCGGATCCAGCTGAAGCGAAGATGGACGAGGTCGCCGTCGGAGACCTGCAAAATAAAGTTCCGTTCGAAGTCGGTGGGAGGATGGCTCCGGTAGGACCCTCCGATGATCAAACCAGCTCTGATCAATAGAAATGGAGTGCTCGAAAATGAGTTCGGCAGAGTTTTGAGAAGAAGAGGAGAGCTTAGAGTCTAGAGTTAGCATATCTGAAGGATCCTTTTTATAAACAGAGCTTGATGGTGACAGCTACAGCTGTTTGATGGCGGACCGTTCGAGGCTGCATCGAGTTTGATACGGAGAGAATGGTATCGTTAGGTCGATAGTGACAGCAATATCGTCCGACAGTGGTGGACTGCTTAAGATCTGACGGAGTCGGTCATGGAGGGGGGCACCATCTGTAGCATCGCCTATGGCAGACTAATGGTGATCGTTCGGTCAGATTTAGTGACGGTAGCTCTGAGAAAGCGGACGTCGGTTGGTGGACCTCGGCATATATCGATTCCAAAGGAGTTCAAACTTCTGAAGAAGAAGCTTAGAAGGAGTTCGGCTCCCGTAGGCATCTGGCTGGGAGAGTGCGGCTAAGGCTCGATCGCTAAGAAGTTTGGAAGGAGCTCGACCGTTGAGGAGTCCGGACGGTCGAAGGGGATGTTTGGGAGGAGTTCGGCTCCTGAAGAAGTCCGACCGAAGGAAAAGCTTGGAGGGAGTTCGGCTCCCACAGGCGTCTGACTGGAAGAGCGCGGAGGAAGTTCGGCTCTCGTGGGGGTTCGACTAAAGCTCGGCTACTGAGGAGTTCGGTCGGATAAAGAAGTTCGATTGAGATCCATCCGCTGAAGCTCTTCCGTGGCTACCGACCGTATTAGGCTGAGCATCGAAATGGACTTCGACAGGAGCAAGATTTATCCCCAACAATAGTCCCCCCCACTCCCGAGTTCAAAACTCGAAGGAAGGGAGTGCAGAAAAGGTGACTGCCGAAGTCCTCTTTTGGTCTTCCATGCTGGTTCAGATCGAAGCTCGAGGGGGGGAGATCTAATCTCCAGCCAAAGTTGATGTTGAAGTTGAAGCCCGGGGGAGATCTCATCTCCAGCCAAGGTTGAAGTAGATCTCGTCTCCTGCGGTTGAGGTCGGAGGTTGAGCTCCTCGGGGGCAATATTGTCTCCAACAGTCGAGATTGCCTTGGGAGGATTTTATCTCTGACAGTCGAGGTTAATACGGGTGCTCGGGAGAGATCTGATCTCAAGGCGAGATTGTCTTCGATCTTATCTCTGGCCGAGATTGTCTTGGTCGCTTGGAAGATATCTTATCTCTAGTCGAGATTATCGTGGTCGCTCGGAAGAGATCTTATCTCTAGCCGAGGTTATCTCGGGCACTCGGGAGAGATCTTATCTCTAGTCGAGGTTGTCTCGATCGCTCGAAAGGGATCTTATCTCTTGAAGACTTCGAAGCTCGGACTCAAACTTTGCTCGCATTAGGACGAGGTTCTCCTCCTATTTCTAATGGGCTGTGGGGGCACATATGGGCCGCTGTCAGGGCCTATTATTTCTAGTAGCCAAGGTTGCCTTGGGGGGATCTTATCTCTGACAGCCAAGGTTAATATGGGTGCTCCGAGAGAGATCGATCTCAAGGTGAGTTGTCTCCGATCTTATCTCTGGCCGAGGTTGTCTCGGTCGCTCGTGAGAGATCTATCTCTGACCGAGGTTGGCTCGGCGCTCGGAAGAGATCTTATCTCTGGCCGAGATTGGCTCGATCGCTCGAAAGAGATCTTATCTCTGATCGAGGTTGTCTCAGCGCTTGAGAGATCTACCTCTGCCGAGATTGTCTCGATCGCTCGAAATATCTTATCTCTGGCCGAGGTTGACCGGTCCTTGAGAGATCTTATCTCTGATTGAGGTCTTGGTCACTGGAGAGATCTTATCTCGACGAGGTTGGATCACTCAAAAGAGATCTTATCTCTAGCCGAGGTTGACAGTCGCTCGGAAGAGATCTTATCTCTATTTACTCTAACCGAGGTCGCTTCGAAGAGATTTTATCTCTAGTCGAGGTTGTCACGATCGCTCTGGAGAGATCTTATCTCTGACCGTGGTTGGCTCGGTTGCTCAAGAGAGATCTTATCTTTAGCCGAGGTTGATGCGGTTGCTCGAAAGAGATCTTATCTTTGATCGAAGTTGTCGCGGTCGCTCGAGAGAGATATTATCTCTTGCAGACTTCGAAGCTTGGACTTGGACTTTGCTCGCATTAGGACGAGGTTCTTCTCATGTTTCTAACGGGCTGTGGGGGCACATACGGGCCACTGTCAGGGCCTCTCCTCCCATCTCGTCTAAGATGAACGAGGCTTTCGACTTTACTCGCATTGGGATGAGGTTCGGTTCTCCTCCTATTCCTAATATCCTGTGGGGGTACATAAGGGTCGTTGTCTGGGCCTCTCCCCTCATCTCGTCTAAGGTGAACGAGGTCTTCGACTTTGCTCGTGTTAGGATGAGGTTCTCCTTCTATTCCTGATGGGCCACTTTCGCTCGTTTCTTTCCTATCATCACATAGTTTTTGCACCCAAAAATAATATTATTGAAAGAAAAGAATTTTACTTAGAGAAAGTTACTCGCAGCACATTCCCGTTTTAGGGTCGTGGGGGCATTCTTCCTCCGAGTTTCCTTGGATAGTAAGTCCGGGGCCGGACGACCTCCTCTATCTCATGCTGGCCTCCTCAATTTGGAGCATGCTTCTCTATCTCATGCTGGTCGGACGAATCGTCGATGTACCAAGCTCCTTCCATGGGTAACGTTGATGACGTCGTGAGGTGGCCGACCTCTTTATCGTTTTCGATTACGGCAGTGCCCTTGGCCGATCTTCTTCTGCTTCGAGCCAACATCCAAGAAATTTTTCTAGCCGTCCCTTTCTAACGAGCTCCTCAATTTCGTCCTGGAGCTGAATGCATTCCTCAGTGTCGTGGCCGTGGTTGCGATAGTAGTAGCGATACTTGCTTCAATCGTGCTTATTTGGGGGAGATTATAATCCTTCTGATTTTGGTAGCTGGTTCTTAACTTTTGTAAAAATTTGAGTTCAAGGAGCGTTGCGGGGGACGTAGTCGTGGAACCTTTCGGAAGTAGGACTTCTTCGTACCCTTCTATCGGCGCTTTCTTGGTGGCAAGCTCGGGGAGTTTGGGCCTTGCTTGCGCTGGGGAGGTCGTAGGTGTAGCCGAACTTCATTCCATCCTCTTATGAAACTTGCGGAAGAACTTCATGCCCCTTTATCAGGACTTTCTTGGTGGCGAGCTCGAGGGCGAGTTCGACGGCCTTGCTCACGCCGAACTTCATTCCGCCCTTCAGTGAAATCTTCTATGGGAGAACTTCATGCCCCTTTATCGGAGCTTCCTTGATGACGAGCTCGAGGGAAAGTTCGGCGGCCTCGCTAACATCGAACTTCATTCCGTCCTCCTGGTAAACCTTCGTCGGACCTTCCTTAATGGCGAGCTCGAAGAAAAGTTCGGTCTCGCTTGCGCTGGGGAGGTCGTAAGCGCGGTCGAACTTCATTCCATCCTCTTATAAAATCTTCATCAGAAGAACTTCATGCCCCTTTATCGGGGCTTCCTTGATGGCGAGCTCGAGGGCAAGTTCGGTGGCCTCGCTCACGCCGAACTTCATTCTGTCCTTCAATAAAACCTGCGGGAGAACTTCATGCTCCTTTGTCGGAGCTTCCTTGATGGTGAGCTCGAGGGTGAGTTCGGCGGCCTCGCACATGCCGAACTTCATTCCGTCCTTCTGTGAAATCTTCTGCGGGAGAACTTCATGCCCCTTTATCGGGGCTTCCTTGATGATGAGCTCGAGGAAGAGTTCGACCTCGCTCACGTCGAACTTTATTCTACCCTCCTGAAAAATCTTCGTCGGAAGAACTTCTGCTCTCTGTTTCTCCTTCCTAAGGGCGATTGGTATGCTAGGCCAAATGCTCTTCCTTAAGGCCGGTTCCTGGCATCTTCATGGTGGGTTTGCTGGCAAAATCTCCGTCAGAAGCTATCGCATGGCCTGCATCATCTCGGTGAGGGCATGAATCTACTGGACCAGTAGGTTGAACTGCTCCACATCTACGGTGGTTTCAGATGAAATCTGGGCTATCGGGGCTGAAATGGAAGCAAATAGACCTGGCATTGAGGCCGCCGATCGTCGAGTCGAAGCTCTCTTGAGGGGCATTTTTTCTTCAAGAAAGAACTCTAGAGAGAAAGAAGAGAGATCTCCGGAGAGGGAAGAAAAAAATTATCGTCGAACGCTCCTTTAAGAATAAGGAAACCTCGGAGGTTCGGGCCCTCCTTCTAGTGCCAATCTGTTGGTGTAGAAATAGATCGTTGTCGGATCTAGCTGAAGCAGAGGTGGATGAGGTCGCTGTCGGAGACCTACAAAATAAAGTCTCGTCCGAAGCCGATGGAGGATGGCTCCGGTAGGATCCTCCGATGATCAAGTCAGCTTTGACCAACAGGAATGGAGTGCTCAAAAATGAGTTCGACAGAGTTTTAAGAAGAAGAGAAGAGCTTAGAGCCTAGAGTTAGCATATATGGAGGATCCTTTTTATAGGCAGAGCTTGATGGTGATAGCTGCAACTGCCTCATGGAGGGCTGCTCGAGGCTGCATTGAGTTTGATGCGGAGAGGATAGTATCGTCAGACCGATGGTGATAGTCATACCGTTCGATAGTGGTGGACTGCTCGAGGTCTGGCGGAGTCAATCATAAAGGGGGCCACCGCCTATAGCATCGTCTATGGCAGACTGATGGTGACCGTTCGGTCAGATTTAATGATGGTAGCTTTGAGAAAGTGGATGTCGGTTGGTGGACCTCGGTATATATCGATTCGAAAGGAGTTTAGACTACTGAAGAGGAAGCTCGAAAGGAGTTCGACTCCCATAGGCGTCTGGCTGTGGGAGTGCGGCTAAGATTCGACCGCTGAAGAGTTCGAAAGGAGCTCGACCACTGAGAAGTTTGGACGATCAAAGGAGATGTTTGGGTGGAGTTCGGCTTTTGAAGAAGTCCGATCGAAGAGGAAGCTTGAAGAAAGTTCGGCTTCTGCAGGCATCTGGCTGGAAGAGCGCGGAGGAAGTTTGACTCTCGCGGAAGTCCGACTAAAGCTCGACTGCTGAGGAGTTCGATCGGATGAAGGAGTTCGACTTAGATCCATCCGCTGAAGTTCTTCCGTAGTTACCGACCGCATTAGGCTGAGCATCGAACTGGACTTCGGCAGGAGCGGGGTTTATCCCCAATAGATAATAAATTAGGATTTTCTTCTTCTCCCTTCTCTCTTTTTCTTCTTCCCTCTCTATTTCTTATTGTACCAAAATAATAAACTTATCACTATCAAAATATCATATTAATTATTAAAATTATAAAATAATATGTATCAAGAAAAGCTAAGATATCTTGGTGTATTTTTGGAAATTAAAATTAAAACTTGTACCCAAAATTGAAATTTATCTTTATAAATTTGGAATGTGTCCCTCAGATACTCGCTACTCAAATCTGATTATATATATTTTATTAATTTTATAAATATTTTGACATACCGTAGATCTAACTCGATTCAACCCGAGCTAATCCGACCCGATCCAATCACTCTTATCGAGTTGATCCGATTTGATCCAATTCGAGACAGCTACTGGATGATATGGATATAAAATTTTTAATTAATTATGAGATAGATTTAGATATTAACTGATTTGATCCATATATAATGCTATTCTTATATCGTTTAACAGTACTCTATAAGATTTGGAAAGAGTTTGAAATTTAAAATTAAAATTTATTTAGATTTGAGATTTACCCATTGAATACCTTCTATTAGAACTTATTTTATATATTTAAATATATAATAAATTTATTAAAAATATATATCTAAAAAAATATATATAATAATTTTTTTTATAATTTATTAAATTTTGTAATAAATATATATATATATATACAAAATCAATTTTATAAATTATATAAATAATGGGATGGTATGAGGATTTGGACCCCAAATTGTTAGATGGCCTAATTACTACCTTAACCAATAAAACACAATTATTAATATTTAAGTTATATTAAAATTATAAAATAATTTATAGCAAGAAAAACTAATATATCTTTGTATAGTTTTTGGAAATTCAAAATTAACATTCCAATTTGTGATGGATTGAAATTTACATGCCCCTATGAATTTAGAATTTGTTCCTCAGTACTCACTACTCAAATTCGACAATATATATATATATATATATTAGTTTTTTATAAAAATTTTGACATCTCATGGATTTGACTTGATTCAATCTGAATCGACCCGATCTGACCCAAACCCTCTTATGGAGTTGACTCGATTTGATTCGATTCGAGATATAGGTATTGGACAGGTATAGATATAAAATTTTTAATTGCTTATGGAATAGATATAGATATTGGTTGATTTGGCCCATACTAATTAATTATGGGATAGACATAATTTTTTTAAATTTTTAATTTTTTTATTTTTTATCTAAATAAATATTAATAATTAATATAAATTATAATGTATTAATGTAGATTGATATTCATGCAAAACTTATGCCTACTAATTGTATTTGGATGTATCATCAACTCAACAAGGATAGATATATTAGTGATGAGTTTAAAGCGAGGATAAAATATTTTATTATAATTTTTTTTGTATGCATAGAAAGGATTTGGATTATGATTATATTATATTTAATTTACATTGTCCGTATGTAGCTTTTTGACTAGAATATGCTTTATTTATTTGCTCATTTTTGGTTACTATATATTATAATTGGTATTTTATCTTTTATTGAATATAACATTATTTCATCATAAAGAAGTTTACTATATTTTTATGAATATTATCTCTTCATGCACATAACTAAGTATGTTGGACTTTAAGATAAGATGAAAAGCCACAATATATCATACAAGTTTTATTTTGGATTGCAGGTACTATGGTTATATATGGTGCTAATAGATGAAACTTTGCTAGAAGTAGAATGACAAGTTCATAATTATGAGGGGGACATGAAGAAAGATCCTCAAACTCATCATCAACATCATTTCTATGATCGTATATTGAGGTAGCCATTTTCCCGAATGGCTGATGTATGTTGGTTAATATATGGAATTCTTGATATATAGAATTCTCCAAAATGGAAGGATAAATTTGAAGCTATGCCGGAAGACAGATAAAGCTGATGAAATCACTAAACATATGGATGGTTCTATCATATTTTCTATGCATAAATAAAGAATAGTGCATTAAAATATAATATTTATTTTTCAGTTATTTGTATGCACTTTCTCATAATTTTATTATTTTTTTTTTATTGACTATCAAGTTGGATAGGCCACGAATGCAACTTCAGGCATTTGTGGACTTACAAACAAAAAAAAAAGGTTTAGTTGAATTTATGGATAAGTTTAAAAGAATTTCGGTAAGTTTACTTATTCTACTTAATGATAAATTTATTATTTATCAATATATTAAAAAAGAGTATTACGTTAATGTATTTTTAATAATTTTAGAAAAAATATTCTGCTACTCTTACAGCTAAGTTTTGCTTAGATGTCTTCTCCCAACTTGAGTTTGATCTAGATGCATGCATTCAAGCAACTGGAGGCCCAAATAAAGAAAGATTATATAGGTTTGGACCCAGAAAAGATCGTAAGCTGTTATTGGAAACTGCTAGTTGTTTCTATTCAGCAACATCGAGATATCTTGATTTTTCATTATGGCATCTCACTGAGGAATAAGTTCAGTATTTGATTATATATCAATGTGATCAATGATAAGAGAAGATATCTCAGGAGGTACATCAGAAATTAGTAGAAAATTTTATAAATTCCAAGGGCCAAATTGGTGTGCAATGTTGATGAAGTTTTCAAGTGAGGGTAAGTAGTGCCTGTAGCTAAAACAAATTTCCAAGAGCATACTCCACTTGGGATGTCCTCTAGTTGTCGCCGATGATTGCACGTGCCCTTGACTTGACCACATTTATCCGATTTGCGGGGATGCACATGCTTCTCGTAGTTGGTGGTTGAAGGGAGCAAACCCATGCAAGCTTCGGATGCCGAAATCAGCGATAGAGAACAAACTACAACGCCAGCCTCGTATCAAAAGGGATATGAACCCACATAGACCAAATCAGTCAAGCGAGGAGATATGGACTCCATGTGCAATGAATTGGATGGACCTCACATCATCTATATCTGTGGATAACCACCGAAGGAAAATTATGGTGGCCAGAGAGGTAGATCAGCCTGTGGTGCAAAAGGCCATGTGCAAATTTGAAAATATTATTCAAACAGGAATGGGACGTCACTATAATTGTGATGGTTGATGTGATTTTTTTTTTTTTTGGGTAGAAGTTGATGTGATCTTTCAACAATCGCAGACGATTATAGCTTTGTAGTTTCCCTTTTTTATTTTTTATTTTTGGGCCTTTTTCTTGATGGAGTAATAGAGAACTCTTCTCCGAGCACTGGCTACGGAGGGGAAGGACAGGGTCTTGATCCTTGGAGCAACTGGGAAAATAGGGAGAAGGCTGGTGAAGGCCAGCATAGCCCTAGGCCATCCCACATTCGTCCTCTTCCGGCCGGAGAATATCTCCAATCTCGGGAATTGTCGGATGTTCATGGAGTTCAAAATGGAAGGGGCTCATCTTCTTCATGTTAAGTTCAGACTCGTTGACTTTAACGTCTCCTATAAGTTTGTCGTAGCTGACCGTTACTGTTTGTAGGGTTCATTGGAAGATCATGAGAGCCTGGTTTCAGCACTGAAGCAAGTGGACGTGGTGGTGTCGGCGGTCGGGGGTAGCTGCATCATGGAACAGCTGAAGCTCATCGAAGCCATCAAGGCAGTTGGCACCATTAAGGTTCCTAAACTTTCCCACGCTTAGCTTTTTCATGTTTGATGCGAGGTTAGAGTTGGTGCATTTACGGGCTATAGGTGGTCCAGAGCCTGTACAGGATTTTTTTTCCCCCCTTCGTGTCGTGACCACGAGGATGACGGTCAAATAGAGTCTCACAATCTAGTCAGGAAGGGGAAGCCAAGGGAAGTAAGCGGCTCTCCAGCGTAGGGAGAGGCCGGGAAAAACATTTCTTTGTGTGCGTGTGTGTGTGTGTGTGTTTCTTTTTTAATAGAGGCACAATCAGGGCTTAAATCATATGAAAAAAGAAAAAAATTTCAGGGGCTTAAATGATATGGGAAAACCATGAAAGAAGGAGAACAGGCTCAAACCGAGGAATGAGGAGGAAGAGAGGGAGGCAGAAAGGGGAAGGTACAGGAGAAAGAAAGAGGAGGGAGGCAGTGGAAGGAAGAGATCAGAGAGAGAGGAAGAGGGAGAAAAAAGCAGAGCCATGGGGAAAAAAGGAGAGGAAAATAGGGGGGAGTGGGTGGGGGGCGGAGAGGGTAAAAGAATGGTGAAGAAGAGAGGGGAGGGGGAGCAGGAAAGGGTGGTGGAGATGAAGAGGACCAGGAGACACTCCTCGGCACAAGGGAAAAGGGGGTCGGGGAGAGAGAGAAGAAGATCAAGAATCAAGAAGAAAGAGAACAAAGAAGCAATGAGCTGCTCCCCGACCACAGAGGGCCGAGGGGCCGAACGCAAGCGTGGAAGCAAGACTTGGAGCCCCAGGTTGGCTACGTGAAAAGTAGACCCGTTATCGGGCAGCCCGGACCGGATTAGGATAAGCTTAGCCTCATACATCAAAGAAAAACTTAGTCTAAAGAAAACATTTCTCTGAGCCCAAGCTTCGTGCTTATTTACTAGGTCTGAGCCTGATAGCTTCCGACGTTGGGCCGGGCCTTGGACTTTTCAGATCACTATGATGGCAAGAGAGGGAGTGGGATGACCCAATAGTAACGTGAGAGAGAGAGAGAGAGAGAGAGAGAGAGAGAGCGGACGACATGGTAGCGGTGAGAGAGAGGACGAGGCGATAAGAAGGTTTGAGGAGGCGGCGGGATTAGAAATTGAGTTATAGGTTGGTGATATAATTTTGTAAAACTAAGTCATATACATACATATATATGTATGTATGTATGTTTGTGTGTGTGTGTGTGTGTTATATAATATATTTATTAATTTAAATAATGGGTTCCTTACCAAAAAAAAAAAAAAAAGGTTTGGGCCGTTCTTGTGCCAGTTTTCTTTGCTAGAGCTGCCTGAAATTTGTGGTCCGAGTCATCCTGACGAGCTTAATAATAAGATCCCGGCCCATCCAAAACCCGATGGGCTTTGGGCGGGCTGGGCAGGGCGCCCAGTTTTTGAGCAGGCTTGGTGAAAAGTTTGCCGCAACTTGGATCCTCAACTAATGAAGTCGGACTTTGCCACAACTTAGCCACGTGAAAAGTTTTACTGGACCAAAAAAGATGGGACCATCTCGACCAAACGGATGGGTTGATACAATGGTGATCATATTTTTAGAGTTTGTGTGTTATAATATGGCCATTTGTCCTCAGTGTCATCTCGTAAAAGATGCTATACGTACATTTTTATTTTAGTAGTTAAGGTGACATGAAATGTTGGCAACTTACGGAGGTTCCTCCCTTCGGAGTTCGGCTTGGACGTGGACCGCATGGAGCATGCAATCTCCCCGGGCGATGTCACATTTGTAGAGAAGCGTGTCATCCGGCGAGCCATCGAGAAGGCTAACATCCCCCACACGTATGTCTCGGCCAACTTCTTTGCCAGCATCTTCCTTGCAAGTCTAGCTCAACTCGCCACCTACATGCCCAAGAGGGACCGTGTCAACATCCATGGCCATGGGGACAAGAAATGTATATGGGTCGCCGAAGAGGACATAGCGATGTATTCAATACTAGCTGTCGACGACCCCCGAACTTTAAACAAGGTCCTCTTCGTCCGGCCAACATCCTCACTCAGATGGAAGTTGTCAAGATATGGGAGAGGATTATAGGCAAAGAGCTCCAGAAGACATTTCTCTCGGCGGAGGAATGGCTTTCCACCATGGACAGTGAGTAATTCCATCATTTTGCTTTGGTCACTTGCTATATGATGTTGTTAGCTTAACAGTCAACTGTCTTGTGACACCTAAATAAATCCGATGTTGCTTATATTGGTAGCGGTTAGGCTAAAGTGCATTCATCCAAGTCCCACAAAGTGGATGCATTTGTGGATGGCCATCATTAGAGGATGGATGACTACCAAAAAACACACACAAGCGCAGGCTGGACGATACATTGCCATGTATATTGTTTGATGGCCGTTCATTCTTTGATTCTTAATGGCGTCATTTATGCACCGCAAAGGTTCCGTATTGTTTGGGAGCCTGAGTCTAGAGAAATTATTTTTTATACTGTGCGTATCATGTAGTCACGTATACTGCATATCACAGTCATTTATTTCTATATTGATACATCAAGATGACCATTTGATTAGTAAAATCTATAGAAATGATCGACCATGGTCTATATGGTATAAGAAATAATTTCTCAGGAATCTGGAGGGACCTTATTCATGGTTCACCCCAGAAAAGCCGTTGGACGCTTCATGGAAAGATTGGTTGTACGTTTAGCTTGTTCTTTCTACGCATGAGCGTCACCCTATCGTCAAGTTGGGGTGGCGCATATGTACCAGATATTTTATCTCGGTGATTCGTATTTTGAGGTGGAAGGCCCTCTTGGTGTCGACAGCTACGTGACGGTGGAAGAATATCTGAGGCGTTTCGCGTGAATTAAAACTCCCGTACTTCGCATCGTGCGCGACTTTTCTCCCTGGTTACCGTTCGGTTACTGATGTACTTGGCATTAGACAAAACTAGTTTCTGAGAATGTGAACACGATAATAGCAGGGGTAAGGCTAAGTTATCCCTCTAAGCTGGAATAAATTGTATAAATAGCATCGAATCATTATGGTTGCAGTGATTAAAAAGCAATTTAAGGTACATGTGAAATATTATATATCCAACAAAACTTAATAGTTACAACTGCATGCTCAATAAATCACATTTGAATTTCTTATGATTCATTGATTACTATTATTAGTTTGAGATGTATGCGTCAGTTAAACTGTCACAACTACCCAAACAAAAAAGTTTAAATTTTGTTACACTAGATTTATTCTATTTTTTACCTAAAAATAAAATTTCGTTAGGGGAAAGTTGGCTGCAAAGTGCAAATGTGTATTGAAACTACCAAAAATATTAAGTACTTAGATGACGTAGGGTGTCAAAAAATTGTTACACTCTAGGGAAATATTGGGAAATCGCTGTCGGCACCCACGGATACCTTGCCAGTTAGTGATGGAAAATATAGTTCCATTTTCTTTCTATACCATGTGGGCTGTCTTTAGAGCCCAAATGCCCCCTCGACTGGAGTGATGACTATTTATTGGTGCGGTTGGCACGTGGAATTTTTTTTAAAAAATATTATTATTTAAATATTAAATTTTTAAAATATATTTTTTTAAATGTATTTCTGAAGCTATCCTACTTACGGTGAGGTGCAGTGAGATGGTAAAATCGCGATTTCAGATTTGAAATTGCATGTTGAACTTGAAATTGTATATTCAATCTGCGATTTTATGGTGAATTGAAATCGCATCTTCAACATGCTTTTTTTTTTTTTTTTTTCTTTCTTTCTTTGTTTTTTTCTTCTCCCGCAACAAGGCCGGCGTTTTTTTTCTCCTTCGTTGGTCCCGCGCATCGCACGGCCGGCCTGGCTAGACGGAGGTTTTTTTTTTTCTTTACTGCTGCCCCCGATCATCGCACGTGGCCAGCCTAACGAAGGGGCGAGCGATCATTAGGGCCTAAGGAGGCAAGAGGAGGGGACGACGGCAGGATGAGGTCGTAGGGAGGGGAGGGGGTGGCCGTGCGGAGTGCGATGATGATGGTGGTGGGGCAGAGTCATGCGGACAGCGATGGAGCAGGATTGGGGGAGGAGAGGGGGGACGGCAGCGGTGCTGGGCCGTGGAGCATGGAGGGCCGCTGATGGAGGATAAAGGGCATGCGGACTGGAGGAGGAGTCGGCCGGAGAACGGAACGATGGCATGGCGCGGGCGCCAACAAGAGTGTGGGCTTTGCCAAGGGTGGGGGGAGAGGAGGAGAGGGCGACAGTGGGTGTGCCGAGGGTAGGTGGCAAGGGATGGTGTGGGAGGAAGAGAAGGAAAAGAGGAAAAGCGAAAGAAAGAAAGAAAGAAAAAAAAAGGAAAAAAAAAAGAGAAAAATTTAGGGAGGGAGAGGAAAAAAAACTATTACAAATTATTATTATTATTATTATTATTATTATTATTATTATTATTATTATTATTATATCTTAAATAATATTTTTAATTAATAATTTAAAAATACTATTTCATATAATAATATATTAAATAATAATAATATTTTATTTACAAAATACTTAAAAATAATAATTAAATACTAAAATATATTTAGTAATAATAACTAAATAATATTATTAATAATATTTTATTTAACTAAAACCTATTTTAAGATATTATTTTATTTTAAAATATTTAATAATATTTTATTCAAAAAATGATAATAAAAGAAAAGAAAATAATATTTTATTTAATAATAATAATTTGTAAAATAACATATATTTGTATAACATATTATATTGATCGGAAAGAAAAGAAAAAATAGTATTTTTGTTAATAATTTAACATATTTTCCGAAATAATGTTTTATTTTAATAATAACATATTTTTTAAAATAATATTTTTAAAAAATAATATGTCATCATTATTTTTTTAAAAAAAAAATTTTAAAAAAATAATATACTATACTATTGGGGATAAATCTCACTTCTATCGGAGTTCAGTCTGAAACTTAGCTTAATGCAGCTGGTAATCATGGAAGAGCTTCAATCAAAAATTTTCTTCCTAGCAGCCGGATTCATTCAGTGGCCAAATCACTCAGCGGACAAACCTAGTCGAACTTCTCAGCGGTCGAGTCCCAGCCGAATCCTTCATGATCGATATTTATCAGGACGGTTACGACAGTCATTAATCAAGGCAGTTACAACAAGCTCCACCTATAAAAAGGGATCCTTCAGATACGTCTTCTCTAAGCTTTCTTCTTCTTTCGGAAATTCTATCGAAGTCCACACTGAGCACTCCATTTCTGTTGGCTAAAGCTAATTTGATCGTTGGAGGGTCCTATCGAAGCCACTAACACCGACTTCAGACGGAACTTTATTTTGTAGATCACCAATGACGACTTCATTTTTCTTGACTCCAGCTCGATTCGATGTCAACTAAATCCTACACCAACATATACAAATAATATTTTTAAATTAATAATAAAAAAATATTAATTTAAAATAATAATAATAATAATAATATTAATTTTTAATAATATAAATAGTATTATTAAAAAATAATAAAATATTATTGAGTAAACATTATTAATAATATGTTATTATTTTAATAAAAATACTAAAATATTATTTTAATAGTAATAATAAAGTACTATTATTTGAAAATACTATTAGTATAATAACATAAAATGTTTAAAAATAATATGTTATTATAATAATAATAAAATATAACAATATATTATTATAATAATAATATGCTATTGTAATAAAATTATTATTATTAAAAAATAAATTTTTAATAATTTTATGATATTTATTTTTATTTTTAAAAAATATTATTTTTATTGATAATAATGATGGGGATGGTAGGTACAGCAGCACGACTTGGATGGCGATGGGATTATTATATAAAAATAATAATAATAATATTTTATTATTTTTATTAATAATATATTTTTTAAAATATTATTTTATTTTTTAATAATAACATATTTTTAAAATAATATATTTTTTAAAAAAATAATATTTTATTACTAATATTTAAAAAAAAAATAAAATAATATATTATTATATAAATAATATTTTAAAATTAATAATTTTTTTTTTCTTTTTTCCCTCCTCCTTCCTAAATTAATAATAATTTATCTTTTCATTTTTTTTCTTTTTCCTATCCTTCCTCCTACTCATGCAGCACCGCAATATTATTTAGTTATTATTCATAAATATCTAAAATAATAATTTATTATTTCTT
This sequence comes from Cocos nucifera, assembly GCA_006176705.1. Taxonomy (NCBI): domain Eukaryota; kingdom Viridiplantae; phylum Streptophyta; class Magnoliopsida; order Arecales; family Arecaceae; genus Cocos; species Cocos nucifera. The sequence continues at coordinate 1,137,841 of QRFJ01000077.1, forward strand.
TTCTTTTCTTTCTTTTTTTTCCCTCCTCCGAATTTTTCTTTTTTTTCTTTCTTTTCGTTTTTTCCCTTCCCTTCTCGTTCCGTCCGTCCGCCGGCGCCCCCTCCCTAAATTTCTTTTCCCGTTCCATCCTCCGCCGGCGGCCCCTCCCGTCCGCGCCCTCCGTCCTCCGTCGGCGCCCTCCATCGTCCGCGGCCCGGCGCCGCCGCCGTCCCCCCTCCCCCGGCCCCGCCCCACCGCCGTCGGCGCCGCACCCCGCGCGACCGGCCCCTCCCCTCCCCGCTGCTCCGCCCTGCCGCCGTCCCCTCCCCTTCCCTCCTCCGGCCCCGGCAACCGCTCGCGCCCATCCGTCCGGCCGGCCGCGCGATGCGTGGGACCAGCGAAGGAGGAAAAAAACGCCGGTTGTGCGCGGAAGAAAAAAAAATAAAAAGAGGAGAAAATGCATTTTCAAGATTTCAATTGAAATCGCATCCGAGTTAATTTTTTATTTTATAATCATATATTCTACGTACAATTTTGCCACATCACCACCACATCACAACAACTAGGATAATTTAAAAAATAAATTTAAAAAAATATTATTTTTAAAATTTAATATTTAAATAATAATATTTAAAAAAATCTCTTAAAAATGATTGGGTTACCGTGAGGCCCATCCCTTTGCCTAGCCTAACACTTAAATTAGGCTGGATCTATTGACTGACCTAACATCCAAAGTGGCCCAAATATATTTGGTAAAAAAAAAAAAAAATTCTCTTGTTCAAGTTAGAGGAGGAGACGGACCCCAGCTCCTCCTCTATTCCATAGGAGGCTAGTAAACACTAGCCTCTACCACCTATAAATCCTTTCATATATATATATATAGAGGTAAATTAGACTCCAATCGATTAGAGTCCAGCCTACATTCGGTCAAATCTTCAACCATTCGATCAGCATGCATCTTCGAATACATACCTAAAAAGATGTACCGACGGAAAAAAAATAGGCACGTGTCTGAAAAAAATTCAAAAAAAAAGGCTTGCTTCCTAAAAAAATAGAAAAAAAATTTGAAAAAAAAGCTTAAAAAAAATTTAGAAAAAAAAGTGCATGAAGGTGCCTATATTTAATGTAGGTGCCTTTAGAGCTTTTTTTTTCTTTTTTTCTATATTTTTTTTATTTTAAAAAAAAGCCCTACATTAAGTGGAAAAAAAAGGTGCCTTCTTTTTTCTCTTTCTCTTAATCTATTTTTCAGATGCAGGCTCTTTTTTTTCTATTTTTTTTAAGTGCCCTGAAGGCTCCTAAAAATAACTATTTTTTTTTTTTCAGGTGCAAACGTGCACCTACTTTTTTTTTCATGCATGCCTTTTCAGACGTGCGCAAATTTGCGTTGATCCAACGATCGGAGTCCAACCGTATATGGACTGAGATCCAATTGATCGAAGTCCAGTCCACCTCTCTCTATGTGTGTGTGTATATATATATATTGGCATTTGTTTCAATATTGGTTATTTGTTATCTTTTAATTCTATATTATTTATATGGACGTGGATATAGAATTGACTCTAAATTAATAAGTTGACCTGCATTCTGATAGTATATATGTGACCAAAAAGTTATGTATAGGTTAGTTATGATTCAGAGTTTGCTATTGTTAATTATAGGCATCCCAGATTTATCACGCTTAAATTATTCTACTGTAATGGAATTTAACTTGTCTATTGAAACTCAACCTGTTGGCTTAGCAGTCTTCATGATGACTCTCGAAGAGATTGATGCTCGACCGATATAGAATATTTGATAGTCTGATTAATTAAAGAAATTAAGATCTTTAGTAATTTAAACTCTAACACGATATTAACTAGCTATTAGAGTCCAAAAGCTTGAGTTTTGGATGAACTGATGAGTTATAAAGACCTTTCATGGATTTGTTTGCATGTGTGTTTGCGTGTGTTTTTGTTATGTATTAGAGATGTTGCGAGATCGATAATTGAAAAGAAAGAAAAGCAGCAAGAATAGAAAAGGGATACTTTAGGGCATGAGGCCCACACCAAGAAAGATAATTTAGGAATAAATTTAAGTATATAATGATAATTTGATTCAACTTTATTTCAGCCAATCATATCATATCATGTGTGATACGCTAGGTGTGAGAGGTCAAGCGTGGCACCCTAGCCTTTTTCTATATACTTATATCGTGTAATTATGTAAAGCATATTCTAATAAAAAATTTTGTGCTGGAGTACCTAAACACAAAATTTGTGTCAAAAAAAACTGATGATCAAATTAAGTTCTCATCAATAATTTGTATATTGAAGGTTGCATGGGGTTGGTGTTGTCAAATTCATCATCTCGTAAATAAAGGCTTCTTGGGACGAACAGCGCAGCGGATCGACTCATCTCTTATGTGGCCGATCATTCTGGAGATCTCATCTTAGAGAGCATTTCAGATACTCTCACTTGGCTTCAAGATATTTTGTCCTTTTGATGACTCTGGTTGTATTGGTTTGAGGTGACCGTCCGCTCGAAAAAGACCTCTTTGTTCAACAAAACATCCTAAAATTGATCCTAGGCAAATCCCATGTAGTGGCTCACCTATGATGGAGAGTAGGACTGCTCCAGAGGCTACATCCAGCAATTAATCACAATCTCAAACACTAATCAGAAATTCAACTATTCCCCACCAATGGACCGGGGCCATCACCCGAATACAACGCTCTTAGTTACATCATGCCACCTATCATTAATTAGTTCAGGGCTATGGCAAATATGAGAACAGCAGAGAGTATTCTGGATCATACACCTAGCAATATTGTGGTCAATCCAAATGCAAACAGATTAGTCCATCTAGTGCCATCCAGATAAGTACTTTCAAATTTAATGGATATATTTCTTTTTCGTCCATTATTAGTCACTTGAAGGATGCGAAAGCGGAAGGCATGGATCAAATTATGGTACTGCAAGTGTACTTAAAAGTAACACAAATAATAGAAATTCTTTATCAGGTTAATGAATAGAGCAATTTACACTTTCTCTCTCTAAAATTCCACTTCATGTACCCCGAGCACTAGTAGCATGCATGCATCAAATCCTAGCATTATTCTGCTATACCTGATTTTATCCAATGAGCTAGTCTATCTCCCGTTTCATCCACTCATCAACATATTTTTGGGCCAATAACCGGAATAGGTCGTTTACCAAAAAAAAAAAATCAAAAATATATTGAAGGGGCAACCATGACTGGCTGCCTCTACAGGATCAGAAAGAGCATCAGACGGTATGGTCAAATCAGTCCACTCATCTGTACATCGATCTTAAATCCTAGCTTGCAATTAACCCAATTTATAGGCTGATTTCCTCCCCAATAAATATCCGTTAAAGTTCATTTTTAATTCCCCAATATTTCTTTTTTGAAAGAAGGCGAGGCAAATTATTAAAGGAAAAAGTCGTACAAAAACAGATAAAATTAAAACCAAAAAGAATATTTCTGATGATATTGCTGGGAGGGGTGGCTTTTGAGGGCAAGATATGGACCGGTTGTTGCGCAACTTTCAATCTTGCTTGGAATATTTGGTTCTCCAAATATCTTATAACCATGCAAGAAATTCATTTACCACAGTCGTTCATCTGGCCATGCTCGATCTTTTAGTGTCATTATGTTGAACATGTCTTGTATCAAATGCTCGTCAAAATGTAATGGCATGCATATCCACAATGATCACCCTTATTGGTTTTAGAATTATATAATTGAAACATTACGATTATTCTAAAACTTGATGCAAGGATTATGCATGCCGAATTCTTGTGAAAACATCATAGATAGAAAATTATAAACCACGTTTCCCAGATGGCAGATGCGTGCAATTGCTGGGTTATCACCCGATTTGCTTATATTGTAACATGCACGATTGCGAAGATATGGGCTTCTTTCTCATTATTTTCTCAGGTATGTGACCTGTTCATTTCCCTTGCAAGATAGAAATCGCTAGAATTACAAATTCCAAGTGCCAAAATTGCCGTGTTAATGAAGTTTTCACATGAAGATGAATGCCTATAGCTAAAACAAATTCCCAATGGCATACTCCACTTGGGATGTCCTCTAGTTGTCCCCAAATGATTGCACGTGCCCTTGGCTTGACCACATTTATCCGATTTGCGAGGATGCACATGTTTCTTGTAGTTGGTGGTTGAAGGCACCAAACCCATCCATGCTGGGATGCCGGGATCAGCGATGGAGAACAAACTACAGCGCCGGCCTCGTATCAAAAGGTATATCACCCCACATGGACCGAATCATATGGACTCCATGTGCAATGAATTGGATAGCCCACAGACTCACATGGGTACACTCTCCTGTGGACCCGGATCTCTGCTCTTAGTTATCCAGGCCTTTGTAAGAAATTAAAGTTTTCTATTTGTTAGTAGCCACGAGACACATAGGATTCCATGGACATTGAGTTGACTGCACATCAGACTGGATCTAGAAATTGTTATATGCTGTGTGTAACGTGAAGGAAAGCCGTCGAAGGAAGGAGATTAAACCACTGGAGTCGCAGGAGTTATATGTTATTCCATCTCGACCAGCAGTAGAAATAATTGGGCCAAAAAAAAAAAGTAATGCATGACCTGCGATGCCGATGGAAATGCAATACCCAAGTGCAGTGCTCTGGATCCAGGATGGAAGATGCATGCTTGGAAAAGCTGCCATGAAGTAGGCTGGAATGCTCAATCCAATGGTAGAAGAATCACTGCTTAATGATGACAGTTTTCTTGGATGTATTATGTATATAGTTGTTGAAATCCTGGGTTTCTCCAAGTATGATGCAGTTGAAGGGCAAGACGAGCACGTAGATGCAGGAGTAACATTGGTAGGGCAAGGCATGGGTGGAAGACGCAACGCCATCGAAAACCTAGGGCCAACGGTTGCCTCGAACGGCTTTTTCTAGACAAGGTTATTGGTCAATCAGCTTCTGAATAAGCCGTGTGTCGACTTTAACGGTCCCAGTTTCTGTGCCTTCCCACACCCCTTCTCACTCCCCGTTCTCGTCAGCAACGGGTTCCGGCCGGCAATGGTCATGGGGCTAGAAATCTGGTCATCAACCTACCGTGTATATTATTACTCTGCAAATAAAGCGACGGGTGGACCAACCTCCCAATATTTAATTAAAAAAAAAATGATGCAGTTGAAGGATCTCATGTCCGCTCTATACTTAAATCAGGAGTACCCTAATCTTCCGAAAGAAAAAGTCTCTTAAGAATAGTACAAGTAATGATGGAAAATTTGGCTTGAATAAGCTTGAAAGGCAAACCCTATTCATACTAAAAGCTGTCTGTGGGATAGAATATAATTTAGGAGACTGCCAGGCTGCTAAACTCTTCTCCAAGAAGGAATACGAAGTAATATTTGACTTATAGGTATATATGATAAGATGCGGCAATTTATGATCCGATCCACTAAAATAACTAAAAATAAACCTGCTCTAAGTATATTTGGGTTTACATAAATAGATTTGAACATAAACAAGTAAATCTATTAATTTGGATTTTTTCATTAAATATATTGAGTTTAGGTTTACATCTTTCATCCATTTAATCTATTTCAATAATTTAATTTTTAGCTTAGATCATAATCCGACCCATTTCACCATTTTTAGTATCTGTTTAATCCATTTAAAAATAATTTAATTTGACACGTTTATTTCATTCAAGACTTACTTAACCCTTAGTTTGATCCATTGATCCTGATTTGACCTATTTATCACACCGATTATGTGGGTCGGATTAGATTATTTGTTTAATAAAATGGTCATGATTTGGATTTTAGGACATTAATAAACCGAAAAACAATCTTGCAAAGAATCCAAAATGTTATTGTAATAAAAAAGAAAAAGAAAAAGAAAAATCCTGAAAGTTTCTGCTTATAGGATATCCACGATGCGGGCACGTCTTTTCCTTCCTAATTTCAATTAGCTATTGGATGCTCATTTTGCTTCCCTAGTGTTGTTGATGAGGGTTTTCATTTTATTAGCATTAATATCCATTTCTTCTTCGCACTCTTGAGGGCCTGATGGTGTTGCTATCAACTTGTCCTTGTTAGGTCTGAAGCGATAAAAAAGATGCATCAACGAATGTACATTCAGAGTCTCTATGGAGTCTTGCTAGCTAGAATGACTCGTCCAAATTAATTAGCGAGCACCTAAGATGGAAGGAAGCTAACTCATCATCATGTTATAATGTCTTTAATGGTAGTACAAAATTTATTATTATTTTTGGATATTTCTAGTAACTCCTCAATGAGAACAGTTCAGATTCAATGCTCACTCGGTCATTTGTCCACGTACATGACCGGTGCATCTGAGTCGCTGCATTGCGAGTCTACAGAGCACACAGATGCATATCATGCATGCACTGTGCGCTCAGACCAACGTACCATGCATCCCATGCTCTTCCAAAATAAGAGTGGCCTGCAGTGCAGTGCATCACCGAATAGTTCAAAAGAGTATCAGTTTCAATTTACTTTCTTCATAACACAATCATGTAGGAAAATTCGAATTAAGTGCGATTTCTAGCACCCCTTTATATCAACTTTGAAACGTTTATATATTCAATATATATCTTTTAATGTACGAAATCCTTACGTTCTGAAACTATCAGCTGACTCTGATTAAATATATGGGCTCAAAGTTGACCCCAGTTGGTGGTGTATTGAGAACTGAAATCATGAATCAGTATCCGAATAAGCTGGTCTTGCTGAAAAGGAAAGGAATGACTAATTATAACAGATATACGTAAGGGTGGTCGTCATCTATTCTCAACAAACATTTAAGAGCAGTTCAAGTTCGCAACAGTGGTCCAGCGGTACCACAACAAAATTTATTTTCTAAACCAACCTAATCAGTGTTACCCGCTCCACCGATAGTTTTAATCTTTCTAAATATAATCCGGCAGGCCAAGTTTACATCTTCCACACCAATAACCTCCTCTTTCTCTGGGGTATCATATATTTATCTTTATAAATTCTATCCTGTACTAAATACATACGGGTCAAAACATCAAAATCTAACCACCATCAACTGGAATCCGATCATCAATATCTAGAATCTTTACGAGTCTTTGACTTGCCCTGAGCTGCGCTGAAAGGGCTAGGTGGATACAGTGGGATGGCAACCCAACCTCTCTTAAGGTGTAATCCCATTCACGACAACCCGCCGCCAACCCATACATCATCCAGAGAGCAAATGATCAGATGATATCGAAACGCCCAACTCTCCGTTCAGGGAAAAGAGGGGCGATTGATAATGATGTTAGCGAGGATATTAAGCATGCTCTGCAGTCCACCACACATCGGATAGCCATTGTATGACCCACTACATGTCGTCGTACATGGACATATTCACATGTTGGACACAGCCAGGATCCAGCTGTGTGTGGGCCCCTGACAGCACACCATACCGACCATATCCAGCCTAGCCGAATCCCCTCTTCCGTCCCATCTCTTTCTCATTTCTCCTTTATTTGCCCTATTAATATGTATTATATGTACACCAGAATCATCCATTTCTTTCTCACTCCTTAAAACTTTTAAAATGGTCGTAATCATGTGTCATCAATAGTTTACAAATTCTGTTGTTCTGCTTATCATGCAACAGCGGAGCTGATTGGTTGGATTTCTTCAATCTTACCCAAAATCGCGATCTAAAGATATATAACTCATGCAACCACTTCTGGCTTTATTAAAATACTATAAGCTTTGCATCTTAACAAATGAAACTCCGCCACGTAGCTCAAGTCGAACAATGCTTACCTGTCGGTCATAACTTGAAACGTATCTGCTTCATGCTGGATTTAGAAAAAGTTCGACAAACCACCAATCTCGCTGGTGGACCCACACCTATGCTTTTGGGCCCACTGGAAGAAATTAAAAAGTGGGCTTCTGGGTCTTCGAGTGTGCTGGTCTGTCTTCCATTACTGCTCTCTTATATGGCAAATATAACACGATCATTTTGCATTGTCCACACACTTGCTGAGGAACAGGCCCGTCAATATATCATCCATCAGCCACATTTGAAACTTCCCAAGGCGAAAAAAATGACTGCTTTAATTCCCCCGCGACATCAGCAACACTGACCTCTACCATACAACCTTCCCTCTCTCCCTTTGAGAAAGAGAGAGGAACCTTCCTTCCCTTGTGTGTGTGTGTGTGAGAGAGAGAGGGGGGGGGGGGGAAGATAGAAAGAGATGGATCCTTGCCCCTTCGCTAGGCTCATCGTGGAGTCCCTCGCTCTAAAGCTACCGACGGTGTCCAAGCCAGCCGGTCCGGGCGTCCACCCTTCGACCACCCCGTGTTTCTGTACTATCCAACTCCAAGGCCATCCCTCCTCTACCCAAACTGCCCCTCTCCCCCTCGCCACCCCCTCCTCCTCCGACCCCTCCTCCACGGCCGCCGCCGCTGCCATCTCCGCCGCCCCAGTCGTTTTCAGCCTCGACCCGGCCGCCCTCCAGAAGTTCTCTGGCAAGCCGGCGAGCCTCGTCGTCTCGGTCTATGCCGGCCGGACAGGGAGCACGTGCGGGTTCAGCGCGGGCCGCCTGCTGGGCCGAGTGCGGGTCGGGGTGAACCTTGAGGCGGCACCGGTGAGGGAGATGGTGATGCAGAGTGGGTGGGTGAGCGTGGGAGGCGGCCGGTCCGCGGCCCGGCTCCACCTGGTTGTTCGGTCCGAGCCGGACCCCCGGTTCGTGTTCCAGTTCGGAGGCGAGCCGGAGTGCAGCCCGGTGGTGTACCAGGTACAGGGGAACGGCGGCGGACACAGCGGGTGCCTTCGGCAACCGGTTTTCAGCTGCCGCTTCTCTGCCGACCGCCGAAGGAACAACGGATCCGGGTGAGCCTAACGATATTCCCTTTTTTTTTTCCTTTTCCAAACTTTATATTTTTGTTTAGTGGCGCATCGAAAAAACATCTAGGTTATGTGATCTCTAGTAAGGTCAACGTGGCGAGGAAACACCATTTGCTTAGCTGCCGTGCGTAATCTAGCTATATATTTTCTGGATATGTCAAGCTGCTAACTGTCGTATGATTTGAATTCTTTTTTTTCCCCGAAAACGCCCTTAGTCGTTTAGAATGAAAGCTTTTAGTTTCAACAAAATCACCAAATACATCCAACTCTTTCTGAGGGAATATGATAGGAGACTATTCAAATCGTGAGGGATGAAAGGTTTTAAAGTTCTGTCATATATGATGTAAGAATTGCGGGCGGTATGGGAGGGAATTCGCTGCATATATGTATATATATATATATATATATATATATATATATATATATATATATATATATATATATATATATATATATATATATATATATTACAAGAAATACAAATATGGCAGGAGGGTGCGTCTTTAACCGTCATCAGGTGGTTTTTGGAATCGTCTGCTGAGGAGAATAGGTTTCATCTTCCTCGGATTGTTGGAGGTTATTGCGATCATTACTACCTTTTCGCATCATACGTGGCAAATTATATAGGATCTACTTTTTGGATATTTTCAGCCGATCTTTCTACTCAGTTTTATCATATTTTATTTTCTGATTGTCACAGATATATTTGTGCTTATGTAATTATTATAATTAAAATATAATTATGTCAAGATACTGATTTTTTTTTATTTTGAGAGAGAGAAGAAGAAGAAAAGACGGTGAGAATCGCCTCTACTTCGCATGGTAAGCTTTGTGGTTACTTTTGATCAGAATTCTTATGATCAGGAACCAGGATCCATGCATTTTCTTTAAAAAAAATAGTATTTTTCTGAGGGACAGGTTGATGTGTGCAAGATGCCAGGTTGAGCACATGGGGGGCTATTGTTTACAAGGTTACAGCCAATACGTACCGTAGGCATTGAGATTTGAGAGCTTTATGTTTTATAGTGACCATTCGACGTATAATCAAAATTTTGAATTAATTAATTATCAAGATAACTATAGGACAAGTTGCAGCAAATTATAAACGTTTCTTAGTGTTACTGAAAATGTTATATATTCCAGTGACATGCCTCTATTTATACAACATGGTTATGTTTTTTTGGTGGAATACAGCATGCTTTCTTATTAGCAATCAAATATATGGCTCCGAACATGCACACAAGGCCACCATAAATATGTTGTTGTTAAAAAATTAGTCTATCAACTATATGATTATAACCGTGAAAAGTCAGTAAAAATATTACGAGAATCACTATGGTAAATGCATAATTAATGAACACTATAATGACTATTATCCGTTTATCCTAATATAGAGTTGTTGGATATAATTATATTTATTGCTGTATACCAAAGTGTGAAAAATTTAATTGATGTAAAGCACGTTCAAATTTTTTTTCTTTTTTCTTTCTTTTTTTTTTTTTTGGTGAAATTGAGCTTACAGAGGTTCAGAAGCTCCGAAAAATATTTTCACTCTGATTTGAAAGTGTTGATCAAGTGTTACTCTTATGTTTCGGACTTCAGAAATTCTCTTATGGTCGACCTATCAAGTTGAAGAAAAAAGTTTCACTTTGTAATACCAGGATTTTTACCATCGGAGAAAAAAAAAAAGGGGGAAAGCCAGTATGCCTTGTGAGTTAAAATCTCTAAAAAAACTTCGCCAAAGCTTACAAGAAAAAAAATGTTATGGGAATCTCAACCTTGTGTTATGCTTTATCATGCTGTTCTAATATACTTTATCAACAACTTGAACGCATGAACATCAATTCGATTCGAACATGCCTTATAAATCGTTCCAAAACATTCACAGATCACTGCCGTCCAATTCCTCCAACAACAGCTCCATCAAAGGCTGGTTTGGCTCGTTTGGGAGAGCAAGAAATCATTTAAGGCGGGAGAAGCGCAAGGGATGGACGGTCACGATCCACGATCTCTCAGGCTCCCCCGTGGCGGCCGCGTCCATGATCACCCCATTCGTCCCCTCCCCGGGCTCGGACCGGGTTTCCCGGTCCAATCCGGGAGCGTGGCTCATCCTCCAGCCCACCGGCTTCTCCGGTTCGACCCCCAACTGGAAGCCATGGGGCCGGCTTCAGGCCTGGCGAGAGCGGGGCCCCGTCGACGCCTTGGGCTATAGGTTCGAGCTCGTCACCGACTCCGGGCCCAGCAGCGGGATCCCGATGGCCGAGTCCTCTTTGAGCGTTCGCAAAGGTGGTCAGTTTTGCATCGATCCGGGCGTCGTTGGTGACATCATATCGAGATCCTGGCCGTTTGTTGGGGGATTCGTGATGGGGTCCATCGTAGAAGGGGAGGGAAAGGTAAGCAAACCAACGGTTCAAGTTGGTGCGCAACACGTTTCCTGTATGGCTGATGTGGCACTATTTATAGCACTATCAGCAGCCGTTGATCTCAGCATGGACGCCTGCCAATTGTTCTCTCAGAAGCTAAGGAAGGAGCTGTGCCAGGACCAACACGAGTATAGCCTTTAATAGTCCATCATCCAATGTTCTTGTGAGGTGATAACTAGTGGCTTCTCGTGCAGACTTGGTTTGATCACAAGGCAGGGCCGGCTTCATATTTTCTTTCATCGATTTGCTCTTTATTTCTCTCTTTCGCTTTTGTGGTTGCCTTATCTGACTTGTGAGACTGCCGCGATCAGTGCTCGTGAGCCGGGAAGGTATGGGCATTTGAGATTTTTGATTTTTTTTTTCCCCCCAAATCTTGGATTGGAGAGTGTTGTAAATGTGGTGGACAGGACATTGTGGGATTTTGTTTATGTTGGTATACTGATCGAGATTTATATTTTAATGCATTTTAGAAAGATTTTCATCCCTATAATTTGATTTTTAAGTTTACATGTTTGTTTTGGTTTGGTTATATCCCTCTAGCATAAATGGAGGGAACAAGGCACTTTCCCTAATTCATTAAGAGAAGCATAGGTTATTTTGTACAAAAGAAAAAAAAAAAGTTAGAAAATGCTCATGGCACAGTCCGCAGATCCTATCTCATAATATTTTAGGTTCATAATTCGATGCTGGAGATAAACTTGAAAATAACAGCTCATCCCTCACTCCCTCCGCTCTCCCTTCTCAGACCTCTCAAATATATCTTTACCATGATCTCGATGTTATTGAAGAATTTTCTATCGTGTTCTTAATTAGCTGAGTAATTGGAAGTATTCTCAAGTTATCAAATTAATCAAAATTATTAAATTATTTGTAATTTTATATCATGTAAGGAGTTATTTAAGAAACACTATGGTACTGCTATCTTTTGTTGGTTTTAATGAATTATTAGTAGTATTCATTATACAAGCCTACTAGATGTTTTTAAAAGAATAAATATGACTTTACCCGAAAATACATTGAATTAATCATTTATCATGTTGTTTTGCTGCTTTATTTTAAAAATTTTATTAAATCTTAGAATTGTTTTCAAAAAAGTTTCAAATTCTCTATATTTTAGTTAACTGAGTTTGTGACCCTGAGCACCAAACTTGTGATCGTGCTCACTAGAAGTCAAATCAAGCCTGCCTTTACCCAGATCATTACTGCGAAACCTAATTAGATCAAATTTCATTGTTGGACCAGCACTTGGGGAACCATGTGGGTGTTAATGGACTTTGCCATGTGACCTGGGCCTCAATGTGACAAATTGGAGGCTAAGTTGGATAAGGTGTCGTTCTTTGTCGACATTATTGGATTCCAACCATGAGCCTACTCGAATATTAACTCTTTTTACCAAGAAAACCTAGATTTCCTTCAAACTGGTTTAGGTGCAAAGTGCAAAGCCGCCATTAAAGTATTGCTCCCGAAGGATCACTTCTTGCCGATGCTTTTATACGACTCGCTTGCCGGTTTCGCAAACCTTTTGCGGTCCTCGTACACCAAAGGGGAAAAAGCCACGATTGTGAGACATTTAGGTACCTAAATGAAACGAGATCCATGTTTGGTATTAGAAAAACATTTTTGTATAAAATCCATCAAAAAGGGTTGAAGTGCATTTCAAAATAACAAAAAAAAAAAAGGAGAATTATATTTTGTAAAATAAAAGTTTAAATCACTGAATATATTATAGAGATCTCTTTCCTATGCTTCAACATATACCAAATTGATAGCTGGTGGTGTGCTTATGAAATTTGCAAAATGCATGATTTTGACTTTTATTTTGCAACTCAGGCACTGAATTTGAAAATAAATGTAAATTTTTCATGTTCCACCTTATATATATATATATATATATATATATATATATATATATATATATATATATATATATATATATATATATATATATATTATTGATCTCATGATTAATTTTGATGATTACCAAATTTTGAGTGTTTGAATATTTAACCATGTATTTCATGAGTGGATGTAGGTCTTTATAGGTATTTAAATTGAAAAATCATTTCAAGAAAAGATTTATAAAAATTTATCAAATTAAGATTCTTAAAGAAAAAATTTTTCTTAAACTTCCAAAGATCAGAAGAAAGAGAGCTCTTTGACCAAAACAAGAAAGATATAAAGTGGAATTCATATAAAAATTAAATCTCTTTGATTGGAAGCAAAAATTTCTCAAAATAGCTTTGGAGCAGTTTTCGAGACGTCTCCTAAACTTTTTGAAAGGTCTCATAGAGTCTGGCATAGTGAAACAAAGTTTTGGCATAGTTCTAAGAGGTCTCGAGTTAAACTCGAGACATCTCGGTCTTAGGAGAAGGAAACTTAGTTTCTATGCTCTGAGAGTGAGAGGTTTCGTAGGATTCTCGAGAAGTCTTGCGGTTCTGGCAAGGCGTCTCGATTCAGAACTGACAGGTCTCAAAATCTGGCGAGAGGTCTCGTAAAAAATCGAGAGATCTCGTTTTATGCGGACAACCTTCAATTGATTGTTTTGCAATAGCTATTTTTCTATCTCAATGGCTATTTAAGAGCTTCCAACAGTTAGAACTTTCACTGCAATCATCTCTAAAGGTATTTAAAGATGGAAAATCAATTGGGAAGCAAGAATTAAGGGATTTAAAGAGAGAATCTTTCAGTTTCGATGAGGAATATTGAAAATCTAAAGAAAAGAGAAAAGAGAGAAAAATTATGCACAGATTTCAACGAACATTCAAAACAAGCTTCTCCAAAATCTTTCACATCCTCTCAAGTACAATTCGAAGAATAGCCAAGTTTTAATCAAGCAAATCATCGACTTTTTTCTTAAGATTTGAAGAGCTTAAATTTTATTCTTTATATTGTGCTGAAATTTTTACTTATAATTTTTATTTCTTTATAAGTTTCTTTGAAAAAAAGAAACTTGGGGATTAGGCCCATCCAAGTCCGAAATTGGACATTATAGGTTTTAGTTGGTGAGTCCGAAAAACCAATTGGGTTATTAGTGAATCCAAAAAACTAACGGCATTAGGTTTTGGTTGGTGCTCCTGTAAAAACCAACTAGATTTGTTTGTGAGCCTGAAAAAATAAATACACTGTAATCAAGAATAGATTATACTAAAAATTTTAAGAAAAGCTTGGAGAATGAACGTAGGAGTGGGTTGCTTTGAACCACTATAAAATCTTGTGTGTTTGTGTTATGCTTTCAATTCTTGCTTTACTTGCTTTATTATTTATTTAGATTAGCTTTCAAATTTTTTCATGGCATTTGCTTATCCTAAAATCACTACTGCTTATATTATTTATATTTCAATCATACTACTTAAGTTAAAATCAAAGCACATACTTATTTAGAAAGCAAATTTGGTTAAAATTTATAAGAACCCAATTCACTCCCTCCCTCTTGGGTTGCTACTTCACTGCTGCTTATATTATTTATATTTCAATCATACTACTTAAGTTAAAATCAAAGCACATACTTATTTAGAAAGTAAATTTGGTTAAAATTTATAAGAACCCAATTCACCCCCTCTCTTTTGGGTTGCTACTTCTGGGCAATAATTAGTATTAGAGCAGGTGCTCTGTTATTGATTTTTGACCTAACCGTCAAGAGTAAAAGATCTTGACAATCCAAATTGAATCTTTTTTGAATGAAGGTCATTCTATTGATCATCCCCCACTATTAAATGAATTAAATTACATGTATTAAAAAATTAAAATAAAAATTTTTATACAATCATATGACTATAACCTATGAAAAATTATTATCAATGGCCCTCATATATAAAATACATCATTTATTGATGAAGAATCAATGCATCTAAATGCTAAGACTTTTTTATTGTTCATTAGATATAAATGAGTTCAATCTAATTTCTTCTTATATTTCAGTAAAATAAATTTGAAAAAAATTAAAAATTATTTTTGAGGGAGCAAAATAAGAAGAAATATCAAGCTCCAAAGAAGATAAGAAAAGTCACCCCAACATATACCTCATGACTCATGAGGATGGAAAGGAAAAAAAGAAAAAGAAATAAAGAAAAAAGAAAGCATCAATTTAGGGGGAGCAAAGCATAGAAAAGAAAAATGAGAAAGAGGAAGAAGGTATTGCCAATTGTTGCCTCATGCCTAATACAAATGAGATAAATCCTGAAAATTCTTCCGACTTGAGATTTGTTGAGTTATTTAAAGTCTTTAATGAATTAATGGATGAATTTAAAAAATTAAGGCTAAAAAATAAAGAACTTAAAAGATCAAATCTTATTTTAGCTAAAGAAAAGAATGAGCTTTTTAGTGAAAAAGAAGATTTTTTGAAAGAAAAGAATCTTTTGACTGAAGAAAAAATAAAATATTGATTGAGCAAGATACTTTTTTGAAAGAAAAGCAAAGTTTAGTTGAAGAAAAATAAATCTTTTCAAAATCTAAAAAATTCTTAATTGAAGCAAAAAAAAAGCTCCTAAGATCTAAAAAATCTCTTTTAGAAGAAAATACTAAATTAAAAAAATAAAATAAAATATTAAAGTGTATGTTCAATAAGTTTACAATCAAATCACAAAAGCTTCAAGTAATATTGAACAATTAAAAAGTTATTTTCAATAAAGCTGAAATTGGATATAACTCCTTAAGAAAATAGAAACTTGTTAAGAATATGTTTACAAAAGTTTATTCTAAAAATCACTCTATAGTTTATTTTAAATGCAATAAAGTTGGCCACAAAATTTTTGAATGTAATACTAAAAGAATTGATCATATTTTGATTAAGCAAATATGGATTCCAAAAGAAACCATAAGCTCTAACCTCAATAGATCCAAGATGGTTTGGGTACCAAAATCTAGTAAATGAGTTTGCAGGTACAGTAAGAATTCAATGAAACTAAAAGAGAAAAATTCTTATTGATGGATGCCTTGGGAATAAAATTGGATGGATGATGCTATTGAGTAAAATCTAAATTTTTCTCACATCATGCCATTATTATTTGATTGATTTTGATCATTTATCATTGCTTAAAATAATCATACTCTATGAATTGAAAGTTTGATGTATTGACTTTAATGATTTGTTAACATGTATGTATATGATAACTTCTCATATTTCGATAAGTATGATTGATTTTGATGCTTGCAATAATTTAAATATTATTTTTTTTAAATTAATATATTTTTCTCTATATATCAATGATTGAAATGATTAAAATTAAAATTTAGCTTGATTTTTTAAGTCTTCCCATATCAATTTCATATTTGATGAATTTAAACTAAGAGATACTTAATTGGTTTAAATATTTTAATTGCTAAATTCATAAGAAAAACTAAGTTTGACAATCTCCCATAAGATGCTTAAATATTGAAAAATCCAAAAAAAATTGCATGATCTAAGTACTTAAAAATAAAATATTTAATTATAAAAATTAAGTGCTTGATGTAGTCATCTGCATTGCATCTTAGGTTAACCCCTAAGGATTTCAAAACTCACAAGTTGAATTGAACTCATAGAGCCTCACCTAGTTTTTTCTTGATTTGATCTTATCCTATTTGATTATAGGAACCCCCAATTGACTAATTTTTAATTTTTTAAATTGATTTAAATATCTTTCTTGATTATTGATTTGATTGTCCTTTTTTTATCTTAAAAAAAAATTATTGATGAATATTTTTATTTTATTTTAATTGATTGATTTTAAAAATTAAATTTAAAAAATGATCTTTTTGAATCTTTTGAAGTTGATATCTAACAAGATGTTTTAAGAAAGTTATCATTTATCCTTAAAACTAAATTTTTAAAGAGGACTTCAATTTTAAGTGATTGGTATCAAATATTTTACTATTTGTGATGTATTTGATTGATCTATCTTTTAGCAAAAAGAAAAAAATGTCTTTGTTTCAAATCTAGTTTTGCACTACTATATCATTTGATATAATATCGTTTGAGATAAATTCAAAAATACATATCTTTTTTGAAGTGATGGTTTTGAAGGTCATCTCATACTTAATGCGATGGTTTTGAAGCGCAGCTCATGCACCGTGATCCTATTTTTGTTTGTTAAGATTTTGTTGATCCATGTGCGGAACCAGCAAATAGCACTTGCAGCCCAGAAATTTGTTTCCAGCTCCAGAATTCGGCCTCCGCTGTCCTTATGCGGATTAATTTACCTCCATGTACCAGCAGCTAGGTGTTGGCCGGTTAAAGCTCGTTCTGGACACTGGCCAACGTGACACCTCTATTTATTTACTCAATTATCTATGGTTGATCTATCTGTCCGTCTAGTTAGCTAGCTAGCTATTTATGCATTTATCAACATAACTCGATCTACGATTCTTATGATCCTAACCATTGCCAAGTCAAGCTGAAGTACCAAGTTGAGTGCAAAATTTTGAACCCATGTGGATTGCTCAAGTGGTTTCGAGAGGGCCATAAACTTATATAATTTGACAATTTCAGAATCTTTTTAGCGTACGAGTTATCCTCGTAAAAATTAACAAGGGCAGGACTTTTCTCCTAATCTGATAAGAAAAAGTTAATGCTGGTAGTTTGGTTTTCACAAATGGTGTTTGAGATATCTTCGCTACTTTCTTTGATGACCGACACATTTAGAGGAACTATATATCAATCGGATATGTGCATGCAGTGCATATTTGAGAAAACTAAATATAAAATTTTAAATTATTTTATATAAAATGAAAAAAATAATGACATTTCTCCCAGATCTCTTTTCTCTCATTGTTTTAAAAGCTAGGATTTTTTATTATTTGATTTTTTTTTTTTTTTTTAATAGTAGGTGGAGCTATATAATAGGATTTTATTATGTATTGTAAGAGAAGTAGTGGTGGAAGGGCCATTTTTGAAGGAAAAATGATAGAACACCTTTTAGAAACTAGGGGTTATAGATTCAATTCTTGAACGGTACACTCTCAGAAACTTGAACCTAGGTAATAATAGTGCGGATGGGTCTCCATTTCTTTATCTCACCAAAAAAACTCAATAACTTAGTCGAGATGAAACAATTTTCACCTATTGTAACTGCAACACAATAGATAGAATGGAACCCATGGGGTTCCACCTTTTTTTTTTTACTTTTGTAAAACAGAATAGATAGAATATATTTCAAGAAACAAGAGGTTGTTGCCCCTTTCCTAGTAGTTTCTTATCCTATTCTAGGAACAAAATATTTCTAAATTAAATATTTTTGTTCTGCTTACAATAAATATGCTTAAATACCAACATTAATAAAAAAAGAGATTTTCTCATCCTATCCCAAGTTAAACGTATTCCACTTGGTTAATTGTAAATGACAAGTCCAACCTAAGTGGTAAAATAGTTTGTTCGTAGAATATTCAACCTGTAAGTGCACGTAGAATAGGGCTCAATAATGTTACTTATCTATACTAAGTTACATTTGCATTTTTTTCTTTTTCCTCATTGATTTATTTTTTCTCTTCATTAGTCAATTAATTGATGTTTAACATAAAATGAAAATATTTATGTCGATATTGGTTCGTGTTACTATATTTAAACCTCAAACGGTGCTCCATAGCTAGCCAATTTTGTTCATATTGCTTTTTTATTCTATCAGCACTTACTGTACTAACAGCTGGCTTATGTATATTTAACTATTTTTTTGATTTTTTTCTTGCTAATTTAATAACTATATAACCTATAAGATTGCGTTAGATATTGTTCAAATATCATAAAGTTTGGATCCTTTAAATAAGGTCCCTAGTCTATTATCTGGTGTGCACAATTTTCACTACAAGGTTTTGGATGATCGATGCACCCCCATCTTCATCTCTCTTCTATGTATTGCCGCTATTCTAGGGTTATCGGTGATATTTTGTAAGTATTTCTATTAATTAGTTCTACATATGCAAATCATCATAGATTAGGATTTTCTGCAATTTGTAATGGGAGACTGGTTAGGGCAAGTTCTTGAAGTCAATTTGATTGCCTATTGCATGAATGACTCATGATTTGAGTAGGTTTCATGTTTTATATAGAAATCAATGATTATGATTCATTAAATTTGTTGAAGTATAGGCCAACCATCTACGTGGTAGTTAGATAGCCAACTTTGAGAATCGGCCCCCTCCAGTCTTTGCGCAAATTGAAGAGGAGATAGATTCTAGTATTTTTTTTCTTTTTTATGGTTGGTTATTTATATTAATTCTATACTGAACCTTTGGACCTCAATCTTTTGTAGTACTGATTGTTCAAAAAAATAATTTTTGAAGAATTCCAAAATTTTCATTAAGTATTTCATTTATAAATTAAGTATATGAGGATACACAAAGGTGTCTTTTTTTTTTTTTTTTTTTTTTTGTGGAGCTAATGCAGTTGCTTTTAGGCCAAAGCTATCCATAATTTCTTTAAGACTCTCAAAAAGTTAGGGATAAAAAACCGTAATATAAAAATCAAGATAAACAGAGACTGTTGGCCTGCATCCCCCAAAAGTCCCTCAAAAAAGGTATGAATCACATCTTAGTCCTTTTTCAAAGGGGGCGGAGGCAAAATTTTATTTCATATTCATGGACTCATAAAAAAAAAAAAAAATTATTACTAAATCTCTTCGAGTGATGCAAAGATTATATCAAAATAAAATAATAGAAGATCTACATCATATAGTACTGAAAGTGAATTAGATAATATTTGTATAGATCTATTTTTGTATCTAAATCAATCCAAATATTTATAGAAATTTAAGGATTAGACTAATATCCATATCCATATCCAAATTCATCAAAGAAAAATGAATATGAATTTGGATTAATAACTATCTCATGTATATCCAAATTTTCATTTTATTTTATATAACACTCATGAATTTTTAAGGAAAAGAAATAACTACATTATTATAATACTAGCTTGATCTGCCATTCCTTTAGTAATATTTTTAATTATAGGGCCATAAAATTTAGTTATCCAATTTATATTCATGTTTTTACTATCTGATTTATATCTATATCCATTTAAAATAAATATGGATATGAATTTTTGCATCCAACTAATACTAATATTTATATCTATGTTCATCAAATAAAATAAATATGGATATGGATATACTAATATCCAGTTTAATTAGTTTCAGTTTAATTAAGATCTTGAGTATTTAATATGGTTGATATCTACTGGTTGGTATATATCTTTCTTCATGCTAGACTTTTTGATTTGATTTAGATGTTAATTTCTCTTATTCTTCTTAAAATAGGGAGGAGAAAAAAATTAATAAATGAGGAGCTTTTAAAAATATTGAAATAATATTTACAGTTGTTGACTAGAAGGGATTGATCCTCACCTTCCATGTATATCCAACTCACCTCATAAGTTGTAGGGAGTAATGGTACAATCAAGAATGGAATCTCTATCTTTGTGCTGAAGGAATAAGAGATAAGAGCGTGGATCCTCTCTAGTGCATCGCAGCGTGTGGTGCAACGTGCAGACTATCCATCATAGGATGGAGGACCAACAAACAATATGTCCATGGGCATAGGCTATGCGTATATATGGTGCACATTATTTGTTGACCATCCATCATATGATAGACGATCAATGCGATGCATTGTATGCTATAGTACATCGCATGCACCATGGAGGAGCCAGTTTTAAGAGATGATACTATCCTAGTAAGTTGTCATTTATGTTAAATTGTTAGTCCCATCGATGAACAAATGAGATGACACGTCGTATCTTGTGAAGGTTCTTTGCTTGCACATTGGAACTTTAATCCCTAGTAAATCTAATATTTAAAATCTCCTTCCCTTGATATGCCTCCATGCGTTAATCCATTATTATAAATTTATCTTCCTCATAGAAAGGTGAATTAGCTAGGGACAGAAAATAGCCAGTTTGCATGGAGTGCTATGCTTAGATGACATTATATAACATTAAATACTATAAATAATTAATATGGAACTAAAAGAACACAAATATACATAGATATATCTACACATATATACATATAGATAGATATATGTACATACATATACACACATATATACATATTTACATATGCATACATACATATATTCATACATATTTCATATTTCAGGTCAAGAATGATTATGCGTGGGAGTCATGGAGGATAACATCTAGAATTGATTTCCAGCGTTAGCTAACTACATTTGTCCATGACTTTTCTTTGGCCTTTTCACTTATTTTTGTCTATTTCTTTCATCTTTTGCCATAATATAGATGAATCAAATCTTCTATCCCCATAGGATGGCCCCTTATTTATGACATAGATATGGGCAATCCATACTGATTCGGTAGCAAGATAAAAGATTAAATCAAAGAGACATAGGAAAGAGGAATAAAATAGATCAAGAAGATTGTATTTTCCAAAACAATTAAACCGTATTCCAAGGCTTCTCCTACATTACTAAAACCTATGTAAAAACATAACATCTAGATAAGTTGCCCCATTAACGGTACCTTCTTATGTGTTTACATAATTTTTGGTTGGATCAGATCCACCGTCGAGTTAATAGATCCATCCAACCGAAGCAACATGCACGGGAGTGCATGTACCATGCTCTTTTGTAATTTATTCATCCTTATGCACGTTGCTTTTATGGTTGGACGGATTCATCAGTTAAGCTGTGGATCCGTAACCAATAATCTCTGCATGTGTTCAAACCTCATCGAAGAATATTCTTTCGAGCTATGAGATGAACATATTGGCCTATACTTTTCATAAGGTCAAGATTATTATCACATGTTTTCTAACGTATATAGGTTAAACAAAAATGTTCCACCACTTTTTGTGCTCTTTATTCAACTATTAAGTTCGTTTAGCAAGAAAAAAAAAACCCAGAACCCATAGCAATTATATTCTGCTCATTTTCACACAATATTCTTCCTTCTTGATCAATTGCAGGAATATGAACCAAGGCGAGCAAGCATAGGCTTTCATCCAGTAACTCCTTTAATTTAAGATCGTACGAGAAAGAAAAAAAAAAAGGCAAAAGGATGAATAGGAGAACCTACCTGCTCTACTTGGCTACTTTGAAGCTAATGCTCAATGATAAGCGTTCTTTCATGTTAGGTCATTTACATGAGAGCCACAGGATAACGAGTGAAGCCGTGGACCAGCGGGCGGTCGAAGTAATAGGATACTTGGGGTTGGTTGGTCGCCATGCCCTCAGATTTCCCCCCAGCGGAAGCTATGCATTGCCCGAGTGGCTGGACAGGAGATTCAAAACGGTGATTGCCGACATCGACGACTGTATTTCTCAAAGCGACTTCGAGTGGATGTTGGAGTTCGGATTTCTCCGACGGGTTCGGGTCACGGCCGCCCAAGCGAGCTCCGGCGAAAGCTGCAGCATTTGTCTCGAGAGATTTCAAGAGGGCGGTGTGATCGGTATTCCGCAATGCGGCCACCGCTACCATTGGGATTGCATAACGAAGTGGTATGATGGCGCGAATACATGCCCGCTCTGCCGACGCTACGTGCTGGAGAACGCTGACGTAATCGAGTCCAGCTCTGATAGCAGCAAAGAGGAACACTCTGGGGGAGGTTGATTGTGGCCCGTGTTTGGGAACTTGGATGTCTCAGTCTCGGTTCTCATGTTTTAATACTTCTTTATATATATCTATGTGGAACTTGGTGACAATTAAGTTATGTAATAACAACTATATGTATGATGTTGCTTGGTCAAGAGTAATGCAGGAACAAAGCATTTGTATTGGTGTTTTCCACCCTGAAATTTCTATGCAGGCTCTTAGATTTGTCGCCTGTGTCACTGTGTGATTATATCCACGCAGTACTCTTTACTCTCCCAAACTAACAATGGTTCAATTAAACAGTGCATTTATTTTCCTTTTCCAATCGAGATGCCATCTTGTCCACCACCACTTAATTCTTTGTTGTTTATTCCTAGGTGCATTGCACAAGTTGAAATCCCTTGATCAGGATAACTCATAGCGAGTTTCTCAGATCGGAACCGCTTTAACTAAAAAATAAATCTTTTTTGATCGGAATAATTCACAGCAAGTTTCTTAGATCGGAATCACTTCGACTAAGAAATTTTTTTAATCGAGATAATTCATAGCGAGTTCTTTAGATCGAAACCGCTTCGATTAGAAATCTCTTTGATCGGGATAATTCGTACCGAGTTCCTCAGATCGGAACCACTTCAACTAAAATTTTTTTGATCGAGATAATTTACAGCGAGTTTCTCATATCGAAACTGTTTCAATTAAAAAATTCTTTTGTTCGAGATAATCCATGGATAATTAATAGCAAGTTCCTCAGATTGGAACCATTCCAGTGAAAATTTCTTTGATCGGGATAACATAAGAGGAGCACTAAATTGTAACAGAATACGATGGAATGAAAGCAAAAAATATTTTATTTCATGCAAATAAAATTTTTATAAAAGCAATAATCCTATTGCTTTTATAAAAAATAGCAGTAAACGTTCCACGACAAAGTTATAATTGAAGTTACGAAGTCAATACTCTATCTAACATAAGAAAACACGATCGGGAAGCTCGAAGGAGCTGAAGTTATGGACATATGAAATTTGTCTCTCCGTAGCCTTGAGACTTTGGGATCCTATAAAGGATACCCAAGTCGAGGAGGGTGCGAAATCCGAAGTGATGAAAATTCTCTCAAGGTTGAAACTAGGTTCATGTGGAATCGAACTCCTCATAACCTAGGATCAGAAGATCTTTCATCCGCTCATATACGCGCTCCTTCTCGTGGTGGAGGTGGCATCAGCTCAAGTGCCACCAGTAGAGCCACAAGCCAAAAGCAATGATGAAAATCTCGTTAAAATTAAGGCAGTGTTCGCTTGAAGACCAACTCTGCACAACTTCTAAACAAAGAGTTTCTTCATCGAATGCAGATGCATGATAGATAATCCAGGAAAAGCACTCCTGAAATGCATCAAAGTACCCCATTGATATTCCAAGAACCATAGTCACTAAGGACATAATGGCTGAAGGAACCTTCGAGATATAAGATGCAAACTTCAGACGTCCTCGATGGCGGCTCAACTTCTTCCTACTCTCCTATAAGGATGGCACAACCTCCTACCCCTTTGAGAAAGACACGAAATCCTACCCTCTGAGGGCTAGAAAATCATAACAAAGCTCTAAAGGCCGAGTGAAAAATCGTCCCCTACAGATGAAGCGGGATAACAAAGATCTCAAAATCGAGAATGGAGGTGCTCTGATGATGAAGCATCCATCATTGGCACCTCTGAATTGACCAAAGTCAACCAACGCTCGTCCATCCCTTCAGTTGGATGGATGTTGCCATCAAGAAGAAAATAATCTTCGTCCTTCTTTGGAAGACGAAACCAACTTAGAGACATTTCACAGGACGATGCAGAATGCCGTAGATGAAAAAATCGATAAGTAAGATACCGCTATAAATAGATGAGTTTATCATAATTATAAATATCAAATCACGTCACGTGTAAGTCGGGGGTTGGACATCTCTGTCGCCCCATGACTAAGTATCAGATTTCGAGCAAAATTTATAGTTACGATGCTTCTGAAATCATGCACATTCAATGGCATGTAGGAATAATGGATACACTCCATCAAATGCGTGCACAGAAAGCAAGAAGATCAGCTCATGGATATCTGAATCAAAAATATAAAGCACAAAATCTCTCAAGCCGAGGAAGCAATTCCACAGATCAAAGCAAAATGAAAAGAACGGAACAAAAAAAGAAATTTTATTTATATCATTCCTTTTACATAGATTTCTATGGAGCTAAAGTGAACAAAAAATCTAAAATATATCATCCGCTGGGGGCACATTCAAGAAGCTCAGGTCCAATCTTGGATATTTCGAGGCTACCTCCTCGCGAACGATGCGCTTTCCTTCATCATAAGCGTCCAATGCAAATGAGGCTTTTTCCTCCCAAAATTCTTCGGACGTTTGAAAATCATCAATAGCCCTCGAGGCCTTCTGATGCGGTACAGCCTAAAAAAAAAAAAGAAAACACAAAATTTTCTTCCGTTCGTCAATAATAAATCACGTCTGGTCATGGCACATTATTTCCAGGACAGATAGTATAGTTGTCTATACTCTGCTCAGGAGACATGACTGATTGACATGGGACCAAAGCACGATCAATCTAAATGATGCTGATGAATGCCATTTTAGAGATCAGTAAATAACTAGCAATAATAAAATAAATAGATAGATAGCAGAAATTAAACATGCTCATGAATAATTATAAAAAAAAAATATAAATAGAATGAAGGATAGCAAGAAATTAAGTCCGTAAGAAATCCAAAAAAAGATAAGAAGAATTCGGATCGTGCTAGTTAAGAAACTACCCTGATTAGGGCTCTTAATTTTTTAACCAAGCAGATCTATCGATAAAGAATTGGGTCTTTACCAACATCAGATCTAAAAAAAAATAAGTAAAAAAATTCAAAGCTCAGTTAAGAAGGAACGAAGGCTCTTGTCAACGTTTGATCTGTAGAATAATAGATCACTCTTTCTCTCTCTGCATGATAGATAAAAATCTTGGAGGAGACAGATCTTCTTTTGGTGAAATAGGCTTATGTAGGTAGATGGTGAAGATGAATCAGGATTATAGGAACATTGAATCTCAAGAAAATGAATGTTAAGGAGATAGAAAAAGGTGGGCCTCACACCCTCCCCTCGTAGGGCGATTTTGGATCTCACACCCTCTCCCTCTCGGAGCGACCAATATAAATATTTGTGAGAATTGTAAATTGATTCATTCATTCATTCATTGTCTCATTCATGAAAGATTCATTGGTTTATATAGGATCCTAGGCATCCTATTTCTCTAGAAATCCTATTTTCTTTATAAGAAAAAATCAACCCTCCCAACAAAAAAAGTAAAACATTATGTATGATTTCCAAATATAATAATATATCATATCTGTTGGGGATAAATCCCGCTCCTGCCGAAGCCCGGCCCGACGCTCAGCCCAATGTAACCAGTAGCCGCTGAAGAGCTTTAGCGCCAGGCGCCAGGCCGAGCCCCTACCACGGCCGAACTGCCTAGAGGCCGAACTCCTCTGCGCCAAGCTCCTTGCCGAACTCCCTCCGCCCGCCGAACTTCCCACGGCCGAGCTCCTTCGGACCGACCCCAGGCGAGCCCACGCAGCCGAACTCCTTCGGACCCCACGGCCGAGCTCCTTCGGACCGACCCCAGGCGAGCCCACGCAGCCGAACTCCTTCGGACCCCACGGCCGAACTCCTTCGGACTCCCACGGCCGAACTCCTTCGGACCGACCCCAGGCGAGCCCATGCAGCCGAACTCCTTCGGACTTCCCACGGCCGAACTCCTTCGGACCGACCCCAGGCGAGCCCATGCAGCCGAACTCCTTCGGACCCCACGGCCGAACTCCTTCGGACCGACTTCAGGCGAGCCCAAGTGGCCGAACCCCTTCGGACCGACCCTAGGCGACCGAACTCCTCAGCGAGCCCTGGCCGAACCAACTAGCAACCGAAGTCCTTCAACTGGCCAGCCGAGCTTCTTCGGGCCTCTCAGCGGTCGAACTCCTCGGCAACCATCCCGCGGCCGAACTCTACAGATGGCCGACCCTTCAGCCAGACGAACTCCCCCAGCTTCCCCCTCGGCCGAACTCTGTTACAAGTCCGAACTCCATTGGACGAACTGTCGCCTGCAGCAAGATCGGACGGCGCCTTCCTCTCCGTACCGGACTCCATGCGGCCCACGACTCGCCGGTATGGCTCCACGATGACTCACCGGTATGGCTCCCACGATCTACCGGACGACGCCTTCCTCTCCGTACCGGACTCCATGCGGCCCACGACTCGCCGGTATGGCTCCCACGATCTACCGGACGACGCCTTCCTCTCCGTACCAAACTCCATGCTGCCCGACGACTCTCTGCCAGACGGCACAGCCGTCACCATCAACTAAGCTCCGCTATAAAAGGACCCCTCCCGACATACTAAGGCTAAGCTCTCTGAACTCTCGACTCTCTAAGCTCTCCTCCACATCTCTAAGCTCCGGAACTCATTCCGAGCACTCCATTACTGTTGGCCGGAAACTAACTTGACCGTCGGAGGGTCCTGCCGGAGCCACCACCCCACCGGTTCCGGACGGGACTTCGTTTTGCAGGTCCCCGGCGGCGCCCAGCGGCCTCGATTGCGGCGACCTCCGGCGGCGACGGATTTCGGCACCAACAGATTGGCGCTAGAGGAAGGGCTTGAACCTTCGAGGTTCCCTTGTTCTTAAAGGAGTGCTCGGCGACGATTTTCCGCCCCTGCTCCGGATCTCTCTTCTCCCTCTTCAGAATTCCTTCTCTGGAAAGAGGAAAATGCCCCCCAGAAGGGCTTCGACGCGGCGCTCGACGGCTTCCGCGGCTCGATCCCCTCCGAGTCCGTCTGTCCCTGCTCCGGCCCCGGACGGCCTAGGTTCCACCTGAACCCGCGGTGGATGTGAAGCAGTTCGGCCTGCTTGACCGACAGATCCATGGCCGTGGCCTCACGGAGGCGTTGCACGCTTTACAGCAGCCTCCGGTAGCGACTCCACCAGCAAGCCCGCCATGAGGGCGTGAGAAATCAGCCTTAAGGAAGAGCCCAATCGCCCCGAAGAGAGAAACAGAGAGCAGAAGTTTCCCCGCCGAAGCGGAAAGAAGTTCGGCTCGGAGAAAAGCCGGGCTCCCCCCAAAGCTCGGCATCAAGGTAAAATGAAGCTCGGTGGAAAGCCGAACTCCTCAACTCAACCTCCAAAATAAAGTTCGGCGCCGGCAAGGACGGAACGAAGCCCCCCTCCCAGAAGGTTCCGCAACTACGACCCGCTCCTCTAACTCGAATTCTCGGCAAAGTTAAGAGCCAACCGCCAAGCCTCCCTAAACCTGAAGGACTACGGCTGAGGAATACTCTCCAAACATCAAAAAGGGACGACGGGATAAATTCCTCCGCGATCAAGGAGAAGATCGGCTATAGGCACTGCCGTAACCGGAAAAGACAAGAAGGTTGGCCGTCCCGCGGCGTCATCAACGCCACCCCGGGGAGGAGCTAGGAGCTAGCTACATCGGTGATTGTCATCCCCAGCGACAAAGTCAAGAGAAGCATGGTCCAAATTATGAAGGCCGGCATGAGATAGAGGAGGTCGTCTGGACGGGACTTGCTGCTCGAGGGAGCTCCGAGAAACAACGCCCCGTCGACCCCTCAAACGAGAGCGCGCTGTCCACGATTTCCCTTCGGTAAAATTCTCCCCTCTGCATAATATTATTTCTGGATGCGAAAACTATGCGATGACAGGAGAGCAGCAGTCAATAATCGCCGCGTTAGGAACAGGAGGAGAACCTCGTCCTAGCGTGAGCAAAGTCGAAGGCCCCGTCCACAAAGGACGGGATGGGGGGAGAAGCGAGGACGACGGTCCTCATGTGCCCCCACAGCCGGCTAGGAACAGGAGGAGAACCTCGTCCTAGCGTGAGCAAAGTCGAAGGCCCCGTCCACAAAGGACGGGATGGGGGGAGAAGCGAGGACGACGGTCCTCATGTGCCCCCACAGCCGGCTAGGAACAGGAGGAGAACCTCGTCCTAGCGTGAGCAAAGTCGAAGGCCCCGTTCCACAAAGGACGGGATGGGGGGAGAAGCGAGGACGACGGTCCTCATGTGCCCCCACAGCCGGCTAGGAACAGGAGGAGAACCTCGTCCTAGCGTGAGCAAAGTCGAAGGCCCCGTCCACAAAGGACGGGATGGGGGGAGAAGCGAGGACGACGGTCCTCATGTGCCCCCACAGCCGGCTAGGAACAGGAGGAGAACCTCGTCCTAGCGTGAGCAAAGTCAAAGGCCCCGTTCCAAAGGACGGGATGGGGGGAGAAGCGAGGACGACGGTCCTCATGTGCCCCCACAGCCGGCTAGGAACAGGAGGAGAACCTCGTCCTAGCGTGAGCAAAGTCGAAGGCCCCGTCCACAAAGGACGGGATGGGGGGAGAAGCGAGGACGACGGTCCCTCATGTGCCCCCACAGCCCGTTGGGAACAGGAGGAGAACCTCGTCCTAACGAGAGCAAAGTCGAAGACCCCGTTCACGAAGGACGGGATGGGGGGAGAAGCTCGGACGACGGTCCGGATGTGCCCCCACAGCCCGTTAGGAACAAGAGGAGAACCTCGTCCTAACGTGAGCAAGGTTCAAGGCCTAGCCACAGAGTCTACGGCAAGCTTCACTACAGAAGACGAGGTCTCCTTCGGACCTCAGCTTCAACTTCGGTGTCAGCATCAGCGGGAGACGGGATCTCCCCCAAGCGATCATAACCTTGACTGCAAAAGAGGAGGTCTCCCCCGAATCGACTTCGGTTGATGAAGGCAATGTCAACTCCGACCCTGACCACGGGGGGCGACATTGACTCCGGCCTCAACATCGGCTTCACCAATTTTGGCTGGAAACGAGTCCCACTTCAACTCCAAACATCGACTGAAGATGAGGTCTCCCCCAAGCCTCAGCTTCAACTTCAAGCGTCAATCTTGGCTGGAGATGAGACCTCCCCCGAGCTTCAGCTGCAACAAATGCGGAGCCTGGAAGAAGACTTCGGCAGTCGCCTGTTTTGGTACTCCCTTCCTTCAATTTTGAACTCGGGAGTGGGGGGGCTACTGTTGGGGATAAATCCCGCTCCTGCCGAAGCCCGGCCCGACGCTCAGCCCAATGTAACCAGTAGCCGCTGAAGAGCTTTCAGCGCCAGGCGCCAGGCCGAGCCCCTAACCACGGCCGAACTGCCTAGAGGCCGAACTCCCCCTGCGCCAAGCTCGAACTTGCCGAGGGCGAACTCCCACCGCCCGCCGAACTTCCTGACGGCCGAGCTCCTTCGGACTGACCCCAGGCGAGCCCACGCAGCCGAACTCCTTCGGACCCCACGGCCGACTCCTTCGGACCGACCCCAGGCGAGCCCACGCAGCCGAACTCCTTCGGACCCCACGGCCGAACTCCTTCGGACCTGACCCCAGGCGAGCCCATGCAGCCGAACTCCTTCGGACTTCCCACGGCCGAACTCCTTCGGACCGACCCCAGGCGAGCCCATGCAGCCGAACTCCTTCGGACCCCACGGCCGAACTCCTTCGGACCGACTTCAGGCGAGCCCAAGTGGCCGAACCCCTTCGGACCGACCCTAGGCGACCGAACTCCTCAGCGAGCCCTGGCCGAACCAACTAGCAACCGAAGTCCTTCAACTGGCCAGCCGAGCTTCTTCGGGCCTCTCAGCGGTCGAACTCCTCGGCAACCGTCCCGCGGCCGAACTCTACAGATGGCCGACCCTTCAGCCAGACGAACTCCCCCAGCTTCCCCCTCGGCCGAACTCTGTTACAAGTCCGAACTCCATTGGACGAACTGTCGCCTGCAGCAAGACCGGACGGCGCCTTCCTCTCCGTACCGGACTCCATGCGGCCCACGACTCGCCGGTATGGCTCCCACGATGACTCGCCGGTATGGCTCCCACGATCTACCGGACGACGCCTTCCTCTCCGTACCGGACTCCATGCGGCCCACGACTCGCCGGTATGGCTCCCACGATCTACCGGACGACGCCTTCCTCTCCGTACCAAACTCCATGCTGCCCGACGACTCTCTGCCAGACGGCACAGCCGTCACCATCAACTAAGCTCCGCTATAAAAGGACCCCTCCCGACATACTAAGGCTAAGCTCTCTGAACTCTCGACTCTCTAAGCTCTCCTCCACATCTCTAAGCTCCGGAACTCATTCCGAGCACTCCATTACTGTTGGCCGGAAACTAACTTGACCGTCGGAGGGTCCTGCCGGAGCCACCACCCCACCGGTTCCGGATGGGACTTCGTTTTGCAGGTCCCCGGCAGCGCCCAGCGGCCTCGATTGCGGCGACCTCCGGCAGCGATGGATTTCGGCACCAACAATATCTATCTTTTATGGAACTATGGGGAAGATATCAGTCTTTTAACAAAATAAGTAAGAAATCAAAAACTCTTAAGAAATCCTAGGAAAGAAAAGAAACTCTATGTGGGCGCTTGATACCTGGCACAACTTGGCATGAGGATCTTTGGGCATAGCACATGTTGGCGTGTGTATTTCCTTCCTAGGCGTGTGGAGGGTGGTGGCTCCAAAGATAACGTGGACCAAGCTTGCTTCTTTATGAAGGTCTCTTTTCAAATAAGGCTCAATCTAAAATAAATCCTAGTATGGTCCTATGGATCCAAAACTAAATGCATCAAAAGAACTAATTGATTAAATCAAAAGGACTAGAATAAAATAACTGAAGTAGAGTTATTCTGATATGGCTTCTTCAATTCAAATTGAATCTAAATTATGTTGCCGACTTCTGTTGGCTCTGATGTTCGCACCAATTCTCTCGAGATGGAAAGAACTCGACCCTATCGCATGGGGGTCGATTTTGCTCTGATGATGCTCAAGCAAATCGGGATCAATACGCTGCAGCTCTTCTCGAGTGATCCAGATATCCTCGGACTCTGATCGACCTCGCTATCTAACTAAGTACCGCTGATAGCCTCGACTCTAGGTGGAGATGATCTGCTCATCCAAAATTCTCTCAATCTGATCATGCTTTGACATTTTGGTCGGTGGACATTCAGAAATAGGCTCTCTCTCAAAGGTTGGTTCAGGCTCAAATGGCTCACAAGGTATCCAAGTTGGCTCTTTATAGGCGACGAGATATGCAACGTTAAAAGTAGAGCTAATCCCAAAATCAGAAGATAAGTCCACAACATATGCATTTGGTCTGATCTTCTTTAAAATCTTAAATGGACCTACTCCTCGAGCATGTAACTTCTTGACGGTTCCTAATGAAAATCATTCAGGCCTCATTCGAACCATCACATAGTCTCCTTCCGCAAACTCTTGGGCACATCGATGAGAATCTGTATTCTGTTTATAAACTTTATTACTAATACTAATTTTTTTACTGATCTTTTTATGTAAACTTTTGACATGCTGTGCAAATAACTCTGTAGATTCAAAAATTCTAGCATGCATGGACAGTGGAATAAGGTCTATTGATTTTCTAGGTTGATATCCATGAACTACTTCCTTGGGATGATCTATCTTAGGATCCTCATGAACTTCTCTCATAGTAATCATCCAAACTGGTTATCCTTTACTCACGGTCATTTCTAATTCCTTAGCACCTATCAGATGGAGGTTTTTCTTTTTAATGTTTTCTTTTGGTCCATCATCTATCTTTCTATTGGTAGCCTTAGATAGGGAAGGATTGATCGTGATCTTCTTACCCTTATGAGTGAAACTATAGGAGTTGGTTCGACCATAAATCGTAACATCATTGTCAAACAACTAAGACCGACCTAATATGATACTTCCAACTTTCATGAGTAAGACATCGCACCAAACATGATCCTGATAAGAATTGAGCTAGATGGGAACATGGCATCTAAGTTTGATGAAAATAGAGGAAGAATCTATCCAAGATACACAGTATGGGCTGGGATGATCTATAGGAGCTAATCCTAATCACTTAACCGTGTTGGTGGAGATGGCATTGATACAGCTACCACTATCAATGATCATCTTACAAATTTTATCACTAAATTTTATGAAGGTATGAAAAATAGAAGTCCTACGCCAGTCTTCACTTTCCTTAGTCTGTGCTAGAACATACCTAATGATTTCAAGCCTAAGGTCTGACTCTGGTACAACAAAACTTAGGATTTTTTCAATACTCTCAAACTGCTCGGCTAAGTCTGGATCAGCTTCATAAACTTCCTCCTCAATATTTTTTAGAGTTTTCTCTTCTAATTCTTTCATAAATAATGATCGATTGGGATATTGTGCAGTAAAATGACCGTAACCATGGCACTTGAAGCAGTGGGATCGAGAACTACTTCCCTTAGATAACTCTCCTGCAACTCTTTTTCTTTTATCTTTTTTTCTCATAATAGAATTTGTAGGTGGAGGTCCATTACTAGGAGTCTGGGTAGTATTAGGTCTCGATCCAGAAGGGGCTACTCGGTAAGGTTCAAGATGATGGATGGTCGAATACCTAAAAAATCTCTCAAAGTATAGGACAAGTTGATAAGCTTGTTCTAACGTAGTTACCTCTCACAAAAAGAGCTCATGCTGGATATCTTCTCGTAATCCAGCTCTAAATCTAGATAAGGTAACAACCCTATCTTCAATTACTCCACATGTCATGAGGTACTCATCAAATCTCGTGATGTACTCTATGACTGATCTATTTTTCTGAGTAAGTCTCTGCTACTGATCTAAAAGTCTTTGTTGATAGGAGGTGGGGAGGTATTTTTCTCTAAGTTTCTCTTTCATTTCATCCCAGGTTTCTATTGGATCTTGTCTTCTCTTGTTGAGAAAACGTTCAATACTTTTCCAATAAAGTCGGACTTGCCTAACCAACTTCATCTTAGCAAACCTAACTCTTCTTGCTTCAGACATTTTGTACCATCCAAAATAGTGGTCCATGTTCGATTCTCAATCTAGGTACTCTCTCGGATCTAGATAACCATCAAAACTTGGGACTTCGATCTTTACATTTCTAAGGATATACTCATCTTGATCGAACTGGTTATGATAGGAGCGTGCTGCTATAGGTCGATCTAGGTCGAGATTCCTTCTTCTCTATCCTATAGATAGTTGGGGAGACTCAGGTTCAGATTATCTTTGCCTAGCCTTTTCTAGTACTGTTATTCTTTTACTCATGATTTTCATAAAATCTTTTATATCATTAAACTTCTCAGTCAAGGCATTAATGATGGCTGCTGTATTAGAATTCATGTTGGTACTGGATGAGAAAATAGGACGTTGGTACTGGATATCTGATCTAGTGGTCATGCAAGTCCAGGATGCAGAAATAAGATGCAGTAAAAAAGAAAAAAAAATACTAAAAAGTAAATTATGAAATTTAAATTATAAAAATTTAACTTGCAGAAATTTTAAATTATAGAATTTAAACTAAAGCCCTAACCAATCCGACTTTGATACCAAATTGATGCGGGATAGTCTAAAAAAAGGAAAAGAAAATATAAAATTTTCTTTCGTTCGTCAACAACAAATCACGTCCGACCATGGCATATTATTCTCAGGACAGACAGTATAGTTGCCTATACTCTGCTCAGAAGGCGTGACTGATTGATATGGGACCAAAGCACGATCAATCTAAATGATGCTGATAAATGCTATTTTAGAGATTAGTAAATAACTAACAATAATAAAGTAAATAGATAGATAGCATAAATTAAACATGCTCATGAATAATTACAAAAAAAAAATATAAATAAAATGAAGGATAGCAAGAAATTAAGTCTGCAAGAAATCCAAAAAAAGATAAGAAGAATTCAGATCATGGTAGTTAAGAAACTATCCTGATTAGGACTCTTAATCTTTTAACCAAGTAGATCTATCGATAAAGAACTGAATCTTTACCAACATCAGATCTAAAAAAAATAAGTAAAAAAAAAATCAAAGATCATTTGAAAAGAAATGAAGGTTCTTGTCAATGTTTGATCTATAAAATAATAGATCACTCTTTCTCTCTCTGCATGATAGATAAAAATCTTGGAGGAGATAGATCTTCTTTTGATGAAATAGGCTTATGTAGGTAGATGATGAAGACGAATCGGTATCATAGGAATATTGAATCTCAAGAAAATGAATGTTAAGGAGATAGAAAAAGATGGGCCTCACATCCTCCCCTCATGGGATGATTTTAGGTCTCACACCCTCTCCCTCTTGGAGCAGCCAATACAAATATTTATGGAAATTGTAAATTGATTGATTCATTCATTCATTGTCTCATTCATGAAAGATACATGGGTTTATATAGGATCCTAGGGGTCCTATTTCTTTAGGAATCCTATTTTTTTTATAAGAAAAAATCAACCATCCCAATAAAAAAGTAAAATATTATGTATGATTTTCAAATACAATAATATATCATATCTATTTTTTATGGAACCATAGGAAAGAAATCGGTCTTTTAACAAAATAAGTAAGAAATCAAGAACTCTTAAGAAATCCTAGAAAAGAAAAGAAACTCCATGTGGGCCCTTGATGCCTGGTATAACTTGGCATGAGGATTCTTAGGCATGACACATACTGGCGTGTGTATTTTCTTCCTGAGCGTGTGGAGGGTGGTGGCTCCAAAAATGACGTGGACCAAGCTTGCTTCTTTATGATGGTCTCTTTCCAAATAAGGCTCAATCCAAAATAAACCCAAGTATGGTTCTATGGAGCCAAAACTAAATGCATCAAAAGAACTAATTGATTAAATCAAAAGGACTAGAACAAAATAACTGAAGTAAAGTTATTTTGATATGGCTTCTTCAATCCAAATTGAATCTAAATTATGTTGCCGACTTCTGTTGGCTTTGGTATCTGCACCACCTTCTCTCCCGTTGTTTTCGCCAGGAGTAGAGCCTCCGCCTCGGACGCTTCAGCTTTGGTGACTCGAGCTCTTAATTCCTCAATCTCGATCTCTAAAATCTTATTGATGCCAAGCAGCCAGATATTTTCTTCTATAGATTTCTTCAATGCCGTCTCGGCATCCCGGACCTTCTTCTTGGCAGCTTCGGCTCTATCAGAGATCTCTCCAACTGCTTTTGATAGTTGATTCTTAATTTTCTTGAGTATTATGGTCTTGATCTCGAACCTCACTGCCCTATCCGAAAGATCAACGATGTTTTCTATGAACTCGTTTAAATAGTGGGCAAGCTGTTGAAGTGTTTCACGAAGTTTGTAAAAAATAAGCCTTAAAGTGAAGAAATAAAAATAGAAGAACATAGTCAATGCCATCGACTCACCTGAACAAAACAATCCAAAGCTTTCCGCCTCCTCGTCTTTAGAGGTTCAAGCAGTAGTTTGGATGCGTCAGCAAGAAAATAAAAGTTTGAGAATACCTCGCACACCAACTTATAGTTGTCTATAAATGAACCCTCATAGTTAATCTCAGTTGGCGTGGTTCCAGAAGTGGCAGCATCCTCGAAAACCTACGGTTCATCTAGTGGAGCCTTCAAAGTGATAGCCGATCGAGCTCTCGAAGCTTGGGCGGTCTCGGTAGGTAGTGTTCCAACCGCCCGCTGTCTCACTGACTCCAACTCTCATGGATGCCTCCCTCTCTAAAAAAGTTCAAAGACTTTGGAAGCTAGTAAAATAGAATGGCCTCGCTGAACAAACATTCGATAGAGACCAGACTCTTCGACTTCAGAAGATTGCAGCACCGAAAGAGGTTCAACTCGAACATGAGCCGATCTCCCACCGGCTGTATCTATCCTTCTTTTTCGATGACCCTTCGGAACCAATGCCTTAAGTAGACCCTGATCGTTCTCTAAAATCCAAAGTATTAGTCGATTGATATCGGATTTGAAGCTTGAAAGATTTATCAACACGAAAAGCAAATACATACCCATGAAGTTAAATTGGCTAATTCCAACATTGAGCAGGACCTATTTAGAGAGAAGCTCCCTCAAGATTTGGGATCTTGAAACCATGCAAGGTATTCAGATCTTGTTTCAAACATGGACCAAGCGACGGATCTTTCAACAAGTTTTCTTGCCGCTCCCTCCAATCGACAAAATCTCAGTCTTCTCCTGAAGTATGGAAAACAAATTGAAACTAGATCTTCCAGCCATGAAAAATGGAAGAAGCTCTTCGAACCAGCGGGAGAACATCTTTCCTAACCTGAAGGGTCATGTACCATCAACCGTGGGTGATAGGATGCCTCTTAACCATGAAATAATAATGAAAGAGCATAATATTGGCTCTACCCAGGCTAAAAGACATGCCACAGTAAAACCGCAAATATGGCGCCACGAATTCGATACCACAAAATAGAACGATATTTCTAGATAATGAAAAAGAACGATGAAAAAGGAATGAAGAGAGAATCTCAGCCCGGCCTGGAAACATTCCTCGTACACTCCAATTCGATTGGGAGGGGGACTATAAACCCATTCCTCTGGCTTTGGAACTTCGAGCTGAAATTCTAGAGAAAAGTTATACTGGTTGTGGATTAATATTAAATCCTCCTTGTTGCCCAAGTATGGCCATTCAAGAGGGAGGTAAATTGGATATTTCAATTTTTAAGCTTAAGATGTGAGTAAATTGATCTATTTAAATACCAAATCAAATAAGTTATATAATGTATAGTAAATAAAAGTAATAAAATAAAAATATATAATCATTTTATAGTAGTTCGGTGTCAAACTCAGCATCTACATCCACTCTTCAAGTATATTCTTTAAAAATTCAACTATAATTCTCAACAAGAATTACACTCTGATTATTTTTCGAGCTCACAATCAAATCCAGTTGATTTTTTCTAGCTCACCAACCAAAATCATACATGATTATTTTTCAGACTCACAATCAATTTAGTTAATTTTTTTTGGATCACCAACCAAAACCTCACAAGTGATTATTTTTCTCCGGACTAACAATCAATCCTGAATGATTTTTACTTTGGCTTACCAATCAAACCACTACAATCATCCAACTCAAGACTTAGACCAATCCAAGTTTTCCATCCTAAGAAACTTGAAATAAAATATAAAATTACAATAAACAAAATAAAAACAAACCTTTTGAAGCTTAAGAGAAGAAATTCTAGAATCTTGGTTTGTTGGCTTGATTTCTTCTCTTTGAATGCTTGAGAAAAGTAGTAGATGATCTTCTATAGCAATAGCCTGGCTTCTCTCAAAGTGAAGATGTTAGAAGAACAAAGAAATATCTGAGAATCACTCTTCTTTTCTTTTCTGCTGACTTTTTTGGATTTCTCAAAGAATGCACAATAATCTCTCCAAAAATCACTTTTTAATGCTCCAAGTATTTTCTTATATATTCCAAAGATTTTTCACTATTACAAGTCACTAATATAGGTTTCTGAAAGTGATCTAGCTATTAGAGAAGAAAAAATAGCCATTGAAAAGCTTATGGGACGAAAAGCTGTAGTCTAAAAACTAGCCGTTACAGGCACTGGACCGGCTCAGTTTCAGACTGGGTTGGCTCAGTTTAAGCTGGGTTAGCTCAGTCCTCTAGATCTTAAAAATTTTATTTTCTGTGCTTTCTTTCTTCTATTTTCATTGAGACTAGGTCGACTCAGTTTCAGACTGGGTTGGCCTAGTTTGCGTGCCATGCGTGCCAAAGATAGTTTATGATTTTTTCTTCTCCAAATAATTTATAGGCTAGACTTGCCTTTTTGACTTGATTTTATCTTCATTAAGATATCGAGTTTAAAATTTCGAAACTATATATTTTCATAAACATAGTTAGACTTTATAACTTATACTCAAAACTCTTTGTCATCATCAAAATCAATCTTTAGGTCAACACTCCTCCATCATCTCGGATCGAAAAGCCAAGAGAGCAAATTCAAAATCTCTGAAACAAGCCATCTTTCATAGAAAAGAGATGAATGGATGAAAAACTTATAGCAAAAAAAATGTGACAAAGTCTAGCTTTTTATTTTCATCTAGGCCTTATATAAAATCGATAAAAATTCAAATGATTCGTCTTCTCAGAGTGTTAAATGCATACGGCGAGGATCGATGCAATGAGGATATGTGGCAACCAGCAATTAGGTGCAACCTCCATTATTGATACGACAAATCGATACGGATGGCCAGAATCATGCTCTACTCCACTCATGAAGCGACGTGTGAGAACGTGGCATAGTAATCAACATGCGAATGGCGGTTTCAATCCCACTCCTTTCTATCTCCCACGAATCATTCGATGGACATGCCAAAAATGACAAGATCTGCAACCTAGACTGAAAAATGAGACGGATAGCTCTGAGAAGAAAGAAAAAGGATGATTTCATCTTGATGAAAAAGAAATTCTTTTTATAGATCTTTCATACCGAACATAGTTAAAAAAAAAAAAAAAGATATACAAGGATGCCATCAGAAACTCCTCGACGATCCACCTCGAAAGAATTTCCCTCCGCCTTCAAATCTATCTTTCTGCACGTCTCGATCCATCTTATCCATTTTGATGGTGATGTCAGATGCATTTATGAACTCGCTAAGGCAAACATGAATCATGAATTGTAGGTTGACATCCGATCGATCTGTACACAAAAACTCAGCAGTATCCTCAGGAAGATGAGGCAAGGTCATTTTCTTACATTCGTTAAAGCTTGCATAAAAGCCCATCTTATAAGTCTTGATGATGAAGTCAGTTCCAGCCTTCCTCAACCTCTCAAGTGAATCACTCATTGCCTGAGCTTTAGCTAAAGATTCCTGAGTCGTGGATCCTCCCCCGAATGAGGAGATTTGAGACCTCCGTGATGTCTCTCCTACACGGTGATCCCTGCTAGAAAACCTAAGCCTCTTACTTGACCGGCTATCAGACTCTTGAGGGAGAAGAGTTTCTGATGAAGATCTGTCCCTCTCCGTGAGTATCCTTTTCAAGCATCTAACAATGTCATGTGCTCGACGACAATCCCAATCAGCTTCGAATCTTTGCTTCTCAAGGACCTTGATCCTACGGCGAGCTTTGTTTAACTCATCGTCTCGCCAATTAATTACCTCTTGAGCTTCAGAAAGAACTTTCTCAGAGCAGTCAATTTTTCTAATTAAATTGACATTGGCAGCTTTCTTCTGCTCAAAATAATATTTAAATTTCTCGAGCTCCCCTCTCGTCTTCACGAGTTCTAAAGATGAAAACCTAGAAGCGGCCCCAGCAAAATTTGCCAAATAATGGCTAATTGAAGCCAAGGATTTGAAGGCGCCTACTACTTGATGATGAATATCTTCTCCCTCCAAGGCCAATCTATCCACAGGAACGAGCTGCCTCCTTAGAAAATCAGCAGTGACTCCCAGGTTGTTTACAGTAGGAAAAGAGAAAGGAGCTGAAGGTGCCATCTCCGCCTGAGCCT
Source organism: Cocos nucifera (assembly GCA_006176705.1). NCBI lineage: Eukaryota > Viridiplantae > Streptophyta > Magnoliopsida > Arecales > Arecaceae > Cocos > Cocos nucifera. The sequence continues at coordinate 1,177,945 of QRFJ01000077.1, forward strand.
CGATTGGAGGGGCATTGAAAGCAGGAATTTCTGCCCTTTGCAGTTTGACAATCTCAACCGCTCCGGCCAAGCTAAGGGAACCGGCTGCCTCTACGACTTCTTCCATCCCTTCGAAAAGATTCTCCCCCATCTCCATAGTGACACACACCGGTGAGGTTGTAGGGACAACCTCTATGAAAGTTTCCATCACCGGTTCTGCCGCCACCTCTATGTCTTCCCTTGCTAGATCTCCTAGCTCCACCTTATCAACGCCTACCGGATCCTATGAGTTACTCATTAACGAGATCTCGTCTCTTTCTACATCATTCGAGACATGAAGAGAAGCTGTTAAGGGAGTAATGTCCGGGACTTCAACAAAAGAGCTACTAAAAGCTTGGAGCTGGGCAGACGAAATCTTAGCCCGCAACCTTTGAGTCGATAATCATTTTAGCATCTCCATCATCAGAGGATCTATCTAGCCCTAAAAGTTTGGTGAGATAATTCTAGAAGAAGGGATGCTTGAGATAGAGGATGTTGTATTCAGAAATATCTTTTTCCTCTGGCTCACCCTCTACATGTGTTTAAAAAGAGGAAGGTGAAGACAAACGGACATCCATTCCAAATTATCTTTTTCTAATAAATCAATAGAAAGATGGATTCTCCGACTGTAGCTACCCTCACCCCTCAACGAATGGCGTCATCGATAATTTAATATCAGAACGCAACTTTGGATAAAAGAGTAGATCATCTGATCTAAGGCGTTGTCCAAGAATAGTTCTTTTGCCTGATTCTCAAGCTTAGCACTAGGAAGTAGTGTTACGATGGTAATATAAATACCTCAGATCACCTGATCTACTTAGGAAATGCCTTAATTCAATTCCTATCCACGAACATCCAAGGATCAATAAAATTATCATAATATCCTTTGAACTGACGTCAAATCCCCAATAATCAACCCGACCCATTCTTTCTGACGAATACCTCGGATGACATTCGTAACTTGTAAACTGCCTCGGATAGAAGATTCGTCTTATAGATTAACGGTAATACAGCTCTAATCCAATCACGAATAAACTATTCTCCACTCGTCCTAAACTATCAGCGACAGATAAAATATTCTGATCACACTGATAACGACCTTTCTATTTGAAGAAAATGCAGAAATCTTGCCATCATGAAATTGGCAATCCAAAACTAATGGAATAGCGAAGCAATCACGTACAGCTTTTCTACAAATATTACAAACTCCGAGGATCCAGATAAACAAGAAATTTCTCTCAGAGAATCTGTTGTTGCTTGATCGTTCTCTGCTAACTTGAGCATCGGAGAATTCTTGCCGGAGTCAAATTCTTCGATCCTGACTTTATTTTGTAAGTCACTCCAGCACCTCCTGCGAGAAGCCGATCGCTCCGCTTCCAAAGCAAACCATTTTCAGCAACAATAGTTTTCAAAATGCAAACAAGATTTTTTAATTTTTGCAATATAAATTGTAATAGATAAGGTGGTTGCACATGTTGCAGGCCCTTCGTTATTTCATTGGATCTCTGAATTTGTGTTCCATTCCCATGTCCTTACATGAGCGGGGAAGAATAAAATGAAATAGGGAAAAACAAATGAAGGAAATCATCATTAAAATCCTGCATGATGGAAAAAATGAAAAGGAAGAAAAGGAAATGTAGTGCTTGAAATTAATAAAACAAACACTAGCTATGCATTATTGTATGTAGCACACCAGGTCACCCGATAAGAAGTGCTATGAGAATTTTCAGAAACTTTTATACAAAAGAAAAATTGCAAGAAGTACCTGCTACATGCCTACGGAACATAGGGTTTCCAAACACCGCATCCATATCAAGTCATCATACACAGAATGGTAAATTGGGAAGGCTGCAGAAGACATTACTTTAGAAATATAATATAACCAAACAAGAAAAAGATATTCTTGAAATATATAAATTTTATGTTTGTGGCTACATGGCTTGATGGATACATTGTAGCTTCCAAAGTTTATATGATTTTATGTGGGTTGACTTCATCACTCTCCATCAAGGAGAGGGGTGTCAATCAACTGATATAAATCCAATTGGCTTCAGATTTTAAGTATATGGCAAACAAATCCAATGCAGAACTAGCGGAGTTCGGTGGTGGAGGCAGCCCTGATAGGCCAGGTTCTGCATAGGTCAGCTTCACATATAGGAGAAAAGAACTGGTGGGTGCCACATAAGATTTCCTTGTTCAAAAATAGCTAATGGTAGTATGGTAATTTAATATTTAATGATTCCTGAGAAGGCCTTTTACCAGAACAATTAAGCATTTCAAAGAGCTGATTATAGAAATGCAACGCAAGTCAAAAGCAAGCAAGATAGACCCCTCCTTCAAAGGCGTGTCAGCTAAAGGAACTCCAACATGTTGGATAAATTGTGCAAAATATGTTCCTCTACCTTCCACTCTGCTGATCTTAACAAAAAGATGTCCACACATGAAAAATGAAGGACAAAAAAAGTGTTCGGTAATTTTTACTTTATTCTGAACATCCAAGTTTATATACTCCAGAAAAGATTGGCTTTCTGGTATATAGCATGCGTCAGAGATAAATTAACAAGAAATAAATCCACTCATCTTCATGTGTGGAGATGAAATAAAAAGGTAGCTGCTTACCAGTGGAGAATCATCAGATTCAGATGTGATCCACGATTCATGAACTGCTAGAGAAGATTTGTCTGGATCACTGAACCTTCATAACAAAAAATAATTATGATTTTTTACAATGTTTTACGTAACGCTTGCATCTTACAGTCACTCTGAAGAAAGGAAACCACGATGGATGCCCCCATTGTGGGATTTGGGAGGTTTCAGATGTATGCAGTCTTACCACCACGTGCGAAATGGTCGTTTCTACGCTCAAACCCAAGACACAATCTGGTCATAGTGTTGCACCAGGGCTGATCTTCTACATCTTAGTGGCACTAGTGTCAATGCTCCGATTATGGTACAAATCTACTTAGATATCTTGATTCTCTGAAAACCTGGAAATGGAAAGCCTATCGACAAGTCAGGAAAATCTGTAACAACATTTTAGATGAAAACCTGCTAACAGCACAACCTAAACACACAGGCTGTAACGAATCCATCTTCCCAAACTTTTGAATTTTGTCGAACTTCCTCAATTTGACGTAAACATTTACATCTAATAAATTGGGTGGTTCTACCTCCCTTTTCATCTTAGATATCTTAATTGATCTGATAGTATCTAGGTATACCAATGCATCCGAATTTTGATTATGCTAGAAACTATCCTGCATATGGTAGCCCACCTCCAGCAATTTTTGTCCTAAAGCTATTACTACAGCATTTGCCGCTAGGGCAGTAAACCGTTCCAAAGTCCAGCAAATTGACAAGAAAGCAATGATGATGTTAGAGACCTTCCGACTTGCTTGTTCGAGAAGCTCATCAAGTTGTGGGATTGCAGAGGCATGAAATATCCAGGACCAAAGACTGCAGTGTCAATATTCAGACAAGAAACAGCCCTTGATGCTAGCATATCTACGTTCTTTCGAACCCATTCTGTCGACATTATCTGCAACAATGCATAATTTATGATGAAAATGAAAATGGCATGTCAAAGAGAGAGAGAGAGAGAGAGACCGAGCCATACGTCTCTGCATCCAAATTACACTGTAGTTGTTCGTCGAGGTCTCCATCCTTTCTTTTGCAGCTTCCCTAGCATTTGGGCTACCTAAGCATGGCATGAGGAAGCCCAGGGATACAAAGGAATGTAAAATATACCACAGCAATATCAAAAGCTGAACATGATAGCGAAGGTGGAATATTTGTTGATTTTGATTAGTTACTCGATATGAGAGATGCAGGGTATGATCAAGGTTGCTGTTCCACCATTGGGGTGACCTCCCCCAAATGTTGATGCATCATGATGATTACCCAGAACAACATATCTGCAGATATCGCCAACCGATGATCAAACTGATACTTCGGTGGTTGCATTCAGGCAGTGGCCGTGGTTTAAACTTGAGCTCACTGCTCCAGAATTGAAATTAGTGAAGTTGACTTTTTGGATTAATCTAGATACATAATTAATCTAGGTTCATGCAAGAGTCATTATTATATTCATGTACCTATCCATCTACATCTTCTTATGCCGTCTTTTAATTTTTCTTTGCAATCTTAATTGTACATATAACTAGTGTGAGTGCATGTACAAGTCTCCATAGAGGCTATAAAATACCTCTTCCATCAGTTACATCTTTATAATGAGTTGCTTCAATTAATTGTCACCCTTATTCATCTTTGGTGGTGTTCGAGTTTCTGTGCGTAGTTTGCTTTTTCTTTCTTTCTTTCTTTCTTTTTAATATTCTGGTTGGCAATCTTGGACTAGTGCGACTTCAGTTGTACCATCATTTTTTACATGTCATCAGAGCTGCAAGTGGTAGGTGGTAATGACAAAATTTCTTAGTGAAGAAAATCAACTGGTGCTCTAAGATGGAGTTGAGTGGTTGTGTTGTTGGACTTGGTGCGGAATTGCTAATCCAGTCCAATTATAGAGTATACAGAATATGTATGGAGTCTTATCTTGTTGGTGAAAACTTATGAGAGGTAGCGAATGGAGTTGATCAACAACTCTAGAAAATAATGCACAAAAAACTTAAGCTATCAATCAATGGAAGCAGAAAAATGCTAAGGTAGAATTTGTCTTGAAGCCATCTATTTCTCATGAGTTGTTTGATCATATTATATGGTGTAAATCGGCAAGTGAAATGTGGGAGACCCTTAATGTATGGTTCAACAAAAAGATATGGCTCAGCTACAAATGCTAGAGAACGAATTGGTGAATACAACATAAGGTGATCTCTCAATTGCTTGATTCTTTCTGAAAACTAAAAAGCTGTATTTAGAAAATTTCCTTTTGGATCCGAAGGAACCAATTTCTAAAGCATAGAGCATTATATTTTTCGTGGCTCGAAACCAGAGTATATTTTTTATGTTACATCAATCCACTCAACAACCATCCTTGAAATAGTTTGAGAATCTGTCCTTACAAGAACCCTTGGCGAAGCAAATTACTGGTATTTCAATAGAGCATGAGGAGAGAAGTGCTTTGTTCACTACAAAGAAGATTTTAAAGGAAAGGAGAAGAAGTAGTGTGATGCCCCAACTCAATCATATCAGCCGCTCACATCTTAAAAAGTCAAAAAAAATAAAAACAAAATTAGAAGACCAACTCTGGAAACCATCACCGGAGAGGAGTTAAACTCCTCCCCTCCGGTCCTATTTGAAGGGAAGGGAGGCCCCGTCTTTCCCATCAAGATCCTATGCCAAATAGGAGGAGATCGCTGGAGTTTTTCCCCTTTCTATCTTGCCACGAGCTCACCAGATTTCAGCCCCAAACACCATAAAAAACGGAGGTAAAACGCTCCAATCTTCAAGATAAACTTGTTTGCCATCTTTCCTAGCTCTCATAGCATGATTTTCGATCGGCAATCGCTGGATTTTTTCTCAAATTCCCTCCCTTGTTTCATGTTGTGTTTTCGCCCTTCTTTGATTTTCTTTCCGGCATTGGTGGTCATTGCCAACCGTCAGACTAGAAACCTGGGGCTGCGGCATTGCAACCCCAACTGCCGTCGGCTACAACTACGTCTGCAGTGCTCTGCTATTCCGAGATAGAAAGGGGAAAGGAAACTCCTGTTTCACCATTGAAAAAAAAAAAACAGAGAGAGAGAGAGAGAAAGAATATGATCAATTTTGATATGATTATATATATAAATATTTAAAAAATACTAACATTACTAAATTCATATTTTATAAATAAATTTTGATTATCTTTATATACTGATTAATAATAAACTATATTTTTGATAATTACATCATATATTATCATATGAATTATCTAATCAAGGTATTCATTATTTACTGTACTGTCTAGCTCATTACTTTATATTTTTATTATTTTTATAGATTCAGAAGACAAACTTGACTCGGAGATTCGATATAGAAGAGCGAATTAGAAGCAGACTTTGATAATTATTTTATATTAGAATTTATTAAATTTTGATATAAAATTATAAAATTTTATTTTACAAGACATTTGATTTAGTTATTTGAAATAAAACTAAATATTAATTATTTAAATTTTGTTATGCTGTTACTTTATGATATCACGATGAGATACCTTGTATACTTATGAAGAGAGTTTTTTATAAGTGTGCGGCGATTGCCATGACCTCTTAACTCATAAATCTCGGATCGAGAATATAACAACTTATATGGTATTAGTATATATGTGGATAAATTATGACACATAAAATCGGACATATGATAAGTGTAGAGGGTAGATACTAGGAACATTGGGATGATATATTTATATTAATTGTGACAACTTAGAAACTTAGATTTGACATAAGTGATGGATTCGAATCAAAGTGCACACTACGTAGAAGCATAGTGGTTTGAATTATTTTCAAGCTAATCAAAATAATAGTTTGATTTGAAGGATATTATAATGAAAGATTCGATTTTAAAATTTGAAGATGATTATCATCTGAAACAAAAGTAACCTGAATTTTGAGGACTTGAGTAAGCAAAATTTTAAAGATGAAGTTTCTTTTTAGGAGAGAAAATGTGATATCCCAACTCAATCATATCAGCCATGCATATCTTAAAGAGAGAAATTTTTTTTTAAAAAAAAAAATTTAGAAGACTCCCAGCGGGAGTCTTCTTCTCCCGATCGACTCCTAAATGGAGTCAACAAAAACCATCATCAGGGAGGAGTTAAACTCCTCTCCTCCGATCCTATTTAAAGGGAAGGGGTCTTCCCTATCCTTTCCATCAATATCCAAGGTCAATCGAAGGAGATCGCTGGAGTTTTTTCCCTTTCTTTCTAGCCTCGAGCTTGCCGAATTTCAGCACCAAAAACTGTCAAAAAATGAGGTATGACCCTCCAATCTTCAAGATAAATGTGTTTGCTATCTTTCCTAGCTCTCATCGAATGATTTCCGATCGGCAATCATTCGATTTTTTCTCAAAAATTCCTCCCTTGTTTCCGATTGTATTTTTGCCCTTCTTTGATTTTCTTTCTAAAACCGATGGTCATCGCCAACCGTCAGACTACGATCTGGGACTATACCATCACAGCCCCAACCGCTAGTGATTATGGTTGCACCAACGGTGCTCTACTGTTCTGAGGTAAAAAGGGGGAAAGAAATCCCCTGTTCCACCATGAAAGAAAGAAAAAAAAGAAGAAAATGACAAAAGAAAAAAAGAAAGAAAACAAATAAAACAAAAAAAAAGAAGCGCGAAAGAGCATCTCTCTCTTCCCTCTTTCCTCTCTCTTTCTCTTCTTGGAATTTGTTTCTCTCTACTTTCTCTTTAGAAAAATTTTACTTTCTCTCTCTAGTTTCCCTCTAGAAAAGTCCTCCCTAAAGATGTCTCTCTCTAGATAGTGTCTCTCTTCTATATTTTTTTGGATTCTTAGAAAGATCCTCTAATAGCTTCCATAGATCCTGGCGAAAGGATCTTAACCATTGAATATCGAATATTCCATCCTATGAGGATTTAGGATTTTTATTTTGACGAATAATTATGATTAAAGTTTGATAAAAGTATGATTTTTGGATAATAGGTTTTGAAAGAAAACTTTTGAGACTAGTTGAATTTGTCAATATTGTCCATGCGAGATGGCTCTACATTGGATGAAGAAGGTTGCTCGAGGTACGGTTAGAGAAACATTGAATCAATAAAAGGATGGTACTCCTAAGCAAGTTGGTAACATCCCTCAATAAGAAAGAGTCATTGATTCTACTAGAAATACCCCGATGAAATAGCAAGAAATGGACAAAGCTCGATTAATGCAAACCCTAATTGGGGTGATGCAGAGGCAGCAGAAATTACTTGAACAATAATAAATACAAAGAGATACACAACAACATCAGCATCCATTCCAATAGTATGGACATGAAGAGCAGGCTGTGCAGCAAAACAAGATCGCAAAATTTAAAAAGCTAGCTCCACCTTTCATAGGGTCTACTGAATCCTTGAAAGCCGACAGTTGGATAATGGAGATGGAGCAAATGTTTGCTGTCCATGAGTGCCATGATGAAGAAAAGAGTCGATTTGCTATTAAATTAATTTATCAATTTAATAGCAATCATGAACTTTTAAGAAAAATATATAACTATATTAATATGCTATTAAATTAATTTATTATCTACTTAGTAATATCTTTAATTCTATGATGATAAAATTTTATTTAATTATCTAATTTATATTCATATTTATATACATACTTCTAATATCTGATTTGTATCCATATCTATTTAAAATAAATATGAATATAAATTTTTACATCTGACTAATATCCATATTCATATTTATATTCATCAAATAAAGCAAATATGGATATGAATATATTGATACCCAATCCATTTTCGATCATTCAGCCCTATTCCTTTTCATTTTTCTATGCAACCTTAATTACATATAGTTAGTATATATGATTGTACGTACTAGAAGTCTCCATAAACTCTATAAAAGTACCTCTCCTATCAATTGTATTTGAATATATAATCATAAGTTAAGTGGTCTGGTCTTTATATTGAGTTGGTTTAATTAATTGTACTTTTTTCTCTCTTTTTTTTTTTAAATTTTTAGAGGTGCTGTTAAACTTTCTATGCGTAGCTTGCCTTTTCTTCATAATCTAATTGATGATCTTGGGCTGGTGTGACTTGCGGTTGCACTATAATTTTTTAGACAAACCCTATTATTTTGTTTCATAAATGCTGGAATGCAGTATGTCACGGCTACAATATTGCTTTTCAATTATCTAGATGGTCATTCGTAAAGAAGAATCAAACTCAAGCTGATGGGCAAAGCATACCGGTTCGGTTCTACTTTCTCCCCAGTCCGGTTCAACTTCTCCTTCGATCACGCCAAACACAATTTGGTCCGTCGCCAGTTTTTCGTATCCCTAATTTAGAGAGAGAGAGAGAGATGGTCCCCTACTACAGTCACCTGCCACTCACCGTCCCCTCTCTGTCCCGCCAATTCTCAGCCGTGGCCCGTCCAAGGGTCCTCATGATCGCCTCCCCTTCCCGTCCCGACATCAACTCGCTCGCCGCCACCTCCGCCAGCGCTCGCCCACCCTGTGGGTCATCCGGTCCTCGATCATCCGCGCCTGCACCCTTCTTGGCGGCATCTCCGTCCGGCCGCTGCCCAAGTCCTTGAAATCCGTGAACACCAGCACCGCTGCCGTTCTCCGCGTTCCCGATCAATATCATACCGTACCTCGCCAGAATCACCAGTCTTCCCCCACCCGGCGCCCTCAGGAAGGCGAAATCTTCCTTGATGCCGTAATTGACGTAGGGATCGCCGGATATATCTCCTGGACAAGGTCGAAGGCGATGGTGGGGCTGGAAGATAGCGGTGGATTGGAGGAGAGGGTGAGGGAGCGGCGGACGGGGTAGGAGAGGTCGTAGAAGAAGGAGTGGACAGCGAAGGAGGAGGAGGTGGAAAAGACGGAGAGGACGTAGGCAGCGGTGTCGAAGTTGGCCGGTGTCTCGGCGATGTAGTGGTGGCGGGTGAGGCCGAGGAGTTGGCGGGCGATGGTGGCGTTGTCAGAGAAGGAGACGAAGAGGGAGAGGTGAACAGGCTTGGAGAGGGAGGAGGTGGTGAAGTGGAGGAGGAGAACGAGGCTGCAGGCGTTGACCAAAACTCTCGCAGCGGTGGAGGTGGTGGTGGAGGCGAGGAGCAGGGTGTCTTTGGGGCGAGCCATGTCGTCTTGGGAGAAAAGAGGGGAGCAGGGAGCGCGGTACCCGTGTTGGGCCTCCGTATTGCCTGCACCAGGTGCAATTTGCACCGCGTAAATCCCACGGTGAATATTACGCCACGCTACCCCTTGTATTTTACCAATTCCCGATTGCGCGCTGTCCACCGTGCATTTGCTTGGTGATTTGCCCTGGTTCACTTGCACCTGGTGCATGCAATAATTTCTCCAGTGTCGGGCACGGGCATCTACGTGTCCTTCGAAAAAAAATAAAAAGCTTGGGTCGCACCAGATCAATAAAATAAATTTTTTAAAAAAATATTATAAGAGAAAAATAGTTTGTATTTAATAAAATTATTTGATAAATATTTTTATCGGTATTTAAGAAATAATTTATATTTAACAAATTTTTTTAAAAAAATATTTTTAATTTTTAAATTATAAAAAAAAGTATGTATAAATTTACTTCATAATTAATATTATTTAAATAAATAAATAATTTTAAATATTTATTATAATTAATTATAATTTATTTTTTTATTTTTTTATTTAATTAAAATAAAAAATATATTAAAATTTTAATTAATATAAATATAATTAAATCAAAAATAATACATATTAAATATTTTACATAATTTTTATACGATAATATATATGTATCAAAATACATCAAAATACATCATTCATTAAATAATGAAAAAATTAGGTAAAAATTTATTAATAAATAATTATAATAAATAATTATTTTGAGTAACAAAATTTTTATCTTAAAAAAATAATTTTTTATTTCTATTTTTATTTTCAAAGAAAAATTTTAATTTTTTACTTTCTCTCCAGCAAAAAAATTATTTCTATCGCTTAAAAATAGATTATTTTTTAAAATAAATTTAATTAAATATTTTTTAAAAATAAATATTTTTTAAAATATATATATATATATATATATATATATATATATATATATATATATATATATATATATATATATATATATATATATATATATATTTTAAAGTTTGGCCAAACAGCCCTAAAATTTTATGCACCGCAGGATCCGCGCTCAACTTGTTTACCGTAGCTAAGCCCCTGACGTCATAAGCACCAAATAGAAAGCTTGGATTGCCGATTCTGGAATAGTAGGGACCGTTGGAAGTGTGAAAATATAATGAAAATAATAATACCTCAGAAATAAAAGAAGAGAAGATGGATTAGAGGACAAGAAAAGGCGAGGAAAGGAAGCCTGAGCTCAATAATGTGGAAAATTAGAGTCGATTACTGGCACGCTAAAACACCGGTTTAAATCACCACATAATTTTTGAAGCATCCGCTTCCGTCTTGGATGCGCGACTGAATGGCACATGCCCGAAAGCAAACACGTTCTTTACGTTTCTATAGTAGTGAACCCCACAAACGGCCACGTCTTCGAGGCCGTAAAACCCAGAAGTGCTACGGTGCTTCTTAAATATTTTTTTATAGAAATAGAATAGTAGAGAGATCCTACTGTCCATTAGATGAGAGCAGTTTGGAAATTTCCATAATGAGGTGAACAAGCTGGTTAACCCGTGTGTGTGTATATATATATATATATATAAAATATTCTTTGAAGAAGTATTATGACGTTGCTATCTTAATATTTTAGATAATTTTAGTTATCTCAAATAAATTATTATTTTATTATCTATAATAATTTAAAATATTATTTTTAAATAATAATAAAATAATATTTTAAAAATTAAAAAAATAATATTTTAAAAATAAAAAGTAGAAAAGGAATAAAAGACCAAAAAATATTTTAAAAAATTATTATTATTAAAAAATATAATATAATAATAATAATAATTTTAAAATATTAATTTATTATTATTATTTAAAAAATAATATATTATTTTTTAATTTTAAAAATAATAATATATTAATTTATCTATTATCTATTTTATATATATATTACAATAGTCCATGGAGAAGTATTGTGGTATTGGCACCTCAGCATCTTAGATAATTTTAATTATACCAGATTTATTATTTCATAATCTATAATAATTTAAATATTATTTTAAAATAATAATAAAATAATATTTTAAAAATTAAAAAAATATAATATTTTAAAAAAAAAAAAGATGAAAAATATTTTTTAAAAAAATTATTATTTTAAAAAATAAAATATTATTAAAAAAATATTAATATTTTTTAAAAAATACTATTTTATTATTATTTTAAAAAATAGCATATCATTTTTTAATTTTAAAAATAATAACATAATAATTTATTTTTAAAAAATAATATTTTTATTATTATTCTTTTTAAATATGTTTCGATATCTGAATCGATCTATCAAATTAGATCAGATCAAATTTAATAAATCATCCACAAGTAGAGCACGGTGCTCCATCGATTTGAAAGCCAAATCTTTATATTTAATAGCCTCCAAAAGTTTGAAGAAGATATGAGAAGAAGTGAGAAAGCGGGGGTGTGATCGGGATCGGTATTTGTCGAGAGAGAAAAGGAGCCATGATCGGACAGCATCGATGGGCGTGGAGAAGATATGAGAAGATGAATGAAAAAAAAAAAATATATTATTTGATAGTAAAAAAAAGAAAAAAAATAATAAAAAGAATTTTTCTCTCTTCTTTCAATAGTGGTACCAATAGAGATGCCAAAAAGTGCGATTAGGATCGACATTTATCGAGAAAGAAGAAAATGGTGGTAGGACGGTACCGGCAGGCACGAAGAAAATATGAGAAGAAGAAAGAAGATGGAAGTGCGATCAAAATCGCCATTTGTTGAAAGAAAAAAAGAACCACGATCGAATGATAGAAAGTGTAGCGATACCGATAAATGTATAGAAAATATGAAAATAAAAAAATATATATAATAAAATATTATTTTATAAAATAATTAAAAAATATATTATTATATATATAATTTATTAATAAATAAAATAAAATATTAAAAAAAATTAAAAAATATTTATTATAAATATTTATTATTAAAAAATTTAATAATTATAGATCATAATTACCTATCCGGCGCACGCGCGTCCACTCGTTTTTTCAAAACACGGTAGTCTCCAACCCCTAAACCCGCATTCCCATCCACCTATCACCGTCCGCCTCCCTGCACCTGCCCAGGCCGCATCTGGAGAAGGAAAGGGGAGGAAGGGAAGCGATGAGTGGAAATGGAGACTGAGCAATAGAGCTCTTCGAGAGCCTTCTCTTCGTTCTCATGGCCACGAGCAGAAGGCTCCCCAAGCCGTCCACCTCCCTGCGGCGGCCGCCTCTCTACGCAACCAACACGAGCCCAAACACAACCGCCGCCGCCCCGTCGGCCCCATCACTTCCGTGGCGGGGCCGACCACACGCTCGCCACCACCTGCTCTGCCCTCGCCTTCGAAGTCATCGCGCGAACGGCGACAAACTACATTATAGAATGTAGTTGGGCGTGCACCAAGGGAAACAAGGACGACAAAGTGGTCATTGATCTCTTTCTTGTGCTTCGAGGTTTAGAGGGTGAGGTTCTTGGGGTAAGTGAAGGGGGTTGTAGAGGGAAAGACTGGTTGATTTGCCTGGCGTGGATTTTTTTTTTTTTTTTTTTTTGATGGCACGGGAACGGAGAACATTGCTGATCCTTTACCGTTTCAAGAATGTACCTAAAATTCAGAATTTCTAACGTGGAAATATATCGTGAACCTGACGCTGGAGGCCTTGTTGTTGCTTTCCCCTACATTGGAGGCTTGGATGTTACACAGAGGGGGAGACGTGAGACTTTCTCTAACAATACAAAAGCTGGGTGGATTTAATGGAAGGTACTTTACTACCTTTGTATTGGCATACAACTGTCTGGTAAAACATGCAAGCAATTGATATTTGTATTTAAAAAAAGTGCCATTAAGTTGGGAAATGCATTCTGCCAAATCTTCATATTCTCATCGTAATCAAGATATTTTCCTCATTCCATAGAATCAAGAGCTGGAATTGGATTAAAATTTAATGGAGTGATGTTGGTCAATTTTAAGTTGGCGTACCTAAAATTCAGAATTTCGAAAGCCCCCAGTAGCTTCGATTAAGGCTTGTACTACTTTGACCGAGGAGATATAGAAATTGCTGAAAATAACATTAAGAATTCGATCATAAGTTGTCACATGTGTGTGGTTGTGTGTGCATAAAGAACTATTTTAGACAGTAATTAGGATGATCATACCTGGTGTTGGTGCGCACGCAAAATGTCTACTTCGGTTAGGAACACGACAACATGGCCATTGATCTCTTCTTGTGCTCGGAGGTTTCGAGGGTGAGCGCCTTTGGGGGAAGTGAAGGGGTTTGTAGAGGGAAAGGCTGGTTGGTTTTGCCTGGGGTGGAATTTTTTAATAGTACGACGAACGGAGAATATTAATTATACCGAGCGGCTGATTTTTTTTATTTTAAAAATATATCTAACATTCAGCACCAGCCACTATCTTTCGCTGTACAATTACTCATACAGCCATAATCACAGCCGGGCTACACAGAGCTGCCGATAAAAGATCTAGAACATTCCTTTTGAATCGGATGGCCAGTTTTTTTTTAGAAAGAAATTGAAATTTCTATCCTTTGGAGCACCATTGCAGAAGCCCTCGGTGGCGTCGACGAAGGCTTGTACCACTCTGACCAAGGAGATCGAGAAATTGCTGAAAATATCATTTAGATTTCGATTGTGTATGTGCAAAGAGAGCTATTTCAGGCAGTAATTAGGATGATCATACTGATGTAGGTGTACACAAATAATATCTACTTTGGTTAGTAACATTTTAGAGAATGTTACAGCTGTATGGAAGCATGAGATGCTCAGTCCACGCCATGGAAATAGCTACACCACAACATTATAAGAATAAGAATAGGGGCCTGTCTAGCGAACCCTACCATTAATACCTCCTAGATGCTTGTAGACTGAATTGGAGTATTTTAAAGAGAGGATTTTGCCGGATAAATCTCTGGATGATTGGATTTCATGGCACATAATAAAAGCAGGATGAGCATCTCAAAGCCACAATCTAAGCTGGAAGCAGTGATGAAACTTCAGCAAGAAACAATCCCAATTCCTTCAGGCTTGATGAAAGAGTATTTTATACCGCATTCAGTGTCATAGGAAATTCCTCTGTTGACTGGCTATCATTCTTGGCGTCTGAGATTGTAACTAGGAGAATGCTAATGCCACAAAAGTGTAAATTAATTGATAGTATGTCCCTAAGGATCTCAAAGAAACTTTAATCATTATATGCAGAAAGACACTTTGCAGAATGATTACAAGTACTTGGATGGAATAAGCAAAAATAAAAAACCTAAGAGATTTGAGTTCAAGTCCATCTACTTACTTAGTTCAGTACCCGATAAGTGGATATGCTTATGAGACCACATCATGGCTTTTGAGATTGAATAGCTTAGACAAACCAAGAACCCTTGCATGAACTCCATTTTGAAGAACAGAGAAGTTCCTCGTTCAGGATGATGAACTGATTTCACAAGGTCTAATTCATGTTTCTTCTAACAGCACAAGTACACTGGCAGTGGAAAGGAATGATATAATCACATATTAATTATTTGCTCAAGAAATGAAAGAAACCGCTGAGCCTGATCCTTACCATGGTATGATAGTCCAAGCTGTAAGGATACCCTAAAAATGTATTTGCTCAAGGAGTATAAACAAAGAGCACGTTTAGATTCTCACCACAATATGTTTAACATTAGCTATAAAAATTGGTTGCCATAAAATTCCTTGTAATTCACATGACTGTTCAGCTGATGAATCTGTACAAAAGCTTTGAGTACCATTTAGACAGATTTGTGAAAATTCATGTGAATTTCCCATTCAAGACTAAAGCTGCTTGGGTCACAGCCCTGGCAGCCCTCCACACTTCATGTTGTACAGAACTCCATGACTCCGAAGTGTTCAAGCTCTTTGCCTTCTCAATGGCATCGTCAATGCCTGGATATGATTTAGATCCATAATCATCGTGCATCGAAGGTCCATAAATCTGTTTAATATTAGTTTCAGGACCGGAAAATTATAATGTAAAATTTGAGATGTGTGTGAACTTTACAATATTATGCTATATATATATATATATATACACACTCTAAATGTAAAAGCCTACCAGGTGCTTGTACCATTCTCTTCCAAAAAGTCCATCTCTATCAGTGAATGCCCGCTCAGCCATCATCAACCTATCATTAAGCTCTCTGACTTTCAAGGGATCCTTCCTCCAATTCAATGACAAAAAATTCCTTTCTAGTGCCTAACAATGCAACAAGACCATTAATTATAAACATCGATGATTTTAATTCAATCTTCTTTCAATTCAAGGATACCTTTCTTTGGTTGTCTATTTTGGTGGCTGCCTTCTTGAGCTTTTTGATAGACTTGTATAAGGGAGCAAAAGTTACAGGCATCCCCAATACATCATCTTCTAATATCTTTGTGCTTCTCTGTCAATAAAAGGCACCGTCAGATTCTTCAGCTACCCAAGTACACATGAATTTAGATGTTCATATGTGGCATCTGTTCCAATCATGTTGAAAAAAATACAAGTCCTCTATAGTGCTGAGCCTGCAAATAAGCACTTGATCACCATGTCATGTATGTTGAACCAACAGAGTGTCAGAACTGTTGTCCCAAAAGAAAGGAATATATTGTAGACATGCACCTCCAATTGATACACATGCTCGCACATATTGATCTGGGTATGTTCAGATAGCTCTGCATATCTGCATGAATATATGTACGTGGTGAATAATAGGAGAAGTTATACCTGGAGCTCAGAAGCATAGGAGATGTAATTGAATGGCAAGAACTCCTCATCTGCAAGCCTCAAAGCAACCAGTCCCCAGATGCTTGCCGCTATATGAGAACGAAGATGTAAGGATTCAAATGAATCTTCTCATGACCTTTAACTTAGCATATGTCAATAATTCAGATGAAATGAGTTAATAACAAGATCCACAAACACCTTTGATTATGCCATTCTCATAAATAACTTGTGGTAAAAGAGATGGACCATGTAAAAATGGTATTCTGTTACCATGACAGCAACATTAGCAAAGCTTCACCTATGTAAAATCAATTTTTAGTTGTCATAACAAAAACAAGAAACCTAAATTCCACAAGATGCTGGACTATGTGAACCAGAATAGGAATTCATCACCATATAATTGCTAGATCAGGAAAAGGTTCTTTAATATTTCTGACAGTCTGGTTTTGCAACATTTATACAATTAAAACCTCACAGAGATGGATTCCAACCAAAACTGATATTAGCACTAGGGTGTAGGGCCATGTACATAGGAGCTTCTAAACTAGCTCAGAAGTCAGACCCCCCATTCATGAATAATAAAAGAGCTGTAATTCAAATCACAAAGTCAATTAGAAGGCGCACACAGAAAGCGTATATATGGACCTCATGCGGGTATGTTCTTGCGGTGAACAATTGTACCTTTGGGTGTCTGGGCATGATATATACAGCTGGACATTAAGGATAATTATTTTAGTTACTAGGATGGGAAGTTGGAGGATTTCTGATTTTTGGGGAAAGTAACGCCCAGGCCTTGGAGACTTCCATTTAGGGCTTAGGCCTTGCTGTCTGCACATTTTATTTCTGGCTCTTGGTTTTGTTGACCATTTTCCTTTTAGTGCCTAGCCCATGGATAAATGTGTGCAAAACAGGCATAGCTGCGTGAAAAAGAGCAAGCCTAACTGTATGTCAGGGAGTAAATGTTGGACAAAATTTGGTCAAGGTTTAACAGTAAATGGTAACCAATGAAAGGACCAGGAATCAATTTGCCATTACTTGGGCTAGGCTGCCAACTAATATACATACATATATATATATATACACACACACACACACGAAACTGATGCTTCTGGTATGGCACAATGGGGCAATTAAACATCCCCAAAGGTGATGCTGGAATTTTTTAGGAAGGTCCGTACTGAAGTGAAATTGCAAGGAGTACCTGCTACATGCCTATGGAACATAGGATCTCCAAATTTCCCCATCCATACGAAGTCATCATACATAGAATGATAAACTGGGTATCCTGAAAGAGATGTCAATCCTCAATTAGAGCTGTTAAAATTAAAAATACAAGAAATATGCCACTAAAAAGATGCAAACATCAGGTTTGTAGCTATGTAATGTAATGCAAACAATATTGTAGTTTTCTGAGATTTAAGTCAGAGAAATATTTTGTCTGATTCCTTTTTCAGTTTGTCAAACATACACAATTAAAACAAGGTAAGCATGACCTTCAAGTGTAAGAAGAGTATACAAGTATCATAGATAAAGAAGTTCAAGTACTTACAACCCATGAAAAGGCACCATGTATGCAAATTTTGCAGCTTGCTAGCGAGGATACATGATATTTCTAAACCTCCACTTTCTTGTAGATGTCCAAAGTCAAGATGAGGATACATGATAAAGTGTATTCAAAGAAGAGGTTTGCCCATAGACATCCAACAGAACCTAATTTATCAGCAACTGAATTCAATATCCAGTTTTACGAACAAGGATACCATCCAAACAAAAGACCTCCTCATGATATACACTTGATGAACACTTATTTTCTAAACTAGTACTTTGCAAACTCATACTTATAAATGCTATTTTTCAGAAAAAAAAAAGTGCAAGTGGTGAATAAGCAGCGCTCTCAAAAGCAGATGCAATATGCGGGCATATATGCAGTTCATATTTTTAAATATTTTAAAGAAAATGATTTATAAATAATGAAAAATTAAAATTAAATCATTAGAATTCAGAGATAAAAATAGAAATTTAAAATTAAATACACATATGCACTGTTTGAGTGCATATTGTAGACCTAGCTAAAGCTGTCATGCTATACATGGGAGTTTCTTTAGGTGAAAAACAAATATGGGAATATAATCATGAAAAGGTCATCATGTATCTCTAGTTGATTGGTAGCCGTGTACTAATGATAAGATTAGAAAAATAATGACAATTATTCTGAATTGTTGTTTCAACTTTCAAAATTTATGAACTATAAGCTTTATGTACTTTTCAAACTTTCCAATCTTAAACTTTGATTTTAAAAATATGAGTTTAGGATTATAATTCCAACCTCACTTTTTCAAATAAAAAAGTTTATGATTTTTCTCCAGCTCTGATTTATGAAGGCATATCTATAGTTCTTTCATTTGGCTTATTGAATGAATGGAAGTATTTGACAAAATTTAAAAAGAAAACCATTAAACAACCAAGATAACAAATAACACATAAATTGGCTATCGGGAAAAAAGTCCCTCATATAGAATTTAGGGAACAACCCATAGATCACTGCATGCTCCAAGCATAAATAGAATGCAAAAGTTGGTTTCAGTTTTAAGTATTGCCATCCAAGCTACAAGAGGGAAAAAATAGACATGAGATCTAAAGAATCGCCCAATTATACTTGTTGCTCATCAAGAATTCACAATAAAACAACCTTAAGCAGGTGAAACGACCAATTAGTTATAAGAGTTACTTCATTCTGAACCTAAGTTAGATGCTTAGGAACATAATAGCACAACTAGTAAAGCTTTAAACCAAAATAAAAGAAAACTTTATAGACCGATAATACCAAACCAGAAATAGAACTCAAAACCACAAATCATAGCAGCACCAGCACGAAAAAAACAAAAAACATTTATTGAAAGGAAAGAAAATAAAGAAACAAAGACATAGGAAACTGAAGCAAAACCAATAATTTGTTAAATGTTGAAAGGCTGATTCTTTAATACTGTTTCTACTGTATCCATTTCCTCTTAGATATAACCAAGAAAGTGAAAAGTAATAAATATAAGACATCGCTTCTGGTGTTAAGAAAAACAAAGGTGATAGCTGCAAATACCTAACATCAACAAAATATACAAAGTGGACCACCAGAATCAACAACAACTACCATCAGAGGAGAAAATTCTAAGTATACAAATCATAGAAAAAAGGGGAAAAAAAAACTCACTGGTTTTGAGCAGTAAAGAAGTGCAAATCTACACCTACCCCACGAGCTATATACCATACAAGAGACAAATTGCCTCCCATAATCATTGCCCTATCAAAGTCCATCCAGAATTATCAAGGAATATCTCAGGGGAAAATGGAAGAAAAATTATTGCAAGGTTCAGTGGCAAAAGAAGCAATTAATCATCCCAGGGCACGCAAACATCAATGTTTGCCTATGAAAATACTCATGCAATAGCCACGGCCGCAACAGTGGAGCACCAAAGATGGCAAGCATAAATTAAAAAGGTTACAGCTCACTGCAAGTGCAACGGCTAGAAAGATCATAAAAAATCATCATCACTAACCAGTGAACAAAGAGGGCGAAAAGGGAGAGGGCAACAACAGTGGTTGACCAGGTGATAACCAAGGCCATCCAACCTGTTATTATGTGTAAAAGAAAAATTCACTGATGCATAGCCAATTACAATCATTGTCTTGCAAGTTGACAATCAAACAAAGTAAATGGAAACCAAAATAAATCATGCTAAGATCAAAGGAAAGCCATGGAAACACAAGGAAACGAAAATGGGAAATGCTAGATCATGGCAAAGCGCATATCAAGGAAGAAAACACCAACTAATCTGCAAAAAATGATTGGAAACAAAACTATCAGAAAACCATTCTAAAAATTGGTAAGCCTTATTGTAGATTGTTACACAGGAAAAAAAGGACAAGCATGTGCCAATGATCAAGCAAAACAAATAGCATATGAGAGAAGAAAGTAGGAAAATAGAGGAACATCAAATTTCAAAGCAAGGAACCAATCACCAGATGAAGAGTTTACTCAACTCTTTATCTCCATAGCAACAAACTCTCCCTTGGCTCCAAGAGCAGCAAGGAGAAAAAACACCAACCAAGACCAACTATATATGCTAGGTAATAGCATCAACAGTAACAGAGACCACCTTTTAGGCACAAGTCAAAAAAGTGGAAGAGGCAATAAAAGAGTACAAGTATGAAAACCACCAAGAATAACCACCAAAACCAATCATCATAATGGAGCATATACCACAAGCCCCAACACCCAAGAGCACCTGATGTAATGGCAACAACCGGAAGATTACAAACAGACAGCAAAGAGAGTACCAAAAATAGGTAAGGCAACATAAAGGCAGCAAAAAGTGATTAACCAGCTAATGCCCACGTTAAACCAAAGTCAAAATTGCTGTTTAAAAACCATTATCTAAGGAGAAATAGCTTGCACAAACATCCCACAATGTCAAATGCCTAATTAATCCTTCTCAGTCTCCACCAACTAGCACATGGCTCAGCACAATGAGCTAAAGGTTAGTTCCTCTCAATCTCCTCCATGCCAGCAGACAGCTCCATGCACTGAGCCAAAGTTCAACCCAAGAAACCAAATATAAACCATATCCATACTGAACTCAAACTTTAGCGGCAAACAAAAAATAATTAACTATGTTAATGAGGAAGAAACATTTCATCAAACAAATGATACCCACCAACAATCCACACTAACCCTTGGAACACAAGGGAAAAATCATCAAACACATGATGGTCAGCATTACTTCACAAACCAACACAACATATAATGCTTGCCCAATAATGGATGCTCAAAGATCCAGACCTCATTTAGAAGGGACCATAACTGAAACCCTGCCCTCTCTAACAAAATGACTGGATTGGTTGGGCAAATCCACTGCTAAAAACAACATGTCACTGAAACAATGGGGCAAAGCACAGCCGCTTATCATAGAATCACCACCCTAACCTAGAATCCTAGACACCAACCCCATCATCCTAGTGGGTGAAACAATTTGTCGAACACATGATGCTCAACTGAACAAACAGGAAAGAGAACAGCTGCCAGCACGAGCAAAACAACAAGAAGCAACTGAAGATGAATCACACTGATCCCAGCCAACCAATGAAGGGAATAGAGAGCCTATGCCTTATCAAAGAGGACCATGCTATCCTTTTGAGCACCAAGGGAACACGCACAAAGCTGCAGCAAGGTGAAGTTGTAGCTAGGAGTGCAATCGAGCTGAGCTGAGTCGAGTAGCTAAAACCTAAAAGCTCAACGCGACTCGATTCAAAATACTTAGGCTTGAAACTCAACTCGAGCTCAATCGAGCCTTAATATCCAAGCTTGAACTCGACTTGATTAAAAAGAAACAATACTCGAGATTGACTCAACTCAACTCGAATATCAACCAAACCATAGTAAAGCTCAAATTTAAATATTAAAAAAGATAGTTAAAAGTTAGAAATTAGATCAAATTAAAAAATATAAATATTATATTTTAAATATTAAATTAATAATATATATAATAAATAAAATATAATATTATTAAAAATATATATACTCAACTAAGCTCATGAGCCTTGGAGCTGAGTATTTTGCTACTCAAGCTTGACTCAAATAACTGTTCTAGTTACTTTAAGTTTAGAAATAGTCGAGTTGAACCAAGCTTGCACCTAAGTCGAGCTCGAACAGTTCATAAGCTACTCTATACATTTGCACCATTAGTTGTAGCCCAGCCAAGGACCTCTCTGGCCACTTAATCCCACGGCACCAAACCTTAACCCTCCCAAAAAAAATAAAAGCAAGCAAAGGAACACAAAGGTCTATATAATGGGGGTTTTAAATCCCGTGGGACAAAGATGTTCTAGTTTCTTCCTGGAATGAGATGTCTCGTTGTCCCATCCCATCCGGACAGTAGTCTCGATCATGCATCCCGGTGGATATCCTTCATCTTTCTCTCCTTTATCGTTTCTTTTTTCTTTCTTCCTTCCTTTCTTTCTTCTCCTCTACTTTTCTTTCTTTTATTTCCTTTTTGTTTTTTTCTTCTCCCTTTCTTTTTTTCATTTTTCTTCTTCTGTCCTTTCAATTTTTTTTTCTTTTCTTCTTTTTTCCTTTATTTCCTTCTTTCCTCTTTCTTCATCTCTCCTTATATGGATGACTTTTGGAGTCCTAAGTTTGTCCGGATCGGGACGGAACGACTGGGACATCTCCCATCCTATTAGGACATAAAACCTTGCATATAACACAAAAGGACATGTCTGGAATAAAACATAAACGTGGAGGACAAAATTGTAATAAGATGAACAATGTGCCCCACAGCATATTGTTGGAATATGTCGTAGTGACTTTATATCTGTGGGTTACATCCATGTTCAAGTTTCAAGTATACTAATGAAAATTTTAAGTACACTACTATATCCCAGCCAAACCCAGTTTCAAACCCCCAACCCATATAAGCACTCAATTGGATCTGCATAAAATAGCTGGCATGCAGCCTAGCCCACAAACGTGGTCTGCAAACTGATTATGTGGCCCAATATGTGGCCTACCGCATATGGGCACTATATATATGCAGTGTGTTTTATATGCCGCATACACATATACGGCTGCATATGCAGCTGCATGTTCTACTTTCTAAAACACCATGAATAAGGTATAAGGTTGGGGAGAATTTCTTTAAAGCAAAGAAAGAAAAACATATATAGGGGAAGAGATCAACACATGAGGCAGCTTTGAATGCATGGGTTGTGTGGGAAGTTATTTCTCACATACAGGGGAAGAGAGCAGGTGTGTACCATATAAGATCTCATTCCTAAAATTAGCTAGTAGTTAAAGCATGCTGAAAAGCATTTTTGAGAGAAGAAAGAAAATCAGGAAGTGAGGTCATGAAAAGAGATAATGATAGAAAAATGTGATTCAGAATTTTGAAAGATGATAGTTACCTCCTCCAAAAAACATGTCAACTGATGGAACTCCGACATGTTGGACAAAAGCTGCAAAATCTGTTCCTCCACCACCTAATCTCCCAATCTTTGATGGAATAGGGGAAAAGTTGGTTTTCAGTTATCAAGTATCAAAGCTAAAATTAACTGGGGATAGACATGGATACATATTATTTTTATATTATCTTCTCTGGAAATACATCAAAGTTTAGACAACTTTCAGCATGGAAGCAAAGAAACAAATTTAACTACTTACCAGTGAAGAATAATTAGATGCAATC
Organism: Cocos nucifera; assembly: GCA_006176705.1. Lineage (NCBI taxonomy): Eukaryota > Viridiplantae > Streptophyta > Magnoliopsida > Arecales > Arecaceae > Cocos > Cocos nucifera. Next base: position 1,201,712 of record QRFJ01000077.1, read on the forward strand.
CATGACTCGTATAATGTTTGAGACGAATTGTCTGGATCTTGAACCTTAACAATAAAAAAAATAATAAATCTTGTAAAGTTTTACATAGAGAAAAGGCTGGTGATATAAATGCAAAGTACCTTTCACAATGATTTCCAAAATTCATCAGCTTGTACACACTATGACACTACTACTATCAAGACTCGTGACTCCTATTACCATAAGCACAAATTTACTCACATATCTACAACTGTCCATGCACTGTCTACTTAAACTAATATTTCTTGAATGTTGATGCTATTATAAGTTTTAGTTTTATAAATGCAATTAGATTTTATGTTTGTTAAGTCAAAAAATTTGACAGGACATGACAATGCCATATACCTTTCCACTTGCTTGTTTGAGCAGCTCATCAAGTTGTGGAGTTGCAGAGGCATGGAATCCAGGACCAGAGACTGCACAATCAACATTCAGATAAGCAACAGCTCTTGAAGCTAACATCTCCCTGTTCTCTTCAACCCATTCTGTTGATCCTATCTGCAGAAAAGCACAGAGGTGATGAACATGTCAAGTTAACAACTATGTTACAAATGTGGGTGTATGTGTGTGTCAGAGAGACGGAGAGATAGATGAGAGAGAGAGAGAGAGAGAGACCGACCAAGCCATACTCTTCTGCATCCCAATTACATAAAATAATGGTTCGTCGAGGTTTCCATCCTCTCTTTTGCAGTTTCCCAAACCTCTGAGCTACCTGAAAAAAGAATTTAGATAACAAGCTTATGTTCATCATCAATTGGTCACCAACATGCATGAATGTGCATATGTCAAAACAAGACATTAATCAGCGAAATGAGGTGATGATTCATCCTGAGATTATTTAAGTGTAACTGATATAGTTTTTGGATGAAGTATGACTGTAAGAGGCTTCTAGGTTAGAGTTACCTCAAGTAAAGCAGCAGTTCCGCTGTTGGGGTCGACTGCTCCAAATGTCCATGCATCACGATGATTACCTAGGAGAACATACCTGCAGGTATCACCAGGTGATGCTAAAGTACAGTGACTTTTATTGCTGCAATTCATATGTGCTGAAGAACAAAAATAACTACCATACCCCTCGAACTGCTGTGCAAAATTCTAGGCAAATAATATACCCTTTTGAGGAAGGATCAAACAATGCTATAGTCAAAAGAAGATGACAACGGTCATGAATAAGAAGAAGAAGATGGGTTATAGTTCAGATATAAGCCACCCATGCATAAACAATAGCATGGTTATAAAAAAGTTCTATCTGTCACAGGCACAAACATATGTGAAAAACTTCATGCCTCCATGCATGCATACATACAATTAATAAGTGTTAAGTTAAATTCTGATAATAGATGGCTATACATCAATTTTATGAATGACAACATGCTCATATTTTATATCAAAGACAGCAGATAATTGTCACATAAGTAAAAATGGGCAGGGCACACCTCTGTCATTTTCCATCATAATGATGCAGGAAACTCCCTATATGCTGGTTAGACTTTAGAATGATATACAGAGGGAGTAAAATACAAATTGAGGTTATAAAAGATTAGATATAAGATTTTAAATAAGCAGACCATATTGTTAGACAGAAATATTTATGAGTTTCCTCAAGGGTTTTGAAAGAAAAAAAAAAAGAACTTAAATTATGGATCTCTTATTAGGTTAAAAACTGAGGGACATTCAAAAAATGAGAGAAATTTGCAACTTAAGGCTCGTTCTTTTGTGGGTAAATGTCTTGGAAAAGTTGGTCTATTTTCCCATTAATCAACTTACCCATATTCTCACATTTTTCAAGATAGAAAAGTTACTTTCCCATGGATAGCATTTACCCATGAAATGGGGGAAAGTTTTACCCACCTAGGAGGTGGCTAAATTATTTTCCTATGAGCTAGTAAAGTAGGCATTTAATTTTATACCTAAAATACCCCATCCTCATTTTCAATATTCTCATCATTTAATGCTTAATTACCCATCCACTTTCTTCCAATCTAAAAAGCATAAGGAATATTATTGGAAATATGAATAGATTTTAACAACTTATCCAAGAAAGTAGTAAAGTAAAAGAACATGGGTAACAGATTTCGGAGCAACTTGCCCATGCATAAAAGAACATCGGTAAATTATTTTCCTATCTAAATATTATCTGAAAAATATTTATCTAGGAAAATGTAGATTCCTAGGTATATGTTTTACCTGCAAAAGAACGGCCCCTTAAGGGCTTATTCTAGCAAAACTAGGACAACTTAAGTAGCTAGACAAGTCATATGAGTATTACTTTAATGCCATAAACAACAATAAATGGTTCAAAATTTCAATCTGGAGATAATTTTTGTGGAAAAATAGGAGAAATTAAACTTTTCAAGAAGACCTATAATGATTTCAGAGGTAAAATCAGATAAAAGGATATAGAGGTTACTAAATGATCTGGTCGAGAAGAACGAAGATTTTTCTTAACCTGCACAACTTGAATCTCTCAAAAGAAATATAGAAAAAGATAGAAAAATTGCTAAAAATAGGATTTAGATTCTTTTTTCTTTTATTGATGATTTAAAAATTGAGGTACATAGCCTTAATTTATAATAATGAATCTATTCTTGCACAATTTGGACTAGATTCTTCTTCATGCTTGAATAGAGCTAGCTTTCCAAAATATAGATATGACCAATAGAAAAACTAAAATCCTGCAAAAGATATATCTTGATTTTTACATCTACTTTATCTAAAATCCATGGTTCACCAAACCATCTCGAACCGGATGATTCGTACAATGCTGAATCATATGGCAGCCAACTGGTGCGGTTCCAATGTTCGATTCAAAATGCCGGCAAAAATGGAGCAAGGGAGAAGGAAAGAGAGGAGGAGAGAGAGAGGAGGGGAGGAAAGAAGATAGAAAGGCCGATGGTGGCAAACCGAGGCTTTTCGGTCCTCCTTAGAGAGATTAGATAGAGAGATAGAGAGGGGGAAGGAGAAATGAATGGAGGAGAAGGCGATGAGGAGGCCATCAGAGGACCACCAAAGGGAGGAAATCCATCTATAGACACCATGAATTCGAAACAAAGGCAATCCACCCAAGTTCACGTTTTTTTTAAAAAAATATATATATTAAATGAGCTAGCAAACCTATTGCCAGCTTTACTGTGAATCGCATTTTTAAAAAAATGCGACGAACAGAGGATCCACCCCCATTTCGATCCGGTGGCACCCATGGATGGATTTCCGCCATCCAATGGCCCTCCGACAACCTCCCCGCCGCCTTCCCTTCCATCTATTTCTTTCCCTCCCCCTTTATCTCTCTCTCTAATGTCTCTCATGGAGGACTGCAGAGCCCCAAAGGCCTTGGCAGCCCTTTAAGGGCCTCCACATCCCTCTGATTGCCACCATGGCCCTCTGATGGCCACCATCGATGCCTCCACCGGCCTCCCTCTCCCTTCCCCCCTCTCTTTTCCTCTCCAATTCTCCCTCGTTTCCGTATCAGTTCAAGTCCGGTACAGTTCAATATGAGGGCATACTAACTCATACCGTCAGCCAGCCAACATGGGATCTAGTTCCGAGTCAACAAACTTTGCTTCTATCGCTCTACTTAGTTCTTCATAGATTGGAAAATACGTCCGATCAAAGACTTTTCTGGAAAAAAAAAAAAAAATTCAATTTAGCCAGCCTACTTCAGAGCTCAAATGATGGAATTTGGGTCCAATTGTTAGCTACATAGCCTCCCTTGGAAGATGGTGCAATGTTATAGATTTCAAAAACTTGTCCGATTTAATAAAAAAGATCATCTCAATTAAGCATCATATAAACAAGTTATAGCTGTCAATAATTTGGCATGCAATTCGACTTCTCAATATGATGCATCTTGCTCCTAGATTCTATCCAGCCCTACTTGTAATGGTCAAAATGATCCACATTGAGGCTAGTGAGCCTCTTGGATCAGGGCTCTTCCTATTTAAAGGATTTAGCTCTTGCTAACTCAGAATTGACGTGGAAAACATCTACTTCCCCTCCTTGTAGCTAAACCACTTAACTTTGCTTGGAGATGGTTTCCAACCTTGTTTTTCTTTGCTTTCAAATCTTAACGAGCAACTCATCTCGCTGCCACATCTGGACTTCATAATAAGGTCGCTCATTGTCATCTTTCCTTGTTGATAACAATGATAATGATGACCACTTGATTTCGATCAATCAATCTATGAAACTAAGAGACAAGAGTTTGGCTTTTCATTAGTATTAGCTATTTGGCTTCTCATATCATCATCATGAACTTATACAGGCATTAACTAGTTACTTCACCTGGGCAATGATTGTAAGATCTATGTTCTCTTGTATTCTCTATAAGCATTGATCATGAACTCCTTCATATTCTTTATCAGTCGATACTTTCTCTACCACCATAGAAGACTACATCTCAATCCCATAGATACAGGCTTGCAAGGATGATATGGCATATATCCAAAGGAACTACTTTACATGTTGCCCCATCCAAAGAAACTACTTAGCGATCTTCAACTTGATATTTTTCTAAATCCACTCAAAAGGATAGGGATATGAATAAGGCTTAGTCTGCAACCTTATTTTATGAATCAGACTTTTTGAGATGAGATTATTCTAGTTTCCAAAATATACAATAGCCTCATGATGCTCTATTTCATCTAGAACTTCAAGTAGATGAGTTCCTTTCGCACCTCTGGGTCTATTTCATTTGCTGTCTCGAATTTTTTTGCCATTAGGCTCAATTATGAATTTGCTTGCTCAAGCTTAGATGGCTACTCAACATGACACATTGAAGACCGCCTTCCTTTTCTTCTTAGAATCCTAGTCTTTCGACTTCTCTCTTTTTAGCCGCAACTTGAGATGAAGCTTCCAACACTTTTCCTTGATGTGTCCACAAATATTACAATGATCGCAATAATTTTTCCAAGTCAAGTTGGCCTGCTCGTTGCTTTACTCCCCAATCTGACTAGGTGTTTTCAACTGCCTTCATTTAAACTTATTGCCCTTTCTTCCTTACCATTGATTCTTCTCCTTAATCTCCATAACATTCATGCTAGCTTCACCAATATCTTCAACTTTGAAGAGCTTCGGCTCCTTCCAAATGCTCTCATGAAAATTCCAACATATTTCATGAAGATTGCATGATCATTAATAAAGATTTCGAGTGAGATAGCTTGCTTGTGGAACTCGATGATATAGCCCTGTACAAATTGATCATACTTCTTCCGTAGGTACTATTGATCCATCAATCCTCCTCATAGCCAATTGAATAAAATTGCTTCTTAATCAGACCCTTGAATTTGCTCCACGTCATATGAGAGATATCGTTGTCCCCCATCTACAAATTCCACCAAGAAAGCTTGAAGTGAGCAAAAACTACACTCAAGCACTAAAGTTTTCATAGATAGTGAAGTAGATCTCTAACAAGTCTAGCTAATTATCCAACTTCTCTACATCGATAGCTCCATCATATACAAGAATCTCGATTTGAGATTCAACTTTAAAAGACTAAAAAAGGGGATTCGAAGTGCTTGTAGGTTGCTCATTCTCCTTACTAGATGATAGACCTCATCTCTAGACATGGGAGATAGTTTCGCTACAAAAGTTGTTGGTGCTTGCATTAAAGGTGCAATCTCAATGAGTTGTGCAATCTTCTTCTTTAGTTATGAGCGATATCATTTCGTCTCATCACCTATCGAAATAGAACTAGCAGCCATATTCGTGTTTATTCTTCGATGCACTTCAAGCATGGATAGTCCTTCCAACTACTTGCACTGTTCGCATAGCTGAACCATCAATTAAGGCCTCTATAATTATAAAAGACCAAAGCTCTCATGTGAACTTGATTCAATTGAGAAGAACAAAGAATTCCCTCAACCCGCTCCACTTGAATTTCTCAAAAAAAATTAGAAAAAGATGAAAAAATTGGCGAAGGTAGTGTTTAGATCTCTTTTTCTTTCATTGATTATTCAAAAACTAAGATACAGCCTCTATTTATAATAATAAGATCTGCCCTTGCATAATTCAGATCGAATTTCTCTTGTTGTTCGAATAGAATTAGCTTTTCAAAAATAAATATAACTAGTAGAAATAAATACAAAAAAGCTAAAATCCTATAAAAGATAGATATACTCCTATATCAACTTTGCCTTCCGTCGCTCTCCCTAATACTTCCTGAATTGGGAGATACATTTGGTCAAAGATTTTTAGCAAAAAATCAATTTGATTAGCCCATTTTGGAGCTCAAATGATGGAATTTGCACTAGCAATATGACCCCCTCAAAGGACGATGCCATGGCATCGATCTCGAAAAGTTACATGATTTAAAGAAAAAAGATCATCTCAATCAGATGTTATATGACCAACTTATGACCTTCAAAAGTTTGGCATATGATTCAACTTCTCAATATAGCAAATCTCGCTCCTAGATTTGGTCCAGTGCTACTTGTACTAGTCAAAGTGGTTCACGTCGGATCTAATGATCCTCTTGGATCACTAAGTATTAATCAAATAGAAGTATAAGAAACCTAAGAGACATAAGATACACTGAAAGAATTATAATTTCCAATAAAGAAGACATTATAGGAGAGATGTCTCTTCAAATTTTATCAAGTACACATGACAAAATTAAAAACAAGGATTGATCCACAAAAACTCCAAAAAACGAGTCACGGCATCTTGCCTTCTTTCTCGATAAGCTTCACAACGTGAGAATATTATGACAACTAAACTAGACTAAAACTTCCTAGGTCCTTAAGTTAGAGAGGAAGAGAGTTTTTTTTTTTGGGTTTTGCACCCTCAATTTAACCAACATAGAAGCTGAACTGATTAGGAGTCAACCTCTCCTAAAAACTTCCAAAAACTTACATTCCTATCATCAGTCGAACAATCAATTGGTTCTATAATGTGCCAAACTCACGAAACAAGGGGGAAAGGAAGCTGAATAGAAGGTAGGCTCCTCTTCCAATTTTGTAATCCTTGATCTAGATCATCTTCACTACCACCAAGCATCCAAAGGGCTGAAGATCTATTGCAAAGTCTAACAGTCACCACTTGTACATGTCCATACTCCAAGAATCACATGGAACCACAACAGTCCGATGCATAAGTTTTAAACCAAGGATTGCGACATCGGTATCCTACTCCATATCAGTACTATCCTATTATAGTGTAGATATGTGGTACGATATGAGATGGTAAGATGTACCGAGTGTCAGCGCAGTATGAGACTACATACTGATTCGACACTGGTATTGCATGGTATGCCCAGTATGGTATGGTACCGGTTAGTACAACAAACCTTATTTTAAACTAGCTACTGTTGCATCATAAGGATTGAAAATTTGTTGTACAGTCACTGCTTTTATGCGTCTACACTCCAAAAACTACACATAACTTCAACAGTTTATCACCAAGTACGTGTAAATTTTATTGATAGGAAACTTACAGCAAAAGGAACCTCATTACCATTTTATGTCCAACTGCAAGTTTTAAACCAGCTACTTTTGAGCACAGAGTTGCTTTTTCCATCCTATATGTATCAAGAAACTATGATATCACCAGTTTGGTCTCATATGCTCATGTGCTATTCTAGATGAAAATCTGTAATGGATGAATGAATGATAAGTCAACGAAATCCTTTTCAGAAATTCATAAATCCCGTAAATATGAGCATACCTAACTTGATTTATTTAACCTCCGCTAAATTTTTCAGAGTACCTTTAGCTCCTCAAAAATAGATCATCATTTTCCACCCCAACAATTCTCTGCATATATTCGATATATGATCATTCAGTTGTGCATCCTATATAAAAGTCATCAAGTCAACAGTCTGAAATCGACATGTATTTATGTTATCTAAGCAATCATCAAAAAAATTGCCCAACTTCTGATGCCAAGAAACATGGAAATGGGTCTTGAAAGAGGTCTTAATAGCCCATTAAGGTTTTCCAGAATTTTTTGCACAGTAAGTTTTGCATTTCTTCTCCAAATAACATAGACATCCATGTGACTTTTAGACCGGAGCAAGCATTGATACCATACACTCAAGCTCATTTTATGTACTTTTGCGTGAGCTGGCAAATCGGCCCATTAAAAAGGTCAACCAGACTACATATTCCAATGATCTTAGCAGCCCAAAGCAAGTGCTCAACCACAAAGCCACACTGAACAATTTGACAGGGATATGGATAAAAATCATCCAAATTCCATCAACCGGCCACCAAATTCTCTCTAGATCGCAAAACATGCTCTGCTATTAAGTCCAATCATAAGATCCATTTCCAAATTCCAATAAACCTTGGACCATGTTACTCCAAAACCTCAAATCCCTTCTGTTTTACTTGACAAATGCATGAATGCACTAGTCATAAATGTTGCTGAATTATTTTTTTCTTTTTTTGTGCTCTCTTCCATCATCTAGGCAGCATCTCAATCTAATTGAAACATCGATAATTCCTCCCATGCTAAATTATTCCTTTCATTTTTTTCACTTCTTGCCAACATACATAGAAATTTGGAACTAACCATTTGGGTCCCAACACATTATTTTATATTCTCCACCCACCACATATAGTCAGAGAATCCCGAAATTTGTTCAGGTTATATTATTTTAACAGGCTACAAGAAAAATAAATTCAACTCCAAATAACCACGACGATGGCATATTAAATTAATACAAGGGACAGAACTTACCGGTCAGGTTCTTCTTCCCCTTCGATCACAGCAAAGACATTTTGGATCGTTGCCAGTGTTTCATTTCCCTAACTTATCAAAGAAACATGCCATAAGTGATGAGACCACCAGTGACATTTTGGTAAACAAACCGCCATTCAAGTCCAAAAAGCGATAAAAAATTAGAAGAGAGAGATCATCCAGAAGAAACCTAGAGATCACCATCAATCCGATGGTCCCAACTGACGCTCCAACTTACAATGTATGTGAGGTTGAGAAACCCCGGACCGGGCCCAAGCCGGTACAGGGGCGCCCCTTCGACGCCCTGCCAATCATCGGCCGCCACCTGTCCCCCTATGGTCCGCAGGATCGCCCCCCCGTCCCGGGCCGACACCGGCAGCGATGGAATGCCCGGCATCAGCCCGCTCGCCGCAACCTCCGCTGTGCTCCACCGCTCACACCCGCTGGCGCTCGCCCACCCAGGCGTCGTCGGGTCGCCAATCCCCCGGTACGTGCTCCCCACTTGCACGCCGCTCGCCGGCATCCCCGGTCCCTCCGGGAACTGCCCCTGCCTGCCGCCGCCGTAGTCCTTAGTGTCCGTGAACACCACCGCCGCCGCTGCCCCGGCGTCCTCCGCGTTCTTTATAATGTCCCCGCGATATATCTTACCGTACCTCGCTAGGACCACAGCCCCGGTGACGTTCACACCCGCGGCCCTCAGGGCGGCAAAGTCCTCTAGGCGGCCGTAGTTGGCGTAGGCAGCCGGGCCGGCGGCGGCGCCGGAGTGGGCGTAGGCGTGGAAAGTGGGGAGCACCTCCGCCGCCACGTCGGCATACGGATCGCCGGGGTAGATCTCCTGAACGAGGTCGAAGGCGAGGGTGGGGCCCGGGGAAGGAGGCGGGGAGGGTGAGAGGATGAGGGAGCGGCGGAGGGGATAGTTGAGGAAGACGTCGTATGAGACAGAGCGCGCGGGAAGCGAGGAGGAAGAGAGGGCGGCGAGGACGTAGGCGGCGACAGCGGTGTTGGCCGGGGTGCCGGCGACGTGGGGGTGGCGGGTGAGGGCGAGGAGGTGGCGGGCGGCGGTGGCGTTGTTGGACAGCGAGAGGAAGAGGGAGTGGTAGGTGGATTTGGAGGGGGGAGAGATCGTGAGGTGGAGGACGAGAAGGATAGTGAAGGCGGTGAGCAGAACTCGCGCGGTGGCAGATCTGCTGATGGTGGCGGCGGCGGTGGAGTGAGTGAGAAGCGGGATTTCCGTAAGGCGAGGCATTTCCTCTCTCTCCCTCTCCTTCTCTGCGTCCCTCCAAAATGAGTTTGAGAGGAGGAGGGAGCACCGAACTAAGATGGGATTGGCATTTGGCAGTGACGCTATAAATTCTTTTTTTGATTTTGTTTATATCATTTTACCGTGACATTAATTACTCTTAAATATAATATCAGACTCATAAATATTATTAAAAAAATTAATTTATTTTTTATTAATTAATTTATCCATATTTTTATATTTTTTATGATAAAAAAATTATTTTTTTATGTATAGCATTTACCTATGAAATAAAAAAAAAATTATCGATCCAAAAAAATGACAAAATCATTTTTTCATGAGTCAATAAAATAAATATTTAATTTTATATCTAAAACATCTCATTTTTATTTTTGATATTTCGATAATTTAATGCTCAATAACTTAGCCATCCACTTTCTTAAAATCTAAAAAGCATTAGAGATATTATGAAAAATATGAATAAATTTTAACAACTTATTCAAAAAAATAATAATATAAAAGAACATGGATAATAAATTTTAGAGCAACTTATTCATATATGAAAAAATATAGATAAATTATTTTTTTATATAAATATTATCTAAGAAATATTTACTTAAGAAAATATAATTTTTTAGATAAATATTTTATCTGTAAAAAAAATAATCACATAATGATATCTATTATAGTGTAGATAAAAGGACATCATTAATTCTGTTGATTGCAAGTTAAGAGGATGGATAAAACCTTCTCCATTTTGTGAAGTATTTTTTAAAAAATAAGATTATAAGACCCCATATTATAGTATGTCATGGTCCAAACTACAAGATTTTGACAATACATAATATATATATAATAATTTATTTGAATATATTTCTTCTTGGTTGCAAAGCTAGTAGAGATAAAATTACAAAGCATGCTATGCTAACGAATCTATGGCTTTTTTGTTTGGATATCCATGTTTGTCCGTCGATTTTTGGTTTCATTAAGGTTTCAATAAAGAAGCATGCCTTATGGACCTTAAAAAAGAGAAAATAAAGTATGCATTTATATGGATAATATTAATAGTTAGAAATTTTTTGCAAAAAAAAATAAAAGATAGTTTCCTAAAAAGTACAAAATGCATTTTAAAATTTATAATAACTACAATAAAATTAATTTTTAAATTTTTATTTTAAATAAATTATTGTTCATGCAAAATTTAATTTTTATTTGTGGAGTAGCTCCAATGATTCACTTTCTCCTTTTACAAAGGTCAATTTTACAAACCTAATAGCTCTTTCACATCATGTCCATAATTCCCATCAAAATATACATTTATGAATATAAGAGTTTAGAAAAAATATATTGCATTGCTCAACTTGATTTTATGAGTCCCACGATTCTAGCTATTGTATGCATAGAATATACACCTATATTAAAATAAAAAATAGAAAAAAGAGTGATCTGAGCCACTCCATTGACTTAAAATCACATTTAGCATATCCATTCTAAATAGATTCTAGATGAACCATACTTGTTATTAAATGCAGCACAATTGACAATGTGTGTGTGTGTGTATGTATGTATGTATGTATGTATATATGTGTGTGTGTGTATGTATATATATGTGTATATATATGTGTGTCTATATATGGGTGTATATATATGTGTGTGTGTATGTATGTATGTATGTATGTATTTATGTATTTATGTATGTATGTATGTATGTATGTATATGTATGTATGTATGTATGTATGTATTCATGTGTATAAAGTACCATCTTTTTTTTAGCTAAAGTACCACCTATTGATACACATCATAAGACCATTGTAGCAGGATCTTTCAAAAGTCCTAAAGAAATATAAAACGAGCACCATAATTAATATAACTATATAAATCAATTCATATTATTTTAATAACTCAACATGTCAACTTTTTATATATTTGTTTATAATAATAACCTGGGCTTAGAGAGGGTTGTAATAGTTAATATTTCTTTTTTTTAAGTGAAAAATAGTTGATATTGCAGCACAATTGACAATAGGAACAATATATATGTGTGTGTTTGTGTTTAAAGTACCACCTACTGGTACATATCACAAGACCATAGTAATAAGATCATTCAAAAGTCTTAAAGAAATAAAAGATAAGCACAACAATTAATATAACTATATGAATCAATTCTTTTTATTTTAATAATTCAATGTTTCAACTTTTTATATATTTATTTATAATAATGACCTAGGGCTAGAAATTCTTGTAATAATTAACATTTTTTTTAAGTGAAAAAAAAAAAATAAAAAAAGAGCAACCTGAGCCACTCCATTGAGCTAAAGTCACAACTAGCTTATGCATACTAAACTAATTATGGATGAACCATATTTGTTGTTAAATGCAGCACAACTGACAATATGAACTATGTATATATATAGAGAGAGTACCATTTATTGGTTCATACCACAAGACCATAGTAGTAAGATCATTCCAAAGGCTTAAAGAAATATAATATGAACACAACAATTAAAATAACTTCATAAATTAGATCTTATTATTTTAATAACTCAACATTTCATTATTTTATATATTTGTTTATAATAATGACCTAGGGTTAGAAACATTTCTCCTTTTTTTTTTTAAAGTGAAAAATAGTTAATATTTCAAATCATTTTAACTTTTCAAAAAGTAAGCTAATATGTGTGCTCACTTATATAACAAAAAAATCTAAGATTACATATTCTTTCTTAAAAAAATATACAAGGATAGATATTATCTAAACCTTTTTTACTTATAAACCTACGAAACATCTTGGATATATATTATTGATCTAAGACCAAAGGATAGCGACCATATTAGAGAAAAGTTAGGTGGGAGCTGGTGCTACGTCACAGCATATAAAAAATAAGAAAATACCTGTTTTTTTTTTTTTTTTTGGTTCTTGTGGGGTAGCTGACGAATCACATTGAAAAATAATTTCTGGAGATTGAAGACTATGTACCTAGGTGTTGAGCCCTTCTATTGAGCAATTTTTTAAGACAAAATTATAATTCTTCAAGACTATTTGTCTATATTATCTTGGTTGATTTAGTATCACCCTAAATAATTGCTATATAGCTAAGTTAGCAAAGTTGCTTGAACTCCTTTAGATATGAAGTTAGGTAACTGTCACTCACCAATTTGTCCCTTATATGCCAAAGTTCTTATTTTTATTTTTTTTCAATGCCAAAGTTGATGATTGCCGCCGTGCTACGCATTCACGTGCGCAAGCAAGGACCAAAAGGGGGCTAAAGGCCACAGCACCGAATCTAAATCGCCGCCCGCTGACCCACCCAATCATTGAGCTTCGGTTCCTCGTAACCTTTGGTCGCATGCAACTTCACACCCAACCTAAAGGTGGCATGTAACACCCGACCAACCATTCCAGTGGGCCAGTGAAAGTAGTAGTTTTCTAACAATAAGAACAGGTCAGCGGGACTTTAGACGCGTACATGGTGATGAAGACGAGTAGATAACCGCGTTTTGGACAGATGTTAGATCATCTGAAGATATAAATATTCTCGATAAACGAGTGCTGACTCATGTGACAATCCAATATCACACCTTTCGTGCATCTCCTAATCTATCCTGGTCCCTGATGGGACTCAGGGAAAGGAACCATTACATGATATTATAGAGCGAAGCTTACCTGGACTCATACGATGTATCTAGCCTTAACCTGCAGAAAAGAACCAACCAGGTCATTCAATAGAGACGGGACTCTAAAGTCTATCAAGCATTTTTCTGCTAACAGTACAATGGAGATGGTAGTATCATAAGAACTCAAGATATTTAAGATAAAACTCTCTCCAACGGTCCAAACGATGATAACAGCAACGACTTTCCATCAAGGAGGAGGAAAAGAAATGCAGTATAGTCTGCATAAACACAGCGACAAAAAATAAACAAATTGAACACATCGGCATCACCTCATGCGAGAGTTTAACAACATTCACCTCACCTCAAACCTCATAGCGTGTTAAAAAATACGACAGCAACCCATTTTTATTAATATGCATTATTTGAATCTTCGCTGCAAGCTTCTATCCAGAGCTAACGGAAAGAAGACATACGCTTGAACTCAACTCAAGGCCATCCCATGTAAAAGAATATACACGAGTCGCTCATCAGATGCGGATGCTCCCAAGTATCAAACTGCAATAACAGATTGCAATATATGGTACCCAAACTTCAATCACCAGCCAGAAGGTTGGCTATTCTCTGATGTAATCATCTCGGAGAGGCAGGATAAAATGAGTTAATACAGGAAAAATCATTCCGCTGCTCGTAGAAATGAATCGAGATGGGGATCCTTGATCTTAAGGAATCCATACTTCTAATGGAGATTCTGATCACCAAATAAATCACATTAATCAACAACTTAATGGATAAAAACCTACTGCTTGTAGCTTGGGTGTTAAAAAGATCTTGCAAACTTGTCTGACTAATTACGGATGCAGACAAAACTAATATATTGTCAGGTGATGGCAGCAATAATGAGGCAAAAATTATATGAGATGCACTCGAAAACTTCTCGACTTTCTTTTCATGAAGAGTTAAAAAGCTGTCAAACGGGAGAAAAGAATTACATGTTAAAAATAATCATTCAGTTATGTCGAGCTTTCTAATAGTATGGTAGTACCAGGAAGCATTTGTTTTGTCAATACAACAAGTCAAAGAGCAACAGGCTACTGTTTCGATCAGCACTAAAGAACTGTCTCATCTTCAGCTCAAGGAGAAGTAACCCGGCTGCGGAGTCGGCTTGAGCGCCTCAAAGGAGTGGTTACCTGCTTGACTACCTCTTCTCTATCTTCAGCATCCTATTTCATCAAGACATGATATAACTATTAGACACATACACTAAGATGATTATTTTCTTGAAATAATTAAGCCTCTTAAATGGAAAAAATCTGCAAAGCAGAGATTCTATATGAACCATGACTTTGACCCAGACTGGTAAGCATCAAGCATATCTTCCGAACAGGGTTAATCCAGATGTCACAGTAATATTTTTTTGTACTAGATAGAGCTCAAATATGCTCAGTCAAAAAACTGATTCACTTAAAAACCGAAATAGGAGTCGTCAAAAATCATTTAGACCACCCAGAATACAGTCAAATTCAAATTTGAGTAGCCAGCAAGACTGAATTTGGGTAAAGATATATTCTGACATCTATATGCAAGTATGCACAAAGCATCTGCTTCTTGTAAACCAGCAGTTTTCACCCAGAAACGTGTGAACAAAGAGCGATCCTAAATCCAGAAGAAGGTGTTCACACAGAATCATTAATATAACTATGTTAGGACTATCTGAATTCACTTCCAAACAAACTCTTGATTTGGACCCATATTGCTGAGAGAAAGGCAGAATAATTTTGCAGACAGAACATTTGGTAACATGTTTCAAAATGCACATACACATTACAAACTTATCATCCAAAAACAAAATGGCAGACGGATGAAGGATCAGGTATTAAGTTTCCCTAGTTTAATTGGCAAGGAAGATGGGCTTCATCAAAGAGGGAATGTTTAACCACCGGATATAATGAATGCACTCTCAAAGTCTAAACAATCAAAACTCAGAATTGCAAGAGCTGCCACAAATAAATTCTAAGGATGATTGCCAATTGTCGTTCCTATTCACGAAAATATACGCATATATCATTGCATATAGGCATATGGTTATATTTATTCCTGCTCAATCACAAATTTTCTGAAAAAATCTGAAAGATCAACTATGGCATAATTTATTTTTTTATTTTTTTTAAAAAAAGGACTCTTCTATATTTATCTTGATTAATATGAAGATACTGAGTTTTCACCATTATCCCATAGGTCAGAAGGGGTTATACGCTAAGGGACTCTTTGGTATTCCTGCAGGATATCCTGCAAGAATCAAGCCCATTAGGACCCAATCCACAATCTTCAAAGGACCATGCCCAGTCAAAGACCCAGACTGTGGGCCTAATGGTCTGCAGGAAACAAAAAAAAAAGGCCCATGGAGGTCTTTTTATTGCTTCCCCAAGATTTAGGGCTAGGAGGGTATGGAGTGGATATGGGCCATGCTCAGATTGGCTATCCGATCCATGAATCCAGTAAGCAAACTAGCCCAACCCTACTGGATTATCCAAATAGGCCCAAAATATTTTTTTTTTCCTCGTCTGATGTTATCCTTAACGCGTTATTGACAGGCAGCACATTAACGTATACTCCAACTTGAATTTTTTACTTAAAAAAGAAAACTTATTCCAGTTATATAACAAAAGCACAATCATGTTTAATATGTGTACATTTTATGAGTTTTATTTCCATCCTCATCTCTATTCAACAATCTCGACCATGACAAGCCTTGAGCATTTGCATGTATACACATATTCACTAAGTTCAAGATATGTGGTTGTTCATCATAAAGTTATGGGAAAGACTACGATAAGCAAAACTTTACTTTAATGTAAGTTCGGCATTTTAACTCCCCCCCCCCGCTTTTTTTAAAGATATTGGTGGGAGCACACCAATCATTTCGAAGAAATGATGGAAGAATAGCCTGCACAAAACACACGCAGCAAAACAACTCC
Organism: Cocos nucifera; assembly: GCA_006176705.1. Classification (NCBI taxonomy): domain Eukaryota; kingdom Viridiplantae; phylum Streptophyta; class Magnoliopsida; order Arecales; family Arecaceae; genus Cocos; species Cocos nucifera. The sequence goes on from QRFJ01000077.1 coordinate 1,218,237, forward strand.
TAAGGTCCAAACATGGAACCTCCTCTCTAATGGAGAGTTGCAACCACTAAGAAGTAGCCCAGCGTGCACTTAGATTTGCATTTTCAATCTCGTTCTACCTACGATTCCAATATAACAAGGTCTCCTATTTCCAAATTAACTACGTTTAGTATGCATTATTATGATTATGCTATTGAATATCTGTGCATGATCCAAGTAACTGCTAACAGGGTAACAAATATAGTCTCAGAATCTATTGAATATCTGAATATGCAATCAATCAAATGCCTTAATAATTAGCAACTATGCAACACCTTTTTCTTTTGCAGCTTCCGAACTGGAGAATATCTGGTTGAAATGGACTCTGCTGCTAATGAAGACTCAAAAGGAGATGGATAAACCTTATTAGCTGAAGATGGAAGGTTCTTCTTCACTGAAATCTTCCTTTGAGATTGAAAGAATTGCAATTCCTCAGCCGACCTTCTCACTTTCTGACCGGAACCTTTCCCACGGATGGTTCCTTCTACGACCGAGAACTCTGCAAGCAATTCCACTGTTGGTGGTTGAACTCCATTAGACTTCATCTGTTCATCATTCAAATGAGTCAGAGGCATCTGATGAACATCTGAATCACCATCCTTGTCCTCCACTTCTTCCTTCGCAGACTTATTCTTCTCAAGTGCTAACTCAGAAGCACGTTTGAGTGCAGGAGGAATGCGAGATTCAGGTGCTGAGGTCTTGTGAAATTTTAAGTATTTGAGAAAGCCACCGAAAACAATAATCGTTGACATGCATGTCAAAAAATATAGCAGTTGCAGCACACACTTTGATGCAAACAGATAAATGCTGTCCCATTTCAATTCTATATCAGAATTACTGGAGACTTCAGATTCTTCTAGCTTCTGATTATTGGATGATATGCCCTCGGCAATCTTGGACCGAGGAATATGCAAACATTCATCAAAATCAGAATTTCCCATAACCTGCGCCTCCCTTCCAGGATCTTGCTTTGGTTCGAAAGAACCACAAACATCAAGGGCATCTTGACCAAATGACGAGTCAATCGCAACCGATTCAGTTTCTGCAACTTGTGAAGATTCTTTCAAAAGCTGAGCAATATTGTGTACCTCCATCGACTCAACTCCCAAAATCTCAACCTTTTCACGCCCTGCATCTTTAAGTGCCTCAGTGTTTCCTTCAATATACGCTTCCTGCTCAATCTCATTAGAACTAACCACCTCCTCACTCGTTTTTTCAGCCACTAAGTCAACACCACCTAATGTTCTATTCTCATGCGATGCATCTCTCTCTCTTTCTGTTATTAGTTCAGTTCCATCAAAGGATTTCTTCTCCTCAGACGCATCCTTTCTAGCAGCATCCTCCAATGTTGGACGTTTTTCGTTCAACTTTTCATCTTCAATTAAACTTCTGAGATAGATAATTGATGTTCCTTCTTCCAAATCCTCCTCTTCTGGGACTTCCCTTTTAAAACCATCGAATGCACATGTCAGTTCCCTGGAATGTATGTTGAAGCACACATTTGACAAACCCATTAAAATCCCCCAGAAATTTCCAGGAAATCTGTTCAGATTATGGGCTCGTTGATCAGGTCCTCCATCTCGAATCATCTGATAATTTTCTTCAAGGCCTCCATATTCTTCTAAAGAAGGAACAACAGAAGCATAATTCATGTAAGATATGTGAAAGAATAAGGGCAGCAGAACCCCGAGTAGAAGAAGTAACCTCCACGCAATTTTATAATACCATGGCATCACTTCCACCTCCTCCTCCTCTTCTGTGTCATCATCCTCGGCATCACTAACAACTTCCTCAGTTTCTTGAACTTCTTTGTCTTGGAAGGATGCCTTCAAAGGTGTGGAAGACACTGACGATGATTCCTCTGCGGCAGTCTTCTTGGAATCAGATGAAGAGCTCCACTCGGCCCCTGATCCCTCTTCTTCTATCTTCATCTCTCCCTCTATGCGCTGAAGAATTTCTTGACGCCTATTTGGGTTGTAGCGGAGGAACTCTGGCCTTGGGGATGTGTAATTGATCAGCGGATCATAAGGAGCCTGAGAACAATCAGGGTTTATGGCATTTTGATCACCAGAGTTGGAAACCTTCGAACAAAGGGGCATGACTCGAGAATGGGCACCAGGATGGCCCGAAACCACCATGGCATTTTCTTGTGGGGTTATGTCGTGGTAGAGATCACGAGGATCTGAGAAGGGAGAATCATTCTTCTCGGCCAAGATCTTCTTCTTTGAAATTGCTGGTGTGGTTGAAGGGTTTGAGATCTTGATTCCTTTCGCTGGATTCGGTGATCTTGGCCCAATAATTTTGTGAAAATGCCCACCGTTCTCATCGGCATCTTGAGTAAATTCCATAACAATATTTCTTCTTGGAAATCTGGAACCACAACTGATGAGAGAAAGGCAAAATAGCTTCAAGAGAACAGCTAAAGAATCCAAATAAAATAAAATAAAATACTGAGGGAAAAAAGATAAGACGAACACAAAAAAGGGCAACCAAAAAAAAGAAAAAAAAAGGAAAAGAAAACGTACAGATAATATCTGAAGAATCCCAAAAAATTGAATCATATGGAGAAAGTATTGTCATGAGAAATTTACCAGCAGGGGTGGGATCGGCGATGCCAAATCACGAATTTGGAAAGAGAGTTTCCCTTGAAGAAAATAATAGGAGGATTATTCTTCCACCGAAAAATCTCTTCTCCTGATCAACCGAAAAAATCGCTCCTTTTTCCCTTGCAAGAAACGCCGGGAGAACACTCGAGGGAGTCGAGAAAAAGTGACCGTTAGGAAGCGTTTTATTCGCTGGAGACGACGGTTCAAATTTCGAATTCTTCGACGGTCGGATACCCGTTTCCGTAGGGCTGCCTCTTTCCAGTGGACCGGTTTAGATCCGGTAGAAATGAATTGACGTATATTTTGGGAAACAAGTAACACATATTCCAAAACAGTTCTCCAACTGGATTTCTTGCTAGTTTTGATGGAATGCACTGCCATCCATGGGAGTGTTGATTTAAGAGCGTTCAGAGTCGTCACTTTTGCATGGCCCTAAAGAATTATTAATCTTCTAACCTTTAGACAGTGTTTTGCACAATTTCAAACAATGACGTTAATTTCTTGATCTACACAGTGGATGAAAGAAAAAGACGTACTTTGGAAGCTGTCTAAAGCATGATCCAACGGTTTATATCATGCAAAAAATACAACTCCCAACTCAAATCTGAATTAAGATAGAAATCGTATCTCTCCAATTGATTCATCCACCACACAGATCGCGAAGCGCTATGAATCTCTATACAGATTTCAAGGTGATCGATAGGTGATTCAACAGCCCCATCCTAAGTGTTGAATGGGACGTTAGATTTGAGTGCCGTTGAGTTCTGCTGCAATGCGGACAAGAGTGTTTCATTTCCCTGCCAATATTTTGGTTCAAAATGGTTTTATTCATGTTGGAACAGATGTGGTTGGGCTTTCCCCAACTTTTCCATGGAGGAAAAACCGTAGGTCAACAAGCACGATTTAAATTAATCAAATGTAGGTTTATTTGATTTAAACAAAGACAAAATGGTTACATGATAAAGAGCTAAAGATTCTTGTTTAAAACAAATTAAATTACACTGCTAGGATATCATTCAAGGATTTTTTGAAAAATGACAATATCTAGAGCTCAAGGCATCTTATGAATCGAGAAAAGTGATTCAATCTGCATGTTCATAAGGACTCGTAACTACATGATGCACGCTACAAGGTTTTGGATCAAATCCAGTACCCTCACATGCTGTGCATTGCATGGCTCCAAGATTTTAGAACCTGAAACTTGAACCATGGTCCTTAAACTTTGAGCATATGACGCAACTCTTTCTGCAATCTATTACTTCTACTGATTGAAGAGTCAAATTCTTAATACACAACTCTTGGATTGCTGCTTCTGGAACGGAAGAGATCGTTGGAAGTGGGAGAATTTAAAGTGAGTGGGCTTCGCCTCATGGTGCAAGTAGGGAGAAGAAAAGAATAATGGCCTGAGCGTGAGAAATATGATATCGATAGTATTTGCATATCTAAATATTATTTCTAAAATAGAAATATGAATTTTTAGAAAATAGCTATTCTTCTTTATTATTTTAGATTTCCATTTGATCGAAAATTTAGACTCCATTTAGAATAAGCAATTAATACAGTTTAATTAATGTAGTGTTATTCCTGATTCCTAAATCAAAACTCATTAAAGATTTAGAATAAGCAATTCCATGGTCCACAATAGAATAGCTAAATCAAGGTGGAAGGGAATAAGAGAGGGTTGACCAGAATTGCTAAACCACCCCATCCCACCACCACATTTTCATCTATTTGGGAGAATAAGATAAAATAAACCCTTATTCCATGCAGAATTACGTAACCAAATACTATCCAAGATAGTATTTGGATACCCAAATGTTATTCCTAAAATAGAAATACAAATTCTTAGAGAATAGCTATTCCTCCTTATTATTTTAGATTTCCATTTGGTTGAAAATATGCTATTCCACATAGAATAAACAATTAATGTAGTGTTATTCCTGGTTCCTAAATTAAAACTCATTAAAGATCTAGAATAAACTATTCCATGGTCCACAATGGAATAGCTAAACTAGGGTAGACAGAAATAAGGAAGGGATGACCGACATTGCTAAACCACCTGGGCCAACCATCAAGTTTTCATCTATTTAGGAGAATAAGATGGAATAAGCCCTTATTTCAGTCGGAATTACGTAAGCAAACACTATCTTAAAAGAATAATACCCCAAAAATAATAGACGAGAATATGGATGAGAGAACTATGAAGGGCGAGGAAAAAATGTCTGAGCTCAATAATATGAATATTGATGGGGAATTAGAATCAATTACCCCGATGCTAAAACAGCGATTTTCATCCCATGCTAGGTTTATATGCCTGAAAGTAAACATGTTCTTTAAGAGTGTGATTACACTTTTTAATTTTTTAAAAATATATATTTTTTATTTTTTTGATTTTTATTTATTAAATAAAAATAAAAAAAGTAAAAAACATGTTTAGTAACTACGTTGTTATAAAGCAAAAGGCAAAAAATACATAAGAATCCAATCTTTTTAACTCAGTAAGCGAACTCACATCCCAAAACCTGATTCCAAGCAAAGAACAGCAAGAAAAATAAATCAATCATAAATCAAAATACAATAAAGAAAAAGATCCCAAAACAAATCTAACTTTGAATGACCGAAAACCTCAGAAAAATAGAGAGAAATCATCTAATCTCTGAAGAAAACATAGAATCCAAGAAATACCTTCTTTCTTTTAGGGCTTGATGATAATGAATAAATCAAAAAAAAATTCTCCACTCATGGAGAAGAGAATATAGCAGTGTTCGCGCATGTTGGCCTGGCAGATGGAGGGCGAGAACATAGAAGAAGGAAGGGAGAAGGGAACGGGAAGGTGAAGAGCTCGACAAGAGAAAGGATTTAGGAAGGAAGAAGAGGACAGAAAGGTGAAGAGCACGATGAGGGAGAAGAATTTGGATTCTTTACTTTTTGGTTTAGCATTTTAGACATGAAAAAGTAAGTTTTAGGAAGCAAGAAAAGTAGAAAAGCAAGTTTTGAAAAGAATTTTTTTTTTGCTTTGTATATAAAATAATTATTTTAATTATTTTAATTTTTATTTTTTACTTTTTATGATGTTATAAAATATTACTTTTTGATTTTTATTTTTTTAAAATAAAATATATATATATATTTTTTTTATTTAATGACCAACCAAATGGATCATATAATATATATATATATATATATATATATATATATATATATATATATATATATATATATATATATATATATATATGAAAAGTAGAAAAACAAGTTTTGAAAAGAATTTTTTTTTTTTGCTTTGTATATAAAATAATTATTTTAATTATTTTAATTTTTATTTTTTACTTTTTATGATGTTATAAAATATTACTTTTTGATTTTTATTTTTTAAAATAATATATATATATATATATTTTATTTAATGACCAACCAAATGGATCATAAAATTGTGTGGTCGCAAACTGCAAACCCCAACATACACGCGGCCACGTCCACCAGGCCTTTTAAATTTGAACTCCAAAGCCTCGATGAAAGCTTGTGCTGCTCTGACCAAAACAGCCAAGTAATCCAAGGAGATGGATAAATTGATGAAACTATCATTAAGATTTCAATCACAAGGTGCCCCGCGTGTGTAATTGTATACGTACAAAGAGATGACCGTACCTGGTTTAGGTATATACGAATAATGTCGACTGTTTGTAACATTTTGAGAAGGAAAATTCTTTGCACACCGGCTGCAGTGGTTGATTCACATACGAAACTAAAGTATGGTGTTTAAAAATACAAAAAAAAAAAATCTTTCGATCCGTACATAAGCCAATCTCCCCGATGCATAAAGTATTTTTCTTTTAAAAAATGCTCGGCTGCTTGGCACGAGATGCTCAGCCCACGCCACGGAGATAGCCGCACCACAATAAGAACTGGCGGCTCCGTGGAGAACTCCTGCCTCTCTATCTCCTAAATGCTTGCATACTGAATTGGAGTATTTTTAAGGAGAGAGAATTTTGTAGGATAAATCTTTAGATGATGGGATTTCAAGGCACATAAAAGGATGACGAGCATCTCAAACGCACAATCTAAGCTGGAATATGAAACTTCGGCAAGAAACAGTCCCAATTATATTTATATGTCAGAGGAAATTCGCCACTCGGTAAGGACCTTAAAGAAACTTAAATCCTTATTTGCAGAGACGCTTGGCAGCATGGTTACAAATGGTTGGACAACATAAGCAAAAATTTAAAAAATCTAAGAATCTATTTAGTTGAGATGTGTTAGATTATGAAATAATTTGATAATTTTTAAGAATCATTTATATAAAAAAATGATTATAGATAAAAATATTTTTTTCTGCATTTAGTTGGTAGAAAAATTATCTAAAAAATGATGCTAAAAAAAGATAAATAATTTTATATAGAAATATAATAAAATTTATAAATTTTTAATATAATTTTTTTAATACTAAGATAATATTATCATCTTCAATTAATTTTTATATAATGATTATAATCATATAATCCTTTATATAATACCATTTTTATCTTTATTTTTTTTATAAAAAAAATTTATTAAATAAATTTAAAAAATATTAAAATAAATTTAATGATTATATATGTAGCTTTATTAAATATATTTTTATCAAATATAAATTACCACCATTCAAAAATTTATCAAATACCAACTTTCTATGATATTTATTTTACTTTCTCTTTCTAACAAATAAATATGAAAGCCTATCAATTTTTTTATCATCTCTCTCTTCTATTTTTTATACCAAACATGATAATCTAATAATGAATTCATTTTTTTACATCAGATTATCTCCGACTAAATGAATCCTAAAAGATTTGAACTCAAATCCTCTCCCTCCAACGAGGGACTTTGTTTGGTACCCGATAGGTGAATATGCTTGTGAGACCACATCTTGACTTTTGAGATTGATTAGCTTGGATAAAATTGATTAGCTTGGATAAACCAAGACCCCTTGCATGAACTCCATTTTAGAGAACAAAGGAGTCCATCATTTAGGATGGTGAACTAACTTCACAAAATCTAAGTCATCTTTTTTTTTTTTTCCCAATACCACAATAACATCAAAAGTTAGGGATGAAAATGGTGTAGATAATATTTGTCCGAATCCATTTGCTTATCTAAATCAATCCAAATATGAATAAAAATTTAAGAATCTAATTAATATCTATATTTATATTTATATCCATCAAAAAAAAAAATGCATATGAATATGGCTAGATCATCATCCAATCTATATCCAAATATCAGAATCTATCTATAATTTTATATACCACTCACTAATATTTAAAAAAATATATAATATAAACATGCTATTAACTTAATTTATCATCTATTAAATAATATTTTTAATTTTATAGTCATAAAATTTAGAATAAATATGGTATGAATCTTTGTATCTGAACAATATCCGTATCCGTATTTGTATTCATCAGATAAAACAAATATGGATATGAATATGTTGGTATCAAATCTAGTTCAATCCTAACAGAAGTGGACAAGAATGATCTAATTACATCTTTAATTATTTGCTCAAGAAATGAAATAAACCACTGAATTTGATCCTTATCATTATTTGATGGTCCAAGCTGTAAGGATACCCTTAAAAGTTATCTGCTCAAGAAATACAAACAAAGAGCAAGTTTAGACTCTTACCACAGTATGTTAACATTAGCCATACAAATTGGTTGCATATATTTCCTTGTAATTCACATGATTGTCCAGCTGATGACACTGTAAAAAAGCTTTCAGCATCATTTAGATGGATTTGTGAATATTCATGTGAATTTCCCGTTCAAGACTAAAGCTGCTTGGGTCACAGCCCTGGCAGCCCTCCACACTTCATGCTGCACAAAACTCCATGACTCTGAAGTGTTCGAGCTCTTTGCCTTCTCGATGGCATCATCAATGCCTGGATATGATTTAGATCCATAACCATCATGCATCGAAGGCCCATAAATCTGTTTAATATTAGTTTCAGGACAGGAAAATTAGTACTGTAAAATTTGAGATGTGTTTGAACTTTACAATATTTATGCAACATATATATATATATTTCTAAATGTAAAAACCTACCAGGTGCTTGTACCATTCTCTTCCAAAGAGTCCATCCCTATCAGTAAATGCCCGCTCAGCCATCATCAACCTATCATTGAGCTCTCTGACTTTCAAGGGATCCTTCCTCCAATTCAATGACAAAAAATTCCTTTCTAGTGCCTGAAAAAATGCAACAAGATTGTTAATTAAAAACATCAATGATTTTAATTCAAGCTTCTTTTGATTCAAGGATACCTTTCTTTGGTTGTCTATTTTGGTGGCTGCCTTCTTGAGCTCTTCTATAGACTTGTATAAGGGAGCAAAAGTTACAGGCATCCCCGATGCATCATCTTCTACTATCTTTGTGCTTCTCTGTCAATAAAAGGCACCATCAGATTCTTCAGCTACACAATTATACACGAATTTAGATGTTCGCATGTGGCATTTATTCCAATCAAAATATCCAAGTCCTTTATATTGCTGAAGCCTGCAGGTAAGCACTTGATCCCCATGTTGTGTTTCCATAAATGTATATGGAAGCAACAGAGTGCCAGGAGAACTGTTGTCCCAGAAGAAAGGAATAAATTGCAGAATACAACTCCAATTGATATACACACACATATTGATCTCCGTATGTTCAGATTGTTCTGCATATCTGAATGATTTTTTTTACGTTGTGAATGATAGGAGAAGTTATACCTGGAGCTCTAAAGCATAGGAGATGTAATTGAATGGCAAGAACTCCTCATCTGCGAGCCTCAAAGCAACCAGTCCCCAGAAGCTTGCTACTATATATGAGAAAGAAGAGAGAGAATCAAAATAAATATTCTCATGACCTTGGACTTAGCATGTGTCAATACTTCAGATGGAACAGTTAATAACAAGATCCACAAACACCTTTGATTCTGCCATCATCATAAATGACTCATGGTAAAAGGGGTGGAATATGAAAAAATGATGGTTTTCTGTTTCCATTACAGCAACATTAGCAAAGCTTCAGGCTTCAGCTATATAAAATCAGTTTTTAAATTTCATAACAAAAACAAGAAACCTAAATTCCACAAGATGCTGCACTAATGTGAAAGAGAAATAGGAATTCATGACCATGTAATTGCTAGACCAGGAAAAGGTGTTCTAATACTTCTGACGGTCTGGTTTTGTAAAATTTAGTATGATTAAAACCTCATAAAGATGGATTCCAACCAAAACTAATATTAGCATTATGGCCATAATCAAAAGGGCAATTAGAAAGTCCCCACAGAAAGCATATATATGGACCTCATGGGGGTATGTCCTTGCAGTGAACAATTGTACAGTGTTTTGGACTTTGGATGTCTGGGCATGATATACACAGCTGGACGTCAAGGCTAATTATTTTAGCTACTAGGATGAGAAGTTGGAGGGTATCTGATTTTGGGGAAATTAATTCCCAGGCCTTGGAGACTTCCATTTAGGGCTTAGACCATGCTGACTGCATATTTTATTTCTCGCTCCTAGTTTGTTGGCCATTCCTTTGTCCCTGGCCCATGTATAAATGCGTCAGGCATAGCTGTCCGTAAAAGGGCAAGCCCAACTGTATAGTCGGGTGTAAATGTTAAGCAAAATTTGTTCAATGTTTAACAGTAAATGGCAGCCAATGAAAGGGCCAGGAATTCTACTGAAAAAGAAGGGCCAGGAATCAATTTGCCATTACTTGGGCTAGGCTGCCAGCTAAATTTTTTAATATAAACTGATGCTTGTTGTCTGGCACAATAGGCCAACTAAACATCCCCAAAGGTGATGCTGGAATTTTTTAGAATAGCCTGTACTGAAGTGAAATTGCATGAAGTACCTGCTACATGCCTATGGAACATTGGATCTCCAAATTTCTCCATCCATACAAAGTCATCATACATAGAATGATAAACTGGGTATCCTGAAAGAGATGTCAATCCACCATTAAAGATGTTAAAATGAAAAAATACGAGAAAAATGCTCCTAAAATATATAAACCTTAGGTTTCTAGCCATGTAACATATTGCAAACAATATTGTATTTTTACATGATTTCAGTCACAGAAATATTTCATGTTTCTGATTCCTGTTTTGGTTCGTCAAACATAAATAAAACAATGTAAGCATGATCTTCAAGTGTATGAAGATTATCCTCAAGTACAAAATAATACAGGGAAGTAGATAAAGAAGTTCAAGCACTGATAACCCATGAAAAAATAAGAAGGAGATAGTTGCAAATACCTAACACCAACAAAATCTACAGAATGGACTGTCAAAACCAACAATAACAGCCATCGAAGGAGGAAAATTCAAAGTACATAAATTGTATAAAAAAGAAAAAAACTCACTGCTTTTAAGCGGTAAAGAAGTGCAAACCTGCACCTTTCCCATAAGCCATATGCCATATAAGAGACAAATTGCCTCCATAAACATAGCCCCATCAAAGTCTATCAAGAATTATCACGGAATATCAAAGGGAAAAAATGAAGAAAAAAATATTGCAAGGCTCAGTAGCAAAAGAAACAATTAATCAGCACAAGGCATGCGAATATCAAAGTTTGCCTATGAAAATACTCATGCAATAGCCACAGATGCAACAGTGGAGCACTAAAGTGCCTATCAGGGAAGAAAAGCACCAACTAATCTTCAAATAATGATAGGAAACATCAATCAGCACACCATTCTAAAAACTGGTAAGCCTTATTATAATTGTTACACAAGAAACAAAAAAGATAAAAACATGTGTTAATCATCAAGAAAAACAAATAGCATACGAGAGAAGAAAATAGGAAAATAGAGGAAGATCACTCCAAAACAAGGAACCAATCACCGGATGAAGAGTTTACTCAACTCTTGTACCCACATGGCAACAAACTATACCTTGGCCCCAAAAGCAGCAAGGAAAAAACACCAACCAAGACCAACCACATATACCAGGTAATAGCATCAAGAGCAACATAGACCATGTTTTAGGAACAAGTCAAAAAAGTGGAAGAGGCAATAAGCGAGTATAACTATGAAAACCACCAAGAATAACCACCAAAACACATCATCATAACGGAGCACATACCATAAGCCCTAATGCCCAAGACCACCTAATGTCACAGCAACAGCTGGAAGATTACAACGGATAGCAAAGAATACCAAAATTAGGTAAGGCAACACAAAGGCAGCAAAAAGTAATTAACCGGCTAATGCCCACGTTAAACCAAAGTTAAAAATTACAGTTTTCAAACCATTGTTTAAGGAGAAATAATTGGCACAAACATCACACAATGTCAAATGCCTAATTAATCCTTCTCAGGCTCCACCAACTAGCACATGGCTCAGCTCAGCGAGCTAGGGCTAGTTCCTCTCAATCACCTCCACATCAGCAGAAGGCTCCATGCATCGAACCAAGGCTCAACCCAAGAAACCAAATATAAGCCATATGCATACCAAACCCAAACTTTAGCAACGAACAAAAAATAATTAACTATTTTAATGGAAGAAACATTTCATCAAACAAATGATGCTCAGAAACAATCGACACTAACTCTTGGAACACGGGAAAAATCATCAAACACATGACAGTCAGCACTACTTACAAAACCAACACAGCATATCATGCTTGCCCAACAATGGATGCTCAAAGATCCAGACCTCAATTAGAAAGGACCATAACCGAAATCCTGCTCACTAACAAAATGACCGGATTTGTTTGGGCCACTCCACTGCTAAAAAAACAACACGTTACTCAAACAATGGGGCAAAGCATAGCCACTTATCAAAGAATCACTACCCTAACCTAGATTCCTAGACACCAACTCCACCATCCTAATGGGTGAAACAATTTGTCGAACACATGATGCTCAACAGAACAAACAGCAAAGAACACCGCTGCCAACACAATCAAAACAGCAAGAAGCAACTGAAGAGGAATCAGCGATCCCAGCCAACCAATAACGGCAACCGAGAGCCTATGCCTTATCAATGAGGACCATGCTAACCTCTGGATCACCAAGGGAACGCCCATAAACCTGCAGCAATGCCAAGATGTAAAACACAATGGCCGTAAAACACAGGAGGACATCGCTGGAGTTATGCCTAAACGTCGACGGCAAAATTATGATAAGAAGAACAATGTGCCCCACAGTCTATCCTTGGAATATATTGTAGTGACTTTATATCTACAGAATAATGGTTAGATCTATATTCAATTATACTAATAAAACGTTTATGTATACTATTATATCCCAGCCAAGTAAGGTTATGAAAAGAGATAATGATAGAAAAATGTGGTTCAGAATTTTGAAGGACAAGATAGTTACCTCCTCCAAACATCATATCAAGTGATGGAACTCCGACGTGTTGGAGAAAAGCTGCAAAATCTGATCCTCTACCACCTAATCTCCCAAGCTTCGATGCACCAAGGGAAATGTTGGTTATCAGGTATCAAGTATCAAAGATAAAATTAACTTGGAATAAATATAAATAAATAATATTTTCTATGGAAACACATCAAAGTTAAGACAACTTTTAGCATGGAAGAAAAGAAACAAAATTTAACTACTTACCAGTGAAGAATAGTTAGATGCAATCCATGATTCATATAATGTCTGAGAGGAATTGTCTGGATCTTGAACCTTAACAATAAAAGAATAACAAATCTTGTTAAGTTTATATAGAGAAAAGGCTGGTGACATAAATGCAATGTCTCTTTCGCAATGATTTCCAAAATTCATCGGCTTATACACACTACTACTGTTAAGACCCAAAGACTCCTCTTACCATATGCACAAAATTACTCCCATATCTACAACTGTCTATGCATTGTCTACTTAAATTAATGTTTCTTGAACCATGATGCTGTTCTAAGTTTAAGTTTTATAATGCATTTAGATTTTATGTTTGTTAAGTCAAAAATCAATTGACAAGACATGACAATGCCATGTTGGAATTTGTCCAATTGAATCCATCTGGATGTAATCCACACTAACACATATAGGAATTTGTTTTAATTGTTTTAATTTGATCTAATCTCTCATTCAAGTTAAGTCTCTGATATGATGATGGGATATATTTTGTAGGGGTTGCAATAAAGTTAAATTCTACATAACTGCAGCGGAGATAACGTCCATCTTAGTCTTTGTTATTGACTTTGATACTGCCTCTAATGGATAAAACACGTTATAAAAGGGTAGCTTATAGAATTGGTCCTCAATTCATCTAAGTATGCTTGTGAGGTCCTTACCATCAAAATAATCGGAGTTGAGTCTGGAAAAGCAAGGTGCTACTCATGGGCAGCGAGAAGCACATTCGAATCTTCTTATGATTACAATCAAACTAATTTCAAAGATCATGTCATCATTGCCCCATATAGCTTAATATTGTGGTATCAGAATCTAGGGTTATTAGGCTTGAAGATTGAAGCTTTTTATTTCCTTAAATTAATTGCTCATAAAAAATCCCATGGAAATAGGCCTATTACCAACCACTCTAGTTGGTTGTCATGACCAACAACAACCATTAAACCCATCTAAGAAACAGATCTCATCCTCCACCCCCTCTGATGAGGATGGCTGGGATCAGCATCTATGCCACTCCCACTGTCATACCTGTAGGATGTTGTACATATGAGAATATGCATGCAGAAAACAAAACATGCAGCGAAATTTTTTTTGATCTAGATTAAATATTTTAATCTATCTAACATGCATCGAGTAGATCTAATCTACAGACTAAAAGGATCGATCACATGCATTTTAAAACAATGAAATTTAAATCATATTTAAATAAAAGTTTTCACCTTTATGCAGATAGCTTTTTACCGCAATCTAGTAATCATGGTAATTCGGTGAGATCCTCAATGTGCCATATACACATCCGATCTCTATGGGTATCCACTCGGGATAGATTTGAATCGCTCCTTTAGATCCATCTTCTCCAAGCCGGATCTTCCAAAAGTGCTTGATCTATTTCCAGATCTGATATGGATTGGCAGATCATCCTTCTTTTCTTCTTCTCGAATGTAAATCAAAATCAGATCCCTCAAATTTGATCAGATATCTTGGATCTTCTAGATCTTTTTGAATTGCTCAATGCCTTGAGCATGTAAAACTGAGATCGCCTAACTCCTTAGGTGTGATGGAGAAAGAGGGAGAAGGGAGAGGGCATGTGAGAGTGGAGCGTGGGGTCTCTGGTAGCGCAAAGTTTTTGCATACAATTTTTTATACAGGAGAAATCAGATTTCTCTCTTAAAGTTTAAATAAACCTCGAGTCCAGCTTTAAGTCGTTGACTTTTCTATGTCTTAAAGAAGTAGGAGTCCTTCTGGCACCTAACCTCAGATTTCTCACTTGAAAAACATTGATGAAAAGCGGGGGCGCCACCTGTTAGTGCCTCTTGGTGTCTATCCAATTGGGGTGTGGCCCATCTAGATCTTTTCCAGATGGAGCGTGGCCCCTTGCTTCTCTCATCCAACTACCAAGGGGCGTGCAACCCCTGGAGTTGATCCAAAAGAGGAGGCGTTCTTTCCCTCTTTCTTCCTCATTTTCACGCACAAGCAAAGAAGGGGCACCAACTTTTGGCACCCCACTTCTCATCCTTATCTAGTCCAGGAGTGAGAGGAAAAGAAAGGACTCTTGCTTTGACTTAATCTAAATCCTTTCTAATAGGTTGATCAAGTTAAGGAGGATTGGGTATAACCATGTGCTAACATGGTGCACCTAAAACTAACAGGATTTCTCAAATCCTAACTTAATTGGAACTTCATAAGCCCAATTGATCAATTCAAGATCTAATCCCTTTATTGTATGATCTCATAGATCCAATTCTGTCTAATAGTGAGATACATTATGATCTCCATCAATAATGTCATTAAAATTTCTTTCAATGGACCGAAACTCTTTTTAATTTAATCAATTAAAAATTATTAATTACCAAATAATTCTTATTGATTCCACGATCCACCAATGATACCTAATATTATGTAATAGCTATGCAGCAAAATTGAAAATAAACCTTTAGGTATAGTTGCCATATAGTTCGGTTCTTCTATCGTAAGTCCCAACAAGATGCAGGTCAAGGATAACTCATTAAGCCTGTTCGTCCGTCGTATGTTAGATTTAATCGACTCAAATCTATATGAAATCTTATAGAAATTCATTTCCATCATTCTTCAACCATGGCCATGAATTATAGGACTCAGTCTTATGAATTACATAGGACCATTTCCTGTCTACCAAGATCGACAGATCCCATCTTGGTGCACATTCTATTTTTATAATGAACTTTGTTGGGGGTAAACCCCGCTCCCACCGAAGTCCAGTCTAATGCTTCGTCTAATGTAACTGATAATCACGGAAGAACTTCGATCGAAAATTCTCTCCAATGGCCGAACCCCAACCAAATTCCTCCAGCGGCCGAACCCCTTCCGAACTCCTTCAACAGCCGAACCCCTCCCGGACTCCTCCAGCGGCCGAACTCCTTCCGGACTTCTTCAGCCGAACTCCTCCCAAACTTCTCCTTCGACTGGACTTCTCCATCAGTCGGACTCCTTCCAGACTTCTCCTTCGACTGAACTTCTCCATCAGTTGGGCCCCTTCCAACTTCTCCTTCGGTCGAACTTCTCCATCAGTCGGACTCCATCCGAACTTCTCCATCAGTCGGATCCCTCCAACAGCCGAACTCCTTCCGACATTCTCCTTCAGTCGGACTCTTCCAGTAGCCGAACTCCTTCCGGACTCCTCCAGCAACCAAATTCCGTCCGAACTTCTTCTTCAATCGGATTTCTCCATCAGTCAGACTCCTTCCAGACTTCCTCCAACGGATTACTTCCAGATTTCAACTAGCATTCCTTTTGGATGATCCCCTCTAGCCGTATTTCCTATAGAAGTCCAAACTCCTTTAGAATTAATATATGTCAAAGTTCTTCACCAATCAATGCCTGCTTCCTCCGAACTTCGACTATTAAATCTCAACGAACGGACACATCACAACAACGGACACCTCTCTCCGTAACAAACTCCACGTGGCCCTAAGCAGCCCACTACCAGATGGTTACGACTGTCACTATCAGTCTGCTACAGGCGACACCTCTCTCCATAACAAACTCCACGCGGCCCCGAGCGATCCGCTATCGGACGGTTATGACTGTCACTATCAGTCTGCTACAGACTCCGTCTATAAAAAAAGATCCTCCAGATACGTTTTCTCTAAACTCTCTTCTACTTCCCAAAACTCTGCTGAATTTTTTTCTGAGTACTCCATTTCTGTGGGCCAGAAGAGCTGACTTGATCGTCGAAAGATCCTGTCGGAGCCACCACCACCGCCTCCGAACGGAACTTTATTTTGCAGGTCACTAGCAGCGACCTCTTCTTCCTCAACTCCAACTCGATCCAACGTCAACCAGATTCTGCACCAACAGGATTGGCGTAAGAGGAGGGACCTCTATTCCTGAGGATTCCTTGTTCTTAAAGGAGTGCTCAGCAGCGATCCCTCCTCTTCCTCTCAAGAGTTCTTTCCGAAAAAATGCCTCCCAAAAAAGCTTCTACCTAACGGTCAACGACCTCTGTAGCCAGATCCCGTCCAAATCCATCCGCTCCCGCTTCGGCCCCGGCAACTCAAGCTCTACCTGCGGCCATGGTGGATGCGGAGCAGTTCAATCTGCTGGTCCAGCAGGTTCGCGGGCTCACGGAGATGGTGCAGGCCATGTATCGTAGGCTCCGACGTCAATTCGACCGGAGCAGGTTTCTCCAGAGCCCCATGATTTGGTTTGAAGATGGCCGACTTGGGATAGCCGACCAGTGACCTCCAAAAAGGAGAAGCAGAGGATGGAGAGCCCTTGCTCTGACCATGACTCGACCCCGGGGGAAGTTTTGCCCCTGTTCCATTAGAAAATCTTAGAGATTAACGATCGCGAAGATCTCCTAGACCAAAGGCTCCAGAAAATGAGCCAACGAATCGAAGAGCTCTATCATGCTCCCTCTTTCCACGGTAACTATTGGGGATAAACCCCGCTCCTGGCGAAGTCCAGTTTGATGCTCAGCTTAACACAACCGGTAGCCACGGAAGAGCTTCGACGGATGGATCTTAGCCGAACTCCTTCAGCTGGCCGAACTCCTCAGCGGTCGAGCTCCTTCGGACTCCCAATGGTCGGACCTTAGCCGAACCCCTTCAGTCGGCCGAACTCCTCAGCGGCCGAGCTCCTTTGAACTCCCAGCGTCGGGCCTTAGCCGAACCCCTTTACTCGACCGAACTTCTCAGCGGCCAAGCTCTTTCGGACTCCCAGCGGCCGAGCCTTAGCCGAACCCCTCCGGCCGAACTCCTCAGCAACCAAGCTTCGATCGAACTTTCGTGAGAGCCGAACTCCCTCCACACCCCTCCAGTCAGACACCTACGGGAGCCGAACTCCTTCCGAGCTCCCCCTTTGGCCAAACTCCTTCAGGACTCCCAACGTGCGATCAACGGTCAGAATTTAATCCGACCTAATTTGGATTGGTACACATCC
>QRFJ01000077.1:1236443-1303207 GCA_006176705.1 Cocos nucifera
GGCAAAGTCAGAAGGCCTCGTTCACCTTAGACGAGATGGGGGGAGAGGCCTGACACGGCCCTATGTGTTCCCACAAGCCCATTAGGAACGGAGAAGACCTCGTCCTAACGCGAGCAAAGTCGAAGGCCTCGTTCACCTTAGACGAGTGATGGCGAAGCAGGCCCTGACAACGGCCCTTATGTGCCCCACAGCCCGTTAGGATAGAAGAAAGACAAGAACCCTCTCCTAACGCGAGCAAAGGTCGAATGCCTCGTTTCACCTTAAACGAGATGGGGGAGAGGCTCTGACAACGGCCCTTATGTGCCCCCCAGCCCGTTAGGAATAGAAGAGAAACCTCATCCAACGCGGGCAAAGTCGAATGCTGTTCACCTTAAACGAGATGGGGAGAGGCTCTGACAACGATCCTTATGTGCCCCCATAGTAGTCGTTAGGAACAGAAGAGAACCGCGTCCTAATGCGAGCAGTCGAGAGCTTCGTTCACCTTAGATGAGATGGAGGGGGAGAGGCCTAGACAACGGGCCCTATATGCCCCCTAAAAGTCGAGGGCCTCGTTCAACTTAGACGAGATGAGGGAAGAGGCCCTTGACACGGTCCTTATGTTGGCCCTCACAAGTCATTGGAACAGAAGACCTCATCCTAACGCGAGCAAGGCGAAAGACCTCGTTCAACCTTAGACAGATGGGGGGAGAGCAGAGTGGGAGGCCCAGACAACGACCCTTATGTGCCCCACCAAGCCCGTTGGAACAGGAGGAATATCTCGTCCTAACGCGAGCAAAGTCGAAGCCTTCGTTCACCCTTAGACGAGATGGGGTGGAGGCCCTGACAACGCATTATGTGTCCCTACAGTCCGTTATGGACAAAGAAGGACCTCGTCCTAACAGCGAGCAAAGTCAGAAGGCCTCGTTCACTAGACGAGATGGGAAGAAGGCCCTGATAACGGCCTTATGTGCCCCCACAGTCCTGTTAGGAATAGGAGGAGAACCTCGTCCTAACACGAGCAAAGTTCCAGTCCGAGCTCCGAAGTCTGTAAGGAGATGAAATCTCCTCACGAGCACCCGCATCAACCTCAGCTACAGGAGAGGAGATCTCTCCCACATCAACCTCGACTGCAGGAAAGGAGATCTCCCCCGAAATCGGCCTCGACTGCTAGAGACAATATCGCCTCCGAGGAGCTCAACCTCCGACCTCGACCGCAGGAGACGAGATCTACTTCAACTCGATGGGAGAGGAGATCTCCCCCGGCTTCAATTTCAATACCAACTTTGTCTGAGATGAGATCTCCTCCCTGAGCTTCAACCTGAAACCAGCACGGAGCCCAGAAGAAAACTTCGGCAGTCGCCTTTTCTGCACTTCCTTCTCTTCGAGTTTTGAACTCGAAAGTAGGGGGACTATTGTTGGGGATAAATCCTGCTCCTGCCGAAGTCCAGTTCGATGCTCAGCTTAACGCAATCGATAGCCACGAAAGAGCTTTGGCGGACGGATCTTAGCTGAACTCTTTCATCCGACTGAACTCCTCAGCGGTCGAGCTCCTTCGGACTCCCAGCGGCCGGGCCTTAGTCGAACCCCTTCAGCCGGCCGAACTCCTTTGGACTCCCAGCGGCCGGGCCTTAGCCGAACCCCTCTAGCCGAACTCCTCAACAACCAAACTTCGATCGGACTCTCGTGAGAGCCGAACTCCCTCCGCACCCCTCCAGCCAGACGCCTATGGGAGCCGAACTCCTTTCGAGCTCCCTCTTTGGCCGAACTCCTTTGCAATTGGTATATGCCCGAGTCTACCAACCAACGCCTGCTTCCTCAGAGCTACGGCTATCGGACCCAGGTAGTATGGACGCCACTACCAGTTTGGCGGCACATTTTCCTCCGTAACAAGCCACATGCGGTCCGCAACCGAACGACATGGCCACCACTACTAGCGATGCCACTTCCTCCGTAACCAATCCCATGCGACCCACGATCCGCATCAGTATGGCCGTCACTATCCACCTGACGACGCCTTTCTCCTCCGTACCGAACTCCATGCGGCCCCGATGGCTCGCCACGCAGGTCGGATAATATGGCTGTCACCAAAATCAATCAAGCTCCGCCTATAAAAAAGGATCCTCCAGATATGCTAACTCTAAGTCTCTGATCTCTAAGCTCTAAGCTCTTCTCTCCTTCTCTAAGCTCCGTGCCAAACTCATTCCATGAGCACTCCATATCCTGTTTGGCCAGAGCTGACTTGATCGTCGGAGGATCCTGTCGGAGCCACCTCCCACCATCGGCTCCGGATGGAACTTTATTTTGCAGATCCCCGATGGCGACCTCGTCGGCCTCCGCTCCAGCTGATTCCGACGACGACCAGTTTTCGTACCAACAGTAACGATATTTGCACTGACCCTCTTTTTCTCAGAAGATTATGCAGGAACCAATCCCGCCGAACTCCAAGCTTTCGTAGTTTGAGAGTTACGATGTGACCACCGATCCGATCGACCATCTGGAGGCCTTTCGAACAATGATGCTGCTCCACGGTGTGCCAGATGCCATTTTGTGCCGAGCTTTCCCATCCACCCTCAAGGGAGCCATTAGAAACTGGTACTCGGCACTTAAGCTGGGTACTATCTTTTCCTTCGATCAAATGAGCCATCAGTTTGCAGCTCCTTCGTAAGCAGCCGACGTCCCTATCGAGGTTCGGATTTTCTGATGAATATCAAGTAGGAGGAAAAATCTATCCGAGCTTATGTCCTCCGATTTAATTCTACTGCATTGGAGGTCCGAAACCTAGACCAGTCTATTGCAATGGCCGTGCTTAAGGGCGACCTTCAGAAAAATGATTTGTTGTTCTCCCTGGAGAAGTACCCTAAGGACTTTGCCGATATGCTGGCCCAGGCTAAAGGTTATGCCCGAGCTGAAGAGGCTTTTAAGGCTAGGGACAATGAAGCCGCCTAGAAGCAGCAGGCGGGTGAACCAAATGCACCCGCAGCTGGAGAGAAACCGAGCGAAGCTCGGCCACGCTCCCGGACTCCTCCGGAGCATAAGCGGGCCCGGACCCCTACCCGAGCCTAGAGGCGAAGAAGCCCGAATAAAAGGGCGCGACGAAGCTCTCCCTTCAGAAAATTCTACAACTATGCCCCTCTCAATGTTCCAAAAATCCAAGTACTGATAGAGATCAGGGATCAACTGCCGAGATCGAAAAGAATGTACACTCATCCCGGCAAACGCAATCCTAGCAAGTTCTGCCTCTACCATCGCGATTATGGTCATGATACGGAAGAGTGCATCCAGCTCTAGGACGAGATCTAGGAGCTCATCAGGCGCGGTAGGCTAGGCCTGTTCCTGCGATGTCGGCCGAAAGGATGGGAGGATAGGTCAAGAGCACCCCCGCCGCTAGAACCTCCGAGGGGCAGGGAACAGCGAGAAGATCGGCCCCCGATCGGCATCATTAACACCATCTCCAAGGGACCTCGGCGAGGGGAGGCAAGCAGGTCGGCCGAGGTCGAGAAGAGGCGAAGAACTGAAGAGCCCATCGATTTTACCGACGAGGATGCTCAAGAAGTCCGGTTCCCGCATAATGATGCGGTTGTAATTTCTTTAAACGTTGCTGATTATGATGTACGCCGCGTTTTGGTAGATAATGAAAGTTCCGCTGACGTTCTGTATTATGATGCTTTCTTTAAAATGTCCATATCCAATAATCATCTGAGACCCATAAGCTCCTCGTTGGTTGGCTTCACCGATGACGTTGTGCCGATGGAGGGAATGATAACTCTAACCTTGACTGTAGGACAGTATCCAAAGCAGGCCAAGGTGTGGATCGACTTTTTGGTGGTAAAAGCCCCCTCCGCTTACAATGCAATCCTCGACCGACCTGGTCTAAATGCACCACGAGCCGTAGTGTCGACCTATTACTTGAAACTAAAATTCCCAACAAGCAACGAAATAGGTGAAATCAGAGGCGATCAAGCGTTAGCCCGGCACTGCTACTCCATTGCCTTACAATATGACACTCGACTTGACCCCTACCCAGTTGACGAGCTTGATGTCCGTGATGACCTTGCCGAAGAACGGGGCGAGCCCATAGAAGATCTTGTGACTGTTCCCCTGAATGACGGAAACGCGGAGCATACGGTGCAAATTGGCTCCAATCTGAAGGATGAAGTTCGGGAGTAGCTCATCACCTTTTTACGGAGAAATGCCGATGTCTTCGCCTGGGTTCCGGCAGATATGCCTGAGATTGACGCCGAGGTTATGAAACATCAGCTGATCGTTGATCCCAAGCATCAACCAATGAAAGAACGAGTTCGAAGCTACGCACCAAAAAGGCAGAAGGCAATAGCAGAAGAAGTCGACAAGCTTCTCAACGTCGGATTTATTCGAAAAATCAGCTATTCGACTTGGGTCTCTAATGTGGTCTTGGTTAAGAAGGCCAACGGCAAGTGGAGGATGTATATAGACTTCAAAAAACTGAATAAAGCCTATCCAAAAAACAGCTATCCTCTACCTAGGATTGATCAACTGATAGACGCAATCTCGGACCACAAGCTCCTCACCTTCATGGATGCCTTTTTCGGCTATAACCAAATACAGATGGTACCGAAGGACGAGGAAAAAACTGCTTTTGTTACTGACCGTGATCTTCACTGTTATAGGATTACGCCTTTTAGACTCAAGAATGCAGAGGCAACATACCAATGCCTGATCAACAAGATCTTCAAGGAGCAGATCGACCGCAACATGGAGGTGTATGTGGATGACATGCTTGTCAAAAGCTGAACTTCAATAAACCACATTACCGACCTCGAAAAGACCTTCAGTGCGCTCAAAAAGTACAAAATGAAGCTGAATCCAACCAAGTGCGCCTTTGGTGTGACCTCGGAGAAGTTTTTGAGGTTTATGGTGTCGAGACGCGGGATCGAAGCAAATCCAAAGAAAATCCAAGCTATTCGGGAGATGACTGCTCCAAAAACGATCAAAAAAGTTCAACACATGACTGAAAAGGTAGCATCCCTAAATCGCTTCATCTCAAGATCGGCCGAGCGATGCATGCCCTTCTTCCAAGTTCTCAAGCAACCAAAGAACTTCCGCTGAACGACGGAGTGCCAACAGACATTTGAGGAGCTCAAAAATTACCTCGACTCACCTCCACTGCTAGCTAAGCATGAACCCGGAGAAAAATTGTTCTTGTACCTAGCAACCTCCCCGGCGGCTTTGGCAGCAGTCCTGGTCAAAAAGGAAGCAAAGATGCAGCGACCAATCTACTATGTAAGTCGGGTCCTGAGGGATGCAGAGACCAAATACTCTAAGTTAGAAAAATTGACTTACTCTCTTCTAATCACTGCCAGGAGACTTCTACCTTACTTTCAGAGACATCATAACGGTCCTCACGGATCAATCAATAAAAGCAGTCTTTCATCGAATGGATGCTTCCAAAAGAATCGTGAAATAGGCAATCGAACTCATAGAGTTTAACATTAATTATCGACCCCGGCCATCGATCAAAGCTCAGATATTGGCAGATTTTATAGTAGAATATACCATTCCAGATGAAGCCGAGCTTGAACAAGATAGGGCCGGCATCCCGTGGTTGTAACCGAACCTCCCCGAAGAGAGTGTCGACTTTTTCGAAGGTTTTTGAGTCCTGTACGTGGATGGTTCGTCCAACTCCGCTGGAGCAGGCGCGAGATTGGTCTTAGTCAACCTCGAGGGAGTCATCGCCGAATACGTACTACGCTTCGAATTCCCTGCAACTAATAATGGGGCCGAATATGAAGCACTGATCGTCGGATTAAAAATAGCAAGAGAATTAAAAGTAGATCGACTTCAAGTTTACAGTGATTCCCAATTAATGATCGGCCAAGTCAGTGGCAACTATGAAGCATGAGAGAAAAGTATGATGAAACATCTTGAGAAGGTAAAAGTTTTAACTCCGATCTTTGACAATTTTGGCATTCAACAGATTCTGATAACAAAAAATACAAGAGCCGATCTTCTCTCTAAATTGACCACTTTAGCTCCAGCCAAACTGTCCAAAGAAGTATTTTTTGAAACTCTAAAACGCCCAAGCTCAGAGAAGTCACAGCTTGTTATGCAGACGGAGCTCGAGCCGAGCTGGATTGATCCGGTAGTTGCCTATCTCAAGGAGGGAGTTCTTCCTCATGATTCGAAAGAAGCTCGGAAACTCAAGAATTAGGCCTCTCAGTATGTTTTGTACGATGGCAAGTTGTATAAAAGGTCGTATTCGCTATCGCTATTGAGATGTCTTCGACCTTCAAAGGCTGACGTCGCATTATGAAAAGTGCACAAGAAAATTTGTGGAAGTCATGTAGGAGCCAGATTTCTATCATAGAGACTTCTTCGGCAGGGCTACTATTAGCCGACCTTATACCACGACTCTATGGAGTATGTCAAGAAATATGACCGCTGTCAGAGAAATGCAAATATACAAAGACAGCCGACCTCCGAGCTTACTCCACTAAGCGCACCTTGGTCATTTGCGCAGTGAAGAATGGATATACTTGACCCTTTTTCCAATGGCATTCGGACAACGAAAGTTCCTTCTGATTGCGATTGACTACTTTACCAAATGGGTCGAAGCCGAACCACTAGCAAAAATTACTAAGGCCAAGGTATGGGACTTCGTCTGAAAATCAATCGTTTGTCGATTTAGTCTCTCATAACAGATAACGGACGATAATTCGCTGGAACGAGATTTGCTGAGTTCTGTAAAGATCTAAACATCTCTCATCGCTTCACGTCGGTAGCTTACCCACAGGCCAATAAGAAACAAAGTGACCACGATCCTATGCAAGCATAAACAACCGATAAAGTAGAGGGCAGGTGACGAACTCTATCATTCGTGCATCCATCTACCCAAAGTGCCGATGGAGAAACCGTCGTTTTAGCTTTGACAGAGGCATATCCGATCGAACTTAAACTCCATCGGTGCGTAGTGGCCTCACAACGCATACCCGAGGACCCAAGCACTCGACCTTAGAAGAAAAAAAGAGGAAGCAATTCGGATGATGTTTACAGCAAGATGCCGATACTTACTTAATCAGAGGTAAAAGTTCAGGTGCGGGACTAGTGCTTAACGAGCACCTCTCTCAGCCTCAGAGCAAGAACTTGCTCCAATTGGGAGGGAACCGAGACGCCGACCCGCCCGACTATTAAAAAGGAACTTGGAGGAGACATGCCTCGATCATTCAAATCTGTGAATGTTCAATGATATAAATAAAATCCCCTACTTCATCCCAATTTTGTTACCGAGACAAGAGACTACCTCCGATGATCTCACTAAAATAGCCCATTAGAAGAGAACCTCTCCAACGTGACAAGCAAGCTTATTCTTTTAGACGAGAGAGAGAACCTACAAGCCTATGTGC
Source organism: Cocos nucifera (assembly GCA_006176705.1). NCBI lineage: Eukaryota > Viridiplantae > Streptophyta > Magnoliopsida > Arecales > Arecaceae > Cocos > Cocos nucifera. Next base: position 1,243,802 of record QRFJ01000077.1, read on the forward strand.
CCCTACTGCCGTTAGAAGAGGAGAACCTATCCTAACTGAGCAAGTGAAGGCTCATATATCAGACGAGTAGGAAGAGCCTGACAATGCTCTAATGGCTACACCATTAGGAACAGGAGAAAACCTGTCTAACGTGAAAATCGAGGTTCGTTCATATTAACGAGATGAGGAGAGGCCCGAAAGCCCTAATGTCCCCACAATGGCCTAAGTTCCACTCCATTAGGAAAGAAGAGAACTCGTCCTAACGAGAACTCGAAGGCTCATTCTAGATAGTGAAAGAGAGCCCGACAACGGCCCGTGCCTACAGCCCGTTAGGAACAGAAGAAAAATCTCATCCTAACGTGAGCAAAGTCGAAGGTCTCATTCATTTTAGACGAGGTGAGAGGAGAGGCCCCAACAATGGCCCTAATGTACCCCTACAGCCCGTTAGGAATAGGAGGATAACCTCGTCCTAACGTGAGCAAAGTCGAAAGCCTCGTTCATTTAAGATGGGATAGAGGGAGAGACCCTATCGATGATCCTAACGCACCCCCATAAGCCATGATAAGAATAGAAAGAAAGCCTCGTCCTAACATGAGCAAAAGTCGGAACCTCGTAGACCAAAGATATGGAGAAGGAAGAAGCTCGATGGAGAATCTTTACACGTGTTTTTCCATGATAATCTGACTACATCAAATGCGAAAGGCAGAACCTTATCCTGGTTTGTAAGAGAGGTCCTAGCTCGGCATCCGCAACAAGCAACAAGCACGGAAATCCGAGATCGGACTTCGGCCGTCGTCCTTTTTCCTCCCTTCGAATTTCGAACTCGAGAGTAGAGAGACTATTGTTGGGGGTAAACCCCGCTCCCACCAAAATCCAGTCTGATGCTTAGCCTAATGTAACTGATAATCACGGAAGAGCTTCGATCGAAAATTCTTCCTCCAACGATCGAACTCCTCCAGCGGCCAAACCCTCCCGAACTTCTTCAGCAGCCGAACTCCTCCCGCTGCTGAACCCCTTCCGAACTCCTCCAACGACCGAACTCCTTCCGGACTTCTCCTTTAGCCGAGCTCCTCCATCAATCGGACTCCTTCCAGACTTCTTCGATCGGACTTCTCCACCAGTCGAGCCCCTTCCGAACTTCTCCTTCGGCTGGACTCCTCCATCAGTCGGGTCTCTTCCGAATTTCTCCTTCGATTGAACTTCTTCATCAGTCGAACTCCTCCAGCAACCGAACTTCTGGCCTTCTCCTTCAGTCGGACTCCTCCAGCAGCTGAACTCCTTTCGAACTCCTCCAGCAGCCGAATTTCGTCCAGCCTTCTCCTTCAATCGGACTTTTCAATCAGTTGGACTCCTTCCGGACTTCTCCATCAATCGGACTTCTTCCGGACTTCTCCATCAGTCAAACCCCATCCAGATTTCTCCAGCGGATTACTTCTAGATTTCAACTAGCATTCCTTCCGGATGATCCCCTTTAGCCATATTTTCTTTAGAAGTCCGAACTTCTCTGAAATTGATATATGTCAAAGCTCTTCACCAACCAACGCCTACTTCCTCCGAACTTCGACTATTAAATCTCAACGAACGGACACATCACGACAATGGACATCTCTCTCCGTAACAAACTCTACGTGGCCCCGAGCGGTCCACTACCAGACGGTTACGGCTGTCCCTATCAGTCTGCTACAGGCAACACCTCTCTCCGTAACAAACTCCACGTGGCCCCGAGCGGCCCGCTATCGGACGGTTACGACTGTCACTATCAGTCTGCTACAGACTCCGTCCATAAAAAGAGACCTTCCAGATATGTTTTCTCTAAACTCTCTTCTTCTTCCCAAAATTCTGCTGAATTTTTTCCTAAGCACTCCATTTCTATAGGTCAGAAGAGCTAACTTGATTGTCGAAGAGTCCTATCGGAGCCACCACCACCGACTTCAGACGAAATTTTGTTTTGCAGGTCACCGACGGTGATCTCTTCTTCCTCAACTTCAGCTCGATCCGACGTCAACTAGATTCTGCACCAACAAACCTATTGTAGCTAACATACACCATAAGATTTCAAATGGCTAGATAACCTAGTGATTGTGCAGTTAAATTATAACAATCTCACTGTGAACAGTCGAGGCACCGTAAGTCAAAGAACTATCTACACAACTACAATATCGAGTAAGTCACTAACGAGTTGGTAATCATCCTAATAATTTTTCGTGCTGGTCATACTCAGTATCCTTGATTTCTATCAAGTATCTATACTCTCGCTCTAATATCCCATACTATCGACTCAAGATTCATCTATCCACGAAGGAAAAATATCTATGCATTGTTCTATCTGCATCAATCACCATCTCCATGACGATCCATCAATCGAAAGTATTTAGAAATTAAACACTAATGACACGTGCCTCAAATTCTCAACTTTTGAGAACATAATATAAATGAAAAATAATACAAATTTTATTTATTTTAAAATTTTAATTATAAAATTATACCTTTAGAATGTGTACATATATCAACCAATCTAGCTTCTAAAGCATACATCTAACAAACTCTCACTTAACCTAATGCCAATTGGTCATAAACCTGAGCCCCATCTTCATAAGGTGAGCTTTATTTGTTGGCTCAGCGGCTTAGTTAGCGGGTCAGCCATATTGTCTATGAAATCAACTCGAATTTGCACTACGATGAAAGTCTTCTCGATGTATTCACAAATAAAATGGAATCGCCACTCAATTTGCTTAAACTTCTAATGAAATCTCAATTCTTTAGCGAGCACTATGGCACTATTGTTATCGCAAAAGAGTGGAACGGCATTTGATGGCATCACACCCAACTCCGCAATAAACTTTTTGAACTAGAATTCTTCCTTAGTAGCCTCTAACGTGGTAATGTACTCTGCCTCTATGGTGAAATCTGCAATGATCGATTATTTGAAACTTTTCTAACTAACTGCACCTCCATTACATAGGAACATAAAACCTGATATAGACTTTCTATCATCTATGTTAGACATAAAGTTTGAGTCTATGTATCCCTGTACCTACAAGTCTCCTCTTTCAAAAATCAAGAAGAGATTCTTAGTCCTTAAGTACTTAAGGATATTCTTCACAGCTATCCAGTGCTCTTGATCTAGATTCGATTGCTATCTACTTGTGACACTGATAGTAAGAGCAATATCAAGTCGAGTACATAGCATAGCGTACATGAAGCTTCCTATAGCAGAAGCATAAGGGATCTTGCTCATACGCTATATCTCCTCAGGTATGCTAAGGCATATCTTCTTGGAGAGATAAACTCCATGCTTGAAGGATAACAGACCCCTCTTGGAGTTTTTCATGCCGAACCGCTTCAGCACTTTCTTTATGTACAGTTGTTGTGATAAACCTTGCATCCTTTTAGATCTATCTCTATAAATATTTATTTTCAGAATATAAGATGCTTCTCCAATATCTTTCATGAAGAACTCTTTAGACAATCAAATTTTCATATAAGTCATCATGAAAATATCATTCTCAATTAGGAGGATATCATCAATGTATAATATAAGGAATGTGACAGCCCTCTCACCGACCTTCTTAAAAACATAAGGTTTTTTCTCATTTTTGATGAAACTAAATAATTTGATCGCATTATTAAAATGAGTATTCCGACTCTGACATATTTGCTTTAGTTCATAAATGGACCTTTGCAGCTTGCAGATCTTGTGATCCTCATCATTAAAAGTGAAATCCAAAGATTGCTTTATATATATATATATATATTTCTTAAGATATCCATTTAGAAACGCAGTTTTCACATCCATCTACCATATCTCATAGTCATGAGCTACTGCAATAGTAAGCAATGTCCGAATAGATTTTGGCATGGTTACTGATGAAAAAAAATCCTGATAGTCAATGCCTTTATGCTGACTATAACCTTTAGTCATAAACCTTGTTTTAAAGGTCTCCACCTTTCCATCCGAACCAATATCTCTTAAAAATTCATTTACATCCAATAGAAACTATTCCTGCCGGTGGATCTACTAAGATCCAGACCTAGTTGGTATGCATTAAGTCAATCTCTGATCTCATCGCTTTCAACCATTTCTCGAAGTCGATGTCTGACATCGCCTTGTCATAGATGGATCATCTTCATGGTCCATGTTATTCGTGAGGAATATTTTCTCTACATCCTTTATTAGCATACCAATGTACCTTTCAGAAGGAGTGAGATCCTAGTGGATCTACGAGGTGGAATGGGTTCCTTAGGCTCTATGACTCGTTGCTTTTTAGAAACTCTCTTTGAGCTAAATTTTCCTCCTATTACCTCCATCCTAGATAAAATCTCTTTTCAAAAATTTGGTATGCCGGCTCACAATCATATTATGATTCTTTGAAAGGTAAAATTAGTATTCCAAAGACTCTTTTGGATATCATATAAAATGAGCTCTCATAGATCTGATCTCTAACTTGTCCGTCTATTATTGTTTGATATAGGCTAGACATCCCCAAATTCTAAGATAACCAAAATTCGGCTTCTTACCATGCCATATCTAATATGATGTGATAGGAATGAATTTAGAGAAAATCTAATTAAGTAATTGGCAGTCACTAAGGTGTATCCCTAAAAAAATAAAGAAAGATTGATGAAGCTCATTATGGATCGAACCATATCCAATATGATCCAATTTCTTCATTCTGAAATATCGTTGAGCTAAGGCATTCCAAATGAAGTCCATTGAGAGACTGTTATTTTTCTTGAAATAACCAAAAAAAATTTTACTTAGATATTCTCCTCCTTGATCTTAAGAAATTTTTCAGTTTACTTCTCTACCTCACATCTGAATTTTTTGAACCTTTCAAAGGTTTCAGATTTGTATCTTATAATAAATATATACCCGTACTATGAAAAATCATCGGTAAAGATGATAAAGTAGAGATAACCTCCTCTGATCAGCACATCACATGGACCACGTACATCAGTATATACAAGAGCTAGTACTTTAGTGGTTCTTTCTCCATATCCTATAAAGGATAACTTGATCATTTTTCTTTGAAGGCAGGACTCATAGACTGGATACGACTTATCAAAGAACGAGTCTAAAAGACCATCTTTCTCCAGTCTATTAATGCTTTTTCTCTAATATGACCTAGATTAAGATGCTACATGTACTTTAGGTTAATCTCATCTCTAGATCTCTTAGATCCAATGACACTCACTATTTGCTTTGATAAATTAACTGATTTATTTATATCGACATACAAATGATACTGTTGATTAAGTGACCACGTCCAACTATTTTATTTTCAAAATAAATAGAACAATGGTCCTTATTGAAACCAATTTCATAATCATCCTGTGCTAAGTATGAAACAGAAATTAAATTTCTACTAGCATTATGTACACATTAACAGTCCCTAAGTTCTAGACAAAAATCAGACAGTAGTCGAAGAGGATAGATCCTTATAGCTACAGCAGTAACTCTTGCTCTATTGCCTACTCGTAGGGTCATCTCTCTTAGCCTCAATCTTCTACATTCCTTAAGATCCTGCATTGAAGTCCATAAGTGTATAGTAGAGCTAGAGTCTATAAACCTAATTGATAGTAGAAAAAACTATAAGATTAGTCTCGATCACGAGCAGATTCGACATAGCTTCTAAAGATACGTCCCTTGAACTCTTCAAGATCCCTATCAGCATTTTCTGATCTAAGATACAACCTAGCTTTTCGAAACTCCAAACACCTTTCAAGTTTCTTAGCCAATCCTTAAAAATAGAACCTGGCAATTGGTTGATTTCTAAGATACGAGCTAAACTATTAAGGGCAGATAATTTTCTATAGAGAGAAGAAATTTGTAGTTAGACTTTTGTAATTGATTTTTAGTTTGATTTAGAGAATTTATTTTAAAAACAAACTTAGCTCTCACTATTTCTTTGAATCCCAACACTCCTCGGGTTGGAAAGTAGAAACCCTTCGCGAGTTAGATTCCTAGTGGGTATTGTAATCCGATCGACTGGCACACCACCTCTTCTAACAGATCTTAATGAATGTGTCAATCAATGAGTGAATAACTTTTGCCCAATGCTTCTCAAGCAAATTGCAGCGGACTTGGTCTCTAAATCCTGAAACCTCATCTAATAGATCTTGTCCTTATTTCTTAGTTAAGTTAGATCCATCATTAAGCATGAGTGAAGCCGTTATTGGTTCCTCACTTGATAAATCTTAGGCCCAACCTCATCTTCATCATATAGCATCTCATGCCAATAGAGTGGTTACTTCTTCCCTGATACAACTTAACCATGGTATCCAGCAGAAAATAGTCAACATCGAAGAGGGCACGACACTTTACAACGGTGGAAGATTCCTTGACTTAATATTATTGAGGAGATTTTTGATTTAGGTCTCTTCAATCCTAATTAGTCATAATTGTTATGACTAACCCCAAGGACATGTGCTAGCTCGAATCACCAAGCAACCACATTAAGACTAATCAACTAAATTAGCCAAAAAAGTAGAAAAGTGTAAAATCGATGAGGATCCTCCCGTTGCTTTTCTTAGACATCAATAAATAGGCCAGATCAGCGAACGAAACTAATTAAATAACCTTTCTTTAGGTCAAACCAAACCATTTTTTAGACACCAATAGGTCAATCAATTTTAAATAGGTTAGCTTGTATAACTCAGGCTCGAGCCACTGAGCCAAATAAGGTCTTTGAGTTAATCAATCCAACATATGGCTGTTAACCGATGTGACCAATCTACAATTATTGCATTGATGTCGAGCACTCTTGACCAATCCTAATCAACTCTTGATTGAGTTGGATCAACTGCTCATCTCGATTGAGCCCTACCATATACTACTCAATTATCCAAAAGTAATCAAATTACTAGACCTAATTGAACTATTCAAGCCCAAACCCTCATATTTTATAACTTAAGATTAAGATCTTAAATTCTCAATTTTAGATTCTTAAAATTTAATTTTAGATCTTTAATTCATAATTTCAGATCTTTAAATTAAGTACATTATGAACATGAGGTAGTTTAGATGTCGAAACTACTTTCATATCTAAACATTTAATCATGTATCTCATACATAGCCACATAAATTTTAGATTTATGTTTAGATCCCAATTAACTCAACCAATTTAGATTTAATCTAAAATAGGTTTGATCAATTATACATCTCATGTATATTTAGATCTAATTACATACATCTTATGTATTTTCAAATCTACATCTCATGCAATTTTCAGATCTCATAAGCATGCATCTCATGCAATATTTAGATCTATTAACATGCGTCTCATGCAATGTCAGATTTAACAACATACATTTCATGCATATTCAAACAGATTATGTATCTCATACATAACTTCATAAATTTCATATTTATTAACATGCATCTTATGCATTATAAAATAGATTATTTTCATAGCTCTTCTTCTTGATTCATACAGGCACCCCTTCTACCATAGTCCTCTATGGTAGGATGGTCTTTATTATAAATTTTGAAGTGTAATAGGCTACTAATAATTACACATATCATATATGCATATTCAGATTATTTATATCTAATGTAAAAACAGATCCTTGCAAATATTTAAATCTAAATTTTAGATCAATCTTAAAATATGCATATGAAATAACAACTTGTGGGCTGTGGCTCTGATACCATTGTAGGATGTTGTACATCCGAGAATATGCATGCAGAAAACAAAACATGCAGCAAAAAAATTTATGATCTAGATTAAATATTTTAATCTATCTAATATGCATCAAGTAGATCTAATCTATAGGCTAACAGAATCGATCATATGCATTTTAAGATGTTGAAATTTAAATTAGATTTAAATAAAATTTTTCAGCTTTGTACGGATAGTTTTTCACCACAATCTAGTGATTGTGGTAATTTGGTGAGGTCCTCAATGAGCCATACACGCGTCTGGTCTCTGCGGGCATCCACTCAGGATAGATTTGGATTGCTCCTCCTTCAAGTCAGTCTTCTCCAAGCTGGATCTTCCAAAAATGCTTGATCTGCTTTTGGATCTGATCTGGATTGGCAGATTATCCTTTTTTTTCTTCTTCATGATATAGATCAGAATCATATCCCCTTGGATCTGATCAGATGTCCCGAATTTTCTAGATCTCCTTGAATTGCTCAATACCTTGAGCATGTAGAATATTGATCACCTAACTCCTTAGATGTGATAGAGAAAGAGGGAGAAGGGAGAGGGCGTGTGAGAGTGGAGCATGGGGTCTTTGGTGGCGCAGAGTTTCTACGTGTAATTTTTCATATAAGAAAAATCAGATTTCTCTCTTAAGGTTTAAATAAATCTAAAGTCCTACTTTAAGTCGTTGACTTTTTCATACCTTAAAGCAGGACTCCTTTTGGCGCCTAATCCTATATTTCTCATGCAAAAAACACCGATGAAAAGCAGAGGGCGCCAACAGCAGGACTCCTTTTGGCGCCTAATCCTATATTTCTCATGCAAAAAACACTGATGAAAAGTAGAGGGCGCCAAAACAGTTGGCGCCCCTTGGTGTCTATCCAATGGGGGCATGTGCCCATGTAGATCTTATTCAGATGGGGGGTAGCCCCTTGCTTCTCTCATCCAACTATAGAAAAGGGGGCATGCGCCTTCTTTTTCTCCCTCATTTCTGTGCACAAATAGAGAAGGGGCGCTAACTTTTGGTGCCCCGCTTCTCATCCTTATCCAATCTGGGATTGGCACCCCACTTCTCATCCTTATCCAATCCGGAAGTGGAAAGAAAAAAAAGAACCCTTGCTTTGACTTGGTCTAAATTCTATCTAATAGATTGATCAAGTCAAAGAGAATTGGGTTTAACCATGTGTTAGCATGGTGCATCGAGAACCAACAAAATTTCTCAAATCCTAACTCAATTGAAATTTCATAAACCTAATTAATCAATCCAAGATCTAATCTATTTGTTGTATGACCCTATAGATCCAATTCTATCTGATAGTAGGATACATTATAATCTCTATCAATAATATCATTGAAACTCCTTTCAATGGACTGGAATTCTTTCCAATTCAATCAATTAAAAATTATTGATTACCAAAATAATTTTCATTAGTTTCACAATTCACTAGTGATACTTAACATTATGTAGTGACCATCCAACAGAACTGAAAATGAACTCTAGATATAGTTACCACATAGTTTGGTTCTTCTATCGTAAGTCCCAACAAGATGTAGGTCAAGAATAACTCATCAGATCCGTGCATCCATCGTATGCCAAATTCAATCGACTCGAGTCCATGTGAAATCTTATACAAACTTCTTTCCATCATTCACCTATCATGGCTATAGATTTTAGGGTTCAGTCTTATGAACTGCATAGGACTACTCCCTGTCTATCAAGATCGACAGATTCCATCTTGGTGCATATCCTATTTCTACAATGGACCTACTATAGCCAACATATACCATAAGATTTTGAATGGCTAGGTAATCAAGTGATTGTACAGTCAAACTACAGCAATCCCATTGTGAACAATCGAGGCATTACAAATCAAAAAATTATCTACACAACTACAATATCGAGTAAATCATTGATGAGTGGATGGCCATCCTTGTGACTTCTCATACTAATCATGCTTAGTATCCTTAATCTCTTTCAAGTACTTGCACTCTCGCTCTAATATCCCATACTATCAACTCGAGAGTCATCTATCCATGAATGACAGTGATTTGTGCATCATTCTATTCAGATCAATCACCATCTCCATGACGATCCATCAATCAGGAGCATTTAGAAATTAATCACTAATAACACGTACCTTAAATTCTCAATTCTTGAGAATACGTGTCATATCCATTAATTTTTTAAATGATTTATGAACATAATTTAAACATAGCATGAATGAAAAATAATCCAAATTTTATTTATTTTAAAATTTTAATTACAAAATTATGTTCTTAGAATATATACATATATCAGCCAATCTGATTTTAGGGCATACATCTAACAATACCTACTTCGATAGAGATGGTTGTGCAATGCATTGATCAGTGGCATTGTGGCACTCGCACCGGCCGGTCAATATTATTTCCTATGGATAGGGAAATAAGTTGATAGCACTGAAAAACACTCCCAAAGGAAAATTATCCCATCGGTGGCTGCTCCTAAGGAGGGTACTAAAACATGTTGGCCAACAGCACCAACTCCCAGGGGAAGCACCAAACTGGATCAGCCTCCAAGTTCTCCCATTCTTCCCTATTCTCCATTGATCTCCCATCGAACTAGCCAACCGCCTTCGAGTCATCATTTGAGTGGCTGATTTGGGCCTATGCCTCACCAATTGGGTTGAACAGTAGCTCACTATCAGAGATTAGCTGATGCGAAGCCACCATTTTTTTGCAGTGAGCCTCTACCTCTCCCAATTGAAAAAGAAAAAGGAAGAAGTGAAAGCGTGGCATCGGATTTCGGGGTTCAACTCATAACCTCATAACCTGGATCCACATACTTCATTGCCAGGTATCCAATAAAAGGATCATATTCGACCTAGTAACCCATTAGTCTTTTAATCAATTGGCTGAACCAAATTAAATTGAACTAGTTTATTTTGAGTTTATTATGGTTCACATTTAATTGGTTGGATTGAGTTAATTAAGTTAATTTGTGATTGTATTATGGTTTAATTTTTGCCTGTTTACATATTACTTGATTAATTCTATCTGATTGGATCAAAACAGACACATTATTCATTTAATTTAGTTATAGTTCATGTGAACTTAATCTAGTTTGGGTTCATTTGAACTTGAAAGTACTGGTCTGCAATGGAATAAAGCAGATAGGGATCTACAAATAGTTTTAAGGGATTTATTTGTAAATATCTTTTTGCAATTAAGGATAGTAGAGATCTACATGCAATATGATGCTTAATTACATCTATTTTGCAAATTATATGCATAATTTGGATGATGTTTAATCTGTTTACTAGCTTATAATACCATGTGATGCAATTTTTTTAAAATAATATTTGATTTTATTTTTCTATTTTATTATATCTATTTTATATGCATTTTAAAAATAGTTAAAATGATTTTTGTATTTTCTGTATAGCATGCATTAGAAACCATCAATAAATCTTGTGAAGATCCGACGATCCTGATTCCATAAAGCTTCTTTCTAAACCTATCATTTCTTACTAGTTTTATCTTTAACCATTTTTAAACCCTTCCATCCCTCCTTCCTCTTCTCCTTCGATTATAGCCTCCCATATCTCTAACTCTACCAATGGCACCGACAATGTTGTCCATTGGCTACCATTGCCACTAACGGCAGTAGCACCTTCGAGCTCGGGATAGAGAGAAAATATACCAGTATATGGAACTTGATCGCAAAAATACCTCGGACAATCGTATTTTTATCTTTACAGGACTTGATAACAAAAATACCTCCGACGACCATATTTCCATCTCTTGTACGAAGAGGTTGCGATAGATGGTGGCCTTGTGAGATCCCAATCAAGAATTGGTTAGTAAGCGTATCTCTAATTGATGACTCACAAGAGATCTCAACTTTAGAAATCAAGATTTTTTTTATTTTTTTGTATTAGAATTTTGAAGATCTAAATTTTAAAATCTTTTTTTTATATAAAAATGTTTAGAGATCTAAACTTTAAATTTTTTTTTCTTTTTATCTCTCCTTCTACTCCTCTTTTGATCAGTCCAGATCAGACTCATCCTTCATCCATTATTTTTTTTTGAAATAAGGATTTTTTTCAAAGGACACGTGGTAGATGAAGGCTTCGCCAACATAGATGCCTCCATTTATATATATATATATATATATATATATATATATATATATATATGACCAATTATTTATATTTTCACATCATATTTCGCATATAAAGTTGATTGACACAATTTATAAAGCATTAAAAAATTTTGATTTGATTGCTTGATGATCACTAAAGTGATCCCGAGCATGAAACAACTGAAATTTTCTCTAATATATAATTTTGAACAAATATAATTAATTCAATAAAATTTTATCAGCATCATAGTTACATCTAAGCTATTGAAATATTGAGTTGCCCCTAAAAGAACATCTTCATGATCAATGCTTGGATGAATAAGATGGCAGAAGTATGCAATGAATCAAATGGCACTTTCATGCTCTAAGGTGTGGTGTTTGCTTGTAATTGTAGTAGAGATAACTCACATTTTAGTTTTCGTAACTGACTTTGATACTATCTCTGATGCATGAGATATGTCATAAAAGGACAATCTATAGATATGATTCCCAACTCATCCGAGAGTGCTCGTGAGATCCTTCTCATCGAGAATACCCAGAATTAAGTTCGGAAAATCAAGGTACTACTCGTAGGCTGCGAGGAGTATATCCAGATTTTCTTGTAATTGCAATCGAAGATCAAGACATCAATAACTTCATCTTTATGTAGGTTTTATTGACCCATATATATAGTTCAATATCCCAATCACCTTTTTACTTGCTTGTTTGAGCAGCTCATCAAGTTGTGGAGTTGCAGAGGCATGGAATCCAGGACCAGAGACTGCACAATCAACATTCAGATAAGCAACGGCTCTTGAAGCTAACATCTCCCTGTTCTCTTCAACCCATTCTGTTGAACCTATCTGCAGAGAAGCACAGAGGCAACGAACATTTCAAGTTTCTTACCAAAAAAAAAAAAAAAACAATTCAAGTTAACATTACAAATGTGCGTGTAAATGAGTGGCAGTGCATGTATATGTGTGCATGTATGTGTGTGTGTGTGTGAGAGAGAGAGAGAGAGAGAGAGAGAGACCAAACCGTACTCTTCTGCATCCCAGTTACATAAAATAATGGTTCGTCGAGGTCTCCATCCTCTCTTTTGCAGCTTCCCAAACCTCTGAGCTACCTAGAAAAAAGAATTTAATCAGGTAACAAGCTTAGGTGCATTATTGGTTGGTCACCAAGATGCATGAATGTCCATATGTCAAAACAACACATTAATCAGCCAAATGAGCTGATGATTCATCCTGAGAATATTATTTAACCCAAATTGATATAGCTTTTGGATGAAGTACGACCATAAGAGGCTTCTAGATTAGAGCTACCTCAAGCAAAGCTGCAGTTCCACTGCTAGGGTCAACTGCTCCAAAAGTCCATGCATCACGATGATTACCTAGGAGAACATACCTGCAGGTATCACCAGATGATGCTAAAGTAGATCAACTTTTATTAATTGCTGTAATTGATTCGCGCTAGTTTGAAGAATGAAAATAACTACCATACACCTCGAACTGCTTTGCAGAATTCTAGGCAAATAATATATCCTTTTTAGGAGGGATCAAACAACGGTGTAGTTAAAAAGAAGAGATGATAACAAATAAGAAGAAGAAGAAGGGTTATAGCTCAGATATAAGCCACCTATGCATAAACAATGGCATGATTATAAAAAAGTTCTGGCTGTCAGAAGCACAAGCATCCGTGCAAAAATTCACACGTCCATGCATGCATACATAAATTAATGAGTGTTATACTAAATTCTGATTATATTTGATCCTCATCATCGCTTTATGCCCAACAGTAAGTTTTAAACCAGCTGCTTTTGCATCCAGAGTTGCTTTTTCCATCCTATACATATCAAGAAACTATGATATCACCAGTTTGATCTCATATGCTCATGTGCTATTCTGGATGAAAATCTGTGAAGGATGGAGGAATGATAAGTTTCTTTTCAGGACTTCTTAAATCTCATAACATGAACATACCAAATTAACTTGATCTCTTTAACCTTCACTAAATTTTGGAGAGTAGCTTTAACTCCTCAAAAGTGGATGATCATTTTCCACTCCAACCGTTTCTGTATATATTCGACATACAAAGATTCGGTGGTGCATCCTAGATAAAAGTCATCAAGTCAACAGTCTGAAATTGACATGCATTCATGTTATCTAAGCAATTGTGCCCAACTTCTGAGGCAGAGAAACATGGAAATGGGCCTCAAAAGAGGTTTTTAACACCCAGTTAAGTCTTTCCAGAATTTTTTGCATGGTAGGTTTTGCATCTCTCCTCCAAACAACGGGCACCCATATGACTTTTTAGACTGGAACAAGCATTGATATCATACACTCGAGCTCATTTTATGAACTTTGACATGCATGGGCTGGCAAATCGACGCATTGGAATGGTCGATCAGACCACAGTCCCATGATCTTAGCAGCCCAAAGCAAATGCTCAACTACAAAGCCCCACTCCTCAAAAATTTGACAGCGATATGGATCAAATTCATCCAAATTCCATCAACTGGCCACCAAATTCTATCTAGGTCATTAACAATGCTCCGCTATTAAGTCCAATCATAAGACCCATTTCTGAATTCCAACAACGCTTGGACCACGTTACTCCAAAACCACAAATATCTTCTGTTTTATTTGACAAATGCATGAATGCGCTTTCCATAAACGTTGCAGAATTATTTTTTCTTTTCTTTTTTTAGTCCTCTTCTACATGTTCTAGGCAGCATCTCTATCCAATTGAAATATTAATTACTTAATTCCTCCCATACTAAATTATTCCTTTCTGTTTTTCACTGTTTGGTAACATACAAAGAAATTTGGAATTAACCATTTGGATCCCTACACATTATTTTATACTCTTCAACCACCACAAATAGTGGTGGAATCCTGAAATTTAAATTACAAGAAAGATAAATTTAACTCCAAATAACCATAACGATGGCATATTGAAATAACACAAGTGACAAAACTTACCTGTCCGGTTCTTCTTCCCCTTCGATCACAGCAAAGACATTCTGGATCGTTGCCAACGTTTCATTTCCCTAACGTATGAAAGAACCATGCCAGAAGTGATTGTGACCATACAAGTCCAACAAAAAATTAAAAAATTAGACGAGGGAGATAATCTAGAAGAAACCTAGCGATCACCATCGATACGATGGTCCCAGCTAACACTCCAACTTACAATGTACGTGAGGTTGAGGAACCCCGGACCGGGCCCGAGCCGGTACAGGGGCGCCCCCTCACCGCCCTGCCAATCATCGGCCGCCACCTGTCCCCCGATGGTCCTCAGGATCGCCTCCCCGTCCCGGGCAGACACCGGCAGCGATGGGATCCCCGGCCCCAGCCCGCTAGCCGCTACCTCGGCCGCGCTCCACCGCTCACACCCGCTGGTGCTCGCCCACCCGGGCGTCGTCGGGTCGCCAAGCCCACGGTACGTGGTCCCCACCTGCACGCCGCTGGCCGGCATTCCCGGTCCCTCCGGGAACCGCCCCCGCCCGCCGCCGCCGTAGTCCTTGGCGTCCGTGAACACCACCGCCGCCGCCGCTCCGGCGTCCTTCGCGTTCTTTAGGATGTCCCCGCGAAATATCTTACCATACCTCGCTAGGACCACCGCCCCAGTGACGTTCACACCCGCGGCCCTCAGGCAGGCAAAGTCCTCCAGGCGGCCGTAGTTGGCGTAGGCAGCTGGGCCGGCGGCGGCGCCAGAGCTGGCATAGGCGTGGAAGGTCGGGAGCACCTCCGCCGCCACGTCGGCATAGGGGTCGCCGGGGTAGATCTCCTGAACGAGGTCGAACGCGAGGATGGGGCCCGGCGAAGGCGGCGGGAAGGGGGAAAGGATGAGGGAGCGGCGGATGGGGTAGTTGAGGAAGACGTCGTATGAGACAGAGTAGGCGGGAAGGGAGGAGGAGGAGAGGACGGCGAGGACGTAGGCGGCGGTATCGGCGTTTGCCGCGGTGCCGGCGACGTGGGGACGGTGGGTGAGGGCGAGGAGGTGGCGGGCGGCGGTGGCGTTGTTGGAGAAGGAGAGGAAGAGGGAGTGGCAGGTGGATTTGGAGGGGGGAGAGATAGTGAGGTGGAAGACGAGAAGAGTGGTGAAGGCAGTGAGCAGAACTCGCGCGGTGGCAGATCTGGTGATGGTGGTGACGTCGGCAGTGGAGTGAGTGAGAAGTGGGTTTTCTACAAGGCGAGGCATTTCCCCTCTCTCCCTCCCCCAACCTCCCTCTGAAATGGCTTTTGAGAAAAGGGTGGGCTGAAAAACTATATAAATTAAACCATATTGGTTACTAAATGCATGATAATTTAGAGTATAACCTCCCCCCCCCCGCCCTCTCTCTCTCTCTCTCTCTATATATATATATAAAAACCATCTATTGGTACATATCACAAGATCATATCTATTAGTACAGATCATAGGACTACAATCATTCAGAAGTTTTAAGAAATACAAGATGAGAACAGCATAATTAATAAAATTATATAAATTAAATTTTATTAAAATTATTTAAAAATATAAGATAAGCACAACAACTATATATATATATATATATATATATATATATATATATATATATATATATGTATGTATGTATGTATGTATGTATGTATGTATGTACACCATCTATTGGTACATACATATCACAAAATTATAGGTCTATTGATCTCGAGTCAATATTTCGTATCTTCTTGTTTGAAAATTGTTGAGATCGTCTGTTTTAGTATGTGGTTTTTTGGTATATTATTTTTTACTTCAGTATGTGCTTTTTTTAGCATATTATTTTTCTTATTTGATAAGTATACAAGAGAGGAAAGGTTCCAACAACTATTTCTTAATTTAATTTTTCAACATAAGAAATATGAGATTAATTTATTTTCTCAAAATAAAATATATGGGTTATAATAGATGGCTCTCTTATTCTATAAAAGAGATGCCAAAAGATGAATGGAAGACAGAATACTTCATTCTTTTCTCATAATATCTCTCGGACATGAAATCTTCCTCATTGGGCCTTGGGGTACCCTCCGACCAACGACGGATCAAATGGTATCAGAGCATAGATCCTACCATGGATGGTGAAGACAAAAAGTTAACGATCCATCAACGAAATACAGTACAAGTCGGAGAACGATCAAGCAATTCAGGACACCATCGATGAGACTACATCTATGACAGATCTGCCTTCTTCCATAGGAGATTTAGCTGCCCAAGTCTCATCCTTAACCCACAAGATGGAGACTATCCTAGAGTGGATCGCTTTCCAAGCGAAAACAACATTAAGAGAATGGGATGATTTAGCCTCTATTATCTGACAAGATATTCCTGACCATGAAAAAGAAAAAAAGATGGAGGAGATCTCTCGGCCTTTTCGAGTCGAAGCAAAGATTGAGATCCCGACTTTTGATGGCTCAATCGATGCCGAAAAGCTAGATGCGTGGATCGACCAAGTAGAGACCTACTTCGACCTCTACGGTTATTCCACCGAAGAAAAGATATCATTTGTACGATTAAAGTTATCTCATCATGCTCTTGTTTGGTGGAATACCTGCTTGAAGGTTTATAGCCTTGTAGAGATGACATGGGCGTTCTTCAAGCATCTTATTCGATAAGAATTTTATCCGATGGATTACATGGAGGAACAATGGAAGAAGTGGCATCATCTTCAACAAAAAAAGGATCAAATGGTATAAGAGTACACTACGGAGTTTCGGCGATATGCCATGGCCCTTGGTGTTGCCTTTGAAGATAGCTTCTCTCTTACCAAATATATGGCCGGCCTTCACTACTCAATCAACGCCGAATTGGTCCTGTTCAAAGTCACCAATATTTCAGGTGCTAGCAATATGGCGATGGCCATAGAAAGAAAAAATAGGCCCCGAGGTGACAAGTCCATGGGAGAAAATAAGAATTCTTAGAAATCCAAGAAGATGAAGAAGAAGGCACTGGGAGGAGAATCCGGACCTTCTATCCCCTTTAAAAAGGACAACGAAAAGTATTGCGACTATTGTAAGATCTCTGACCATATTCAAGACAAGTGATGGAAGGTTCACCTCAATCTTTTTCCCAAAAAATGGCGTAAGGATGACGTTGGCAAGCGAACCACCGACATAGCAATGGAGGATAATGCCACACCCCTTCCCTCGATCAAGATGGCGAACCCAACTCTATTATTGATGGCTAAGCCGAAGGTGATAGGTATGGGCCCAGAATCATCCATCCAAGACAAAGAGGCATTGTTCACCTTGAAGATTCAAGTGAAGCAAGACATCGTGAATGCCCTTATTAACATCGGGAGCCAAAAAAATCTTATTTCCACGAGCCTTGTGTAAAAACTCGGGTTGGAGACAACATCTCACCCTTATCCTTATCCTCTTGAATGGATCAATAAGGATATAAAGCTCAAAATTGATCAACAATACAAGGTATATTTTGCGATTACCAGTCAATTTATTGATGAGGTCCTTTGTGAAGTTGTGCCATTATATGTATGTCAACTTATTCTCGGAAGCCCGTACTTATGGGAGCATGATGCTATTTACCATCATCGCTCACACCGGTACCAACTCACCAAGCACTACTATAAAAAGAGTGTATGGCAGCACATACTATGGCAGCGATTTTCGAAACCACTGCCATAGATCCTATGACAGTAGTTTTTGTTAACCGCTGCCATAGGTCGGATCTATAGCAGCGGTTACAAAAAATCGCTGCCATAGGTCGGACCTATAGCAGCGGTTCATTGTAACCGCTGCTATAGATCGGACCTATAGTAGCGGTTAGTGAAACCACTACCATAAGTCGGATCTATAGCAGTGGTTAGTAGGAACTGTTGCTACAAGCTTATTTATAGCAGCGGTTAATTATAATATCTATTATATATATATATATATTTTAAATATTATATAATTTTAAAATTTAATTTTTATTTTCATCATTCATTGTCTAAATAATTATCATTAGAGTATCATCGTAAAAGATTGCCTCGATCCGATGGTCCTAAATTTGTCGATCAGAAAAAATTGATTTTGACAATACGAACGATGATGCGATGATCTAATAGATGGAGACCTCCGATGGATCCAAAAATCTGCAATGATGATCTTGGTGATTTTTGTAGCGTACTATCAAAGTTTCACTTCAATCGGATATCGTTATCTTGGTCAATTTAGTATAGATTAGTTTCGATCATTAAATGATAAACGAGTGATCAAAGGATCAAACAGTAATCGATTATGAGATAATTTTTTTATAAATAATCTTGACTACTATTTTAATCATTTTTTACGATAGTAATTATAAAATTTAACTCATGAGATGAAGAACAATCTAAAATTATATATCTCCTGATAATCATTCTGAAACTTCACTGATTATTATTCTCATGCTTTTGCAATACCTGTTTAACATGAATAGTTTATACGAAAATGATTTAAATTTTACTATCATCATCATATAAAATATTTAAAATTATAATAAAAATTATTTAACTAAAAAATTATCTCATAATCGGATGCTGTTTAACCCTTTGATCGTTGTTTCTAATTTAACAGTCGAAATTATTCCATACTAAATTGATTATGATAACAATATCCGATTGAAGTGATACTTTGATAGTATACTACAAACATTATTAAAATCATCATTGTAGGTTTTTGGATCCATCGGAGGTCTCCATCTATCAGATCATCGCATTGTTGTTCATGATCGTCGAAATCAAATTTTTCTGATCGATGAAGCTAGGGCCATCGGATCGAGGTGACCTTTTGCGATGATACTTTAATGATAATTATTTAGATAATGAACGGTGCAGATGGACATTAAATTTTAAAATTATATAATATTTAAAAAAATTAAAAAAAAAATTATTTTCAACCTACGACAGCGGTTATCAAAAATCGCAACCATAGATCTACGACAACGGTTATAGAACTGCTATCGTAGATCTATGGCAGCGATTTTGGATAACCGCTATCGTAGATCTATGGCAGTAGTTCGATAACCGCTGCCATAGGTTAGATTAAAAATTCTCAAATTTTTTCTGCTTTTCTTTCGTGCACGCTCGATCTCTTTCTTTATCTCCCCTCTCCTCTCCATCATCGATGAGGCTTCTTTCCCCCTAGTCGGCGCCGCCCCTTCTTTTCCCTCGACCGACACTGCCCCTCCTTCCCCCTCCCCTCTGGCCCCCATCCCCGACTGCCCCTCCCCACCACCCACCACCCCCTCCCGAGCCCCCCACCCTCCACCCTCCCCCCCGACCGCCTCCTTTCCTCCATCCCTTTCCACTCCTTCCCGCCAGCCCCCATCCGGCCCCCACCCCCCTCGACCACCCCTCCTTCCTTGCCATCCCCGGCCGCCCCTCCCCACCACCCTGCCACCCCCAACCCCCCATCTCCGACCGCCCTCCCCGCCACCCCCACCCAGCCCCCCACCCTTCCCCCGATTGCCCCTCTTCCCCCCATCCCCAGCCGTCCCTCCCCACCCTACCACCCCACCCCCATCCCTGGCCGCCCTCCTCGCCACCGCCCACCACCCCCCCACACTCTCTCTCGATCGTCGACCCTTCCATCACCGTGTCTTCCGGGCCTCCTCATCACTATGCCCCCTTCCTTGGCCCTCATCCCGACTGCCCCTGCTCTCTCTTTTTTCTCTTTCTCTCTCTTCTCTATCTCACTATCTTGCTTTTGTTTCGTAAGTTACCTCTAGTGTCGTCCTCCTCCTCTAGCATCATCGCCGGCGACCCTCGGAGCTTTCGGTGCGATCCATTCTCTATAGCCGTAGATATAATTTTTTTAATTTTATAGTATTATTTATTAATCATATATATTTATAATAATTTATAGAATATTTATAATAAATATTATAAATATTTATTATAAATATTATAATTATCTGTATGCCGTAGTTTTTGGATCATGCCGTGATGGTGGTCTTGGGCTGTGCCGTGTCGGCGGCTGTGGACTAGATCTATCAATAAGTTGGGTTCAAATCAAAACCTAGATATTCAGATCCAGACCCAATTTTAATTACTAGTACCGGATCCAAACTTGAATATCCGACGGATCTGTACTTGAAGTACCAGATCCGAACCCTAATAGATCTCGAAAGGTTGGACCCGATTCTGGGATCTAAAACTAAGAAATAGAGAGACTGAGAGAGAGACCGACAGATTGAGAGAGGGAGGGTCGGTCGCTCGCCGACTGTCGGTAAGGAAGATCGAGGGAGGGGATCCGACCTCGCCACCGTCGCCGACGAGGAAGATCGAGAGAGGGAGTGAGGAAGAGAAGGATCCGACCTCGCCATCAAAAGAGCATCTTCTTTGACTTGCCATATTGGGAGATAAACTTATTGCGCCACTGCTTAGATAAAATGCATATTGAAAAGAATGTGTACGAGCTTATTTTGACAACAATCTTGAATATCAAGGATAAGACCAAGGATGACTTAAATTTTCGACTTAACTTAAAAGAATGGGGTATTAGAAGATCACTCCATCCAGTGCCATGCCGTGTTGTGCTGGTAGGTCGTACCGTGCCGACCACTAAGAGAACCCCCATCTAGTATAAATATTCGAGACTATTTATTGATGTTATACTAATATTATTGTTCAACATGTTATATTGATTAATATTTATTAACGTTGCAGATCACGATGATACTAAAATGCCATCTAGCTTTCACCTCTATCCCTCGGTGGGTTATGCATAGTTCAACATCCGAAGAGCAGTCAGAGTATACTCTGTCCACTTCGGCATTGGCTACTCAGGAACCTCCACCATCGGCATCTACTCCACTGACGGCATCTACTCCATTGGTGGATCTACTTCATCGATAATTGAGCCTTTATCATCGTCCATATCTGAGACATATGCTACTACACAGGCATCTGAGTGTACATTTTTATTATATTAGCATAACTTTATTTTTTATATAGTATTTGTATACTTATATATTTGCATAACGTATTTGCATTGCAGGTGCATCATCCAATCGGATATGTCGCAGTCCCACACGTATGGCACACATATGGAATCATCAGCATTAGGTGATAGTCTATTACGATGCGGAGGAAAGATTGGTAGGAAAGACTGTACGAAAGATGCATTCCTTTTTTGGAGTGCTTGTGAGATGGTCGAACATCATTTTCATAGAGTCCAAAGACTAACGTTTGATGGATGCTGCCGTCAGGGATCGGATATGGAAGGAGATATAGATAAGTACGCACATCTTAGTTTTATTTATGTATTTTATATGTTTACACTATATATGTTTGATTAGAATAATTTTATAACTAATTTTTGATAACTTTATGCAGAGGAGGTACGACTTCTCCGATCACGAGAGGACTTGAGATGCTCGACTGAGAAAGATCGAAAAGTTGTACCGAGGTTACAAGGTCAAGCTCCACAGAGGATGGCTTGAGCACCGATGAGATACTTCGAAGGAGCTTATTTTCTGAATACAGGACTATCCTCCGAGTCAGTAGGAGGGGATGGTTAAATACTGAAGGAGCCAGGAGTTCGAGATAAAATTTCTAACTTTTAAATTTTTCAATATGCTTAAAATTTTATTTAAATATTTTTTAAATATTTATTATTTATTTGAATACTTATTAGGCTATCTTCCGTCAGAATCGAAAGAACCGTGCAGCTTAGGAGTATATGCACACTCTAAGCCGCGAATCTATGGCCAGTCATGTGCATAGAGAGGTAATTAATTCTAAATCTTACTAGATAAATTAAATTCATATTTTTTATCATCTTTTTGATAAATTTATTCTTTATTATAGCTAATGAGAGATGGAGTGATGTCCAGCCGTAGCGAGATCTTTCGATCTAACCATACGGATAAGACGAGCAAGCCAATGAATGCCACGATCAGGCATATTTTTGTAAGTATTAAATATATTAGTATATATGATTAGTATTATAGTATTTTTTATAAAATTTTATTTTAATTTATAATTATAGGATCAGTTAGATGCGCTCGCAAGCGAGGGTCCGGATACCTTTGGGTCCCATGACCATCTATTTCAGATCTTGGGGCTTGAGCACTCTGGGAGGATTCGATGCAGGCTCGGACATACATCAATGAGCTATTGATCCAAGGCGAGCGTGTCCTCATAGACTTTCGGTGTCGTCAGCTGGGAGAAGCTTGAGGAGGTATTGACATGAGCAGATCATGCTGCGACGCAGGCAGATCGGACTGAGGAGCGCACATCTTATCTGAAAGGCATCGTGAGAGACATGATGTCAATGCTCAGCATGTATTTTGAAGTCACGAGCTTCGAGAATATGTTGGTCCGCATTCCAGCTCCGACTCCAACTCCAGCTCTAGCTCCTCGTGACAATGACGATGATGTAGATTTAGGAGACTTTTGATATATTTTATTTTTTAAAAAAAAATATTATAATAAATTTTATTTGATGATAAAATTTTAGTATTTTAGAATAATTTTTATATTTATTATATTTTCTTATGTTATATATCTATATTTATTAGATAAAATATATAAAAAGATAAAAAATTTAATTTTTTTAATTATTTAAGATCTACGGTAGTGATTTTATAACCACTGTCATATCCATACCAATCACTATCATAGGTTCTTGGTGCAAACGGTGCCAATCGTTGTATTAGATCTATAACAGCGGTTAAAAAATCGCTACTATAGATACCTATGGCAGCGGTTATGTAACCGTTGCTATAGATAACCTATGACAGCGGTTACATAGCCGCTGCCATAGGTCAATTTATTGCAGCAGTTTATAAATCATTGCAATAAGCTATCTATGACAGTGGTTCAAACAATCGCTGTAATAATCACTGCCATAGAGCTACGACAACGGCTGCAGTAGCAGCGGTTAGAGAACCACTGCCATAGCTTATGACAGTAATTTTTTGGGCTACAGCAGCGGTTACAAACCATTGCCGTAGTCCTGTTCTGTAGTAGTGAAAGATAGAAAGAAGTACCTCATCACAAGCAATGAAGCACAAAAATGAGTTGATATGGTGTCAATCGCATAAGCAAAGAGGATGGTCAATTCGAGGCAGCCCTTCTTCCTAATGCTTATCCGATCGATTGAGGAGAGTCGCATATGGACCCTTGCTATGGCCAAGAAAGGGATGGACAACGACTTACTAGCCCTCATCAACAAATATCAGTCCTTATTTGGGGAGAATCAGGGACTTCCATCCCAACGAGCGATTGAGTACGAGATTCACCTAGTATCCGATGCACCGCTTTCCAACCTAAGCATGTATCAAAATTCAGTGATAGAGAATGAAGAAATCCAACGCCAAGTAGTCGAGTTGATCAAGAATGGTGTTATACAATCAAGTTTTTCTCCATGTGGATCTCTGGTGGTCATGATCCCAAAGAAGGATGGTACTTAGCGCATGTGCATAGACTACCGAGCACTCAACAAAATTACCATCAAGAATCGGTACCCTCTATCGAGGATTGATGAATTATTGGATCAGTTGAAGCATGCTACCATCTTTACAAAGCTTGACTTGAAGTCTGGCTACCACCAAGTCCGAATCAAGAAAGAGGACATATGGAAGACGACGTTTAAGACTCGGTAAGGCCTATTTGAGTGGCTTGTGATGCCATTCGATTTATGTAATGCACCAGCAACATTCATGCGGTTGATGAATGATGTCCTACGGCCCTTTATCGATGACTTTGTGATTGCCTATCTCGATGACATTCTCATATATAGCTAATCGTGGAAGGAACATCTAGAGCACATTGAAAGGGTGTTCAAGCTTCTTCTACAGCATCAATTCCATCTCAACTGTAAGAAATATAATTTTGGTAGAAATCCTCTTATTTATCTTGGCTTTGTTGTAGGCAATGGTAACATTCAAATAGATCCAGAGAAAACTAAAACAATCTGGGAGTGGCCTAGACCAAGAATGGTGATGGAGGTATGGAGTCTGCATGCAATTACAAGAGTCAATCAAAGATTCGAGTGGATGCCGAAGCATGAAGGGACTTTCCTTCTCTTGAAGAGGAAGATAAGCGAGGCTTCAGTCCTAACCTTGCCAAACCTTCAACGTCCGTTTGAGCTTGAAGCTAACGCATCGAGATATACCATGGGAGTGGTTCTTCTACAAGATGGGAGGCCTATGGTATATCATTCAAAAATATTCCAAGGCTCTCAGAAGAATTATCCAACATATGATAAAGAACTATTGGCTCTACACCAAACAATCAAACATTGGCGAGCTTACATTCTCGGAAAGGAGATGATCGTGCATACCAACCACTGACCACTTCAATATCTTCAAACACAATCAAGATTGCAGCAAGCACGGCATATGAAGTGGATGTCCTATCTCCAATAATTTAATCTTATGATCAAATACAAGAGAGGCGTTCTCAATAAGCTTGCCGACATGCTATCTCGATCATCGATCGTGTTTCTATGTTTGTCAACATTTATGGAGGTTCTACCATCCGAACAAGAGGAATTGACGACCCTTTATGCTACTGACCCGGACCTCAAAATCCTTTTAGAAGAAGTCAAAAAGGGCATTCCAAGTGAATTTGTACAAAAATAGAGTCTACTCTACAAAGGCAAATAACTATGCATATTAAAAGATGATCGGATGCGTCGGATGCGAGAAGCCCACACCTCGAAGGTTGCTGGATACTTTGGGATTACCAAAACTCTCTAAAATTTACAGAGGTATGTCTATTGGCCCAAGATGCAATAGGATGTGATGAAGTTCATGAGAGGATGTACATTATGTAGCACCTCTAACTAGAAAGTGGGATTATACATTTCTTTGCCTATACCAATCCATCCATAGGAAAGTATTTCTATAGATTTTTTGGGAAGATTGCTGAGAACTAAGAGAGGTTATGATTATCTCTTCGTGATCGTGGATTGATTCTCAAAAATGATGGAACTCATACTGTGTAAAAAGACCATCACCGGAGAAGAAGCGGCACGATTCTTTTTTCGATATGTGTGGACACATTTTGGCCTCCGTAGCTCCATTTTCTCCGATCGAGATATTCGATTCTTGAGTAGCTTTCAAAAAGCTTTGTGGTTGATGATGGCTACACGGTTACAAAGAAGCACGGTATTTCATCCTCAAACTGATGGACAAACAGAGGTTGTCAATCGAACAATGGTGCATCTTTTGAGAGGCTACAATTCAAAACATCCAAAAATATGGGATGATAGTCTTTTCTACATTCAATTTGCTTTCAATCGTGCCATCCATAGCTCCACCAATAAGTCATCTTTTAAGGTATGTTTGGGATATTTACCATAAAGTTCTTTTGATATGCAATTTGCAATAGGCTCTTCTACAAGTTTCAATAATGAATCTAAAGCAAATTGAGCCAAAAAATTTCTTGAAGGCATTCAAAAAGTTCATGCTAAGGTGGAGCAACAACTACAAAAGATCCAACAAAAATATAAGCGAAGGCATGACAAGCACCGAGTACAGAGTGACTACCAAGTTGGTGATCTAGTATGGATACATTTGGGCAAGAAAAGACTCAAGAAAGAAGATAAGAAGCTCAAGCCAATCCACTATGGACCCTTCAAATCCTCAAGCGAATTGGAAACAATGCATATCAACTCGTACTTCCATCTTACATGGAGATATACTCCGTCATCAACGTGGAGTACTTGAAGCCATTTGAACCTTCCATGCTTGATGACCAGTGAGTCGATACCTTCCATTGATGATCTTGCTTTGGAGTGAAAAGTATTCTTAAAGAAGATACAATCCTTAAAAAGAAGACCACTACTACACGACGTGGGGATAGAACTTTCTACCGTATTGGACGCAAAAGACAAAAGTCGAGTGCATCAAAGTGGTTCACCAAGGAAGCCGGCGAGGTCAGATTTTCTCATCTGCAATTCTAAGTTTCAAGAGCACTTGAAACCCCTAATTGGGGGAGCCTTGATCCAAGAGGATTTTGGATCAATATTTCGTATCTTCTTGTTTGAAAATTATTGGAGTCGTCTATTTTAGTATATACTTTTTTAGCATATTATTTTCTATTTTAGTATGCACTTTTTGAGCATATTATTTATCTTATTTGGTAAGTATATAAGAGAGGAAAGGCTCCAACAACTATTTCTTAATTTGATTTTTCAAAATAAGAAATATGAGATTAATTTATTTTTTCAAAATAAAAGATATGGGTTGTAATGGATGGCTCTCTTATTCTATAAAAGATATGCCAAAAGATGAATGGAAGATAGAATACTTCATTCTTTTCTCATAATATCTCTTCGATACGAAGTCTTTCTCGTTGGGCCTTGGGGTACCCTTCGATCAACGACGGATCATCTATTGATACATATCACAAAATCATCGAACTACAATCATTTAGAAGTCTTCAAGAAATACAAGATGAGCACAACACAATTAATAAAATTATATAAATTAAATTTTATTAAAATCATTCAAAAATCTTAAAAAAATATGAGATGAGCACACAACAACTAATAAAACTAAAAAAATTAAATATTATTATTTTAATAACTCAATAATTCGTTATTTCATATATTTGATTATGGTAGAGACTTATGGTTAGAAGAACTCGTAATAGTTAGTGTTGACGTAGAAACTGATCGTCACCATAATCAGCTGGAGTGGAGGTGGATGAGGTCGTCGTTGGAGATCTGCAAAATAAAATTCTGTTCGAAGTCGGTGGGGGGTGGCTTTGGCAGGACCCTCCGACGATCAAATCAGCTCTGGCCAACAGGAATGAAGTGCTCGGAAATGAGTTCCACAGAGCTTAGAGCTTAGAGAAGAAGAGAAGAGCTTAAAGCTTAGAGATCAGAGATTAGAGTTAGCATATCTAAAGGATCCTTTTATAGGTGGAGCTTGATTGATGGTGATGGCCATATTGTCCGATCGTGGGCCGCTCGAAGCCGCATGAAGTTCGGTACGGAGAGAAAGGCATCGTCAGACGGATAGTGGCAGCCATGCTGATGGGTCATGGGCCGCTTGGGGCTGATTACGGAGAGAATGGTATTGTCAGTAGTGATGGCCATGTCATCCGATCATGTTGCCTGTGGCAGACTGATGGCGATAGTTCATTCAGATTTGATAGCTGTGGCTCTGAGAAGTTCGGTTGGAGGAGTTCGGTGTGTATCCATTCCAAAGAAATTTGGATTTCTAAAGGAGTTCGATCGAGGGAAGCTCGAAAGGAGTTCGGTTGGAGGAGTGCGGAGAGAGCTCGGCTCTTGCGGAAGTCCCACTGAAGCTCGACCGCTGGAGAGTTCGATCGGTTGAAGGAGTTTGACTAAGGAGTCCCGATCGTTGGAAGTCCGATGAAGGAGATGTCTGGGAGGAGTCTTGGCTCTTGCAGGCATCTTGACTTGAAAGGGCGCAGAGAGAGTTTGGCTCTCGCGGGAGTCCGACTGAAGCTCGACCACTGGAGAGTTCGATCGGTTAAAGGAGTTTGGCTAAGGCCCGACTGTTGGGAGTCCAAAGGAGCTCGATCGTAGAGTAGTTCGGCTAAAACCTGACCGCTGAGAGTCCGAAGGAAATGTCTGGGAGGAGTTCGACTTCTGAAGAAGTTCGATCGAAGGGGATGTCTGGAAGGAGTCCGGCTCCCGCAGGCGTCTGGTTGAAAGGGCGCAGAGAGAGTTCGACTTTTATGAAAGTTCGATTGAAGCTCGATCGGCTGTAGGAGTTCGGCTAAAGTCCGACCGTTGAAAGTTCGAAGGAGCTCGATCGCTAAGCGGTTCAGTCGGCTATAGGAGTTCGGTCAAGACCCATCCGTTGAAGCTCTTCCATGGCTACCGACCGCATCAAGCTGAGCACCAAATTGGACTTCAGTAGGAGCGAGGTTTATCCCCAATAATAGTTTCCCCACTCTCAAGTTCGAAACTCGAAGGAAGGGAGTGCAGAAAAGACGACTGCTGAAGTTCTCTTCTGGGCTCCGTGCTAGTTCAAGTCGAAGCTCAGAGGAAGATCTCATCTTCAGATGAAGTTGGTATTGAAATTGAAGTCCGAGGGAGATCTCCTCTCCCACCGAGGTTGAAGTATATCTCATCTCCTGCGATCGAGGTCGAAAGTTGAGCTCCTCGGGGGCGATATTATCACCAGTGGTCGAGGCTGGCTCAGTCGTTCAAAAGAGATCTCATATCTAGTCGAGGTTGTCGCGGTTGCTCGAAAGAGATCTTATCTCTGGCCAAGGTTGACTTGGTCGCTCAGGAGAGATCGTATCTCTAGCCGAGATTGATGGAGATCCTGTCAAATTTTGGAGCTCGAACTTGGACTTTGCTCGCGTTAGGATGAGGTTCTTCTCCTGTTCCTAATAGGCTGTGGGGGCACATAAGGGACGCTGTCAGGGCCTCTCCTCCCATCTCATCTAAAATGAATGAGGCCTTTGACTTTACTTGCATTAGAAAGAGGTTCTCCTCCTATTTCTGATGGGCTGTGGATGAGGATCTTCGAAGCTCGGGAGAGATCTTATCTCTGGTCGATGTTGACAGTGGTCGCTCGGAAGAGATCTTATCTCTAGTCGAGGTTGTCTCGATCGCTCGGAAGAGATCTTATCTCTAATCGAGGTTGTCAGCGGTTGCTTGAGAGAGATCTTATCTCTGATCGAGGTGTCAGCAGTCGCTCGGAGAGATCTTATCTCTGGTCGAGGTTATCAGGGTCGCTCGAAAGAGATTTTATCTCTGGTTGAGATTGACTCAGTCGCTCGAGAGAGATCTTATCTCTGATCGAGATTATCAGCGATCGCTCAGGAGAGATCTTATCTCTGATCGAGGTTGTCACCGATCGCTCGAAACTGGCTGAGGTTGACTCGGTCGCTTGGAAGAGATCTTATCTCTAGTCGAATTGATTTGGTTGCTCGGAAGAGATCTTATCTCTAGCTGAGGTTGACATCGGTCGCTCGAGAGAGATCTTATCTCTGATCGAGGTTGACTCGATCGCTCGGAAGAGATCTTATCTCTGGCCGAGATTGACTCGATCGCTCGGAAGAGGTCTTATCTCTTATCGAGGTTGACAGCAGTCGCTCGGAAGAGATCTTATCTTTGATCGAGGTTGACTCGGTCGCTCGGTGAGAGAACTTATCTCTGGCCAAGGTTGTCATCGATCGAGGTTGGCTCGGTCGCTCGGGAGAGATCTTATCTTTGCCGAGGTTGTCAGCGATTGATCGAAAGAGATCTTATCTCTGATCGAGGTTGACTCGATCGCTCGAGAGAGATCTTATCTCCAGTCGAAGTTGTCATCGATCACTCAGAAGAGATCTTTTCTCTAACTGAGGTGACAGCGATCGTTCAGAAGAGATCTTATCTTTAGTCGAGGTTGTCATCGATCGCTCGAAAGAGATCTTATCTCTGGCCGAGGTTGACTCGGTCGCTCGGAAGAGATCTTATTTCTAGTCGAGGTTGACAGCGATCGCTCGAGAGAGATCTTATCTCTGGCCGAGGTTGATGGTCTTTGACCTGCTCGTGTTAGGATGAGGTTTTCCTCCTGTTCCTAACACGACGACTATTGGCTGCCTCTTTTCTGTCATCACATAGTTTTTGCACTTAGAAACAATATTATTGAAAGGAAAGAATTCTATTAAAAGAAAGTTATTGGCAGCGCATCCCCAAATTTTTTATGTTTCAGGGTCGTGGTAGCATTGTTCCTTCGCGTTTCTTCAGGCGATAAGCTCCGGGCTGGACGACCTCCTCTATCTCATGCTGGCTTCCTCAATTTGGAGCATGCTTCTCTTGGCTTTGACGTTGAGAGATGATGGATCGTCGATGTACCAAGCTCCTCCCGAGGGTGATGTTGATGATGCCGCGAGGCGGCCGATCTTCTTATTTCTGATTACGGCAGCACCGTTGGCCGATCTTCTCCTACTTCAGGCTGGCATCGAAGGAATTTATCCAGTCACTCCTTTCTGATGAGCTTCTCAATTTCGTCTCGGAGTTGAATGCATTCCTCAGTGTCAAAGCCATGGTTGCGATGGTAGAGGCAGTACCTGCTTCGATCGCGCTTGTTTGGAGGAGACCATAATTCTTCTGGTCTTGACAGTTGGTTCTTAACTTCGGTGAGAATTTGAGTTAGAGGAGCATTGAGGGGGGCGTAGTCACGGAACCTTTCGGGAGGAGGACTTTTTTGCGCCTTTCTATCGGAGCTTCCTTGGTGGTGAGCTCGAAGAGTTCGGGCTCTCCTATGCTCGGAGGAAGTCCGTGAGCGCGGTCGAACTTCGCTAAGCTCTCCATCGGTGGCGGATCTATTATACTCATCTGCGAGCCGCTCCCTTAAGGCTTCTTCATCCTTCAACTTGAAGACTTCTTCCGCACGGGTATATCCCTCGACTCGAGCCAGCAGATCGGCGAAGTTCTTGGGATACTTCTTTTTCAGAAAGAACAGCAAGTCATTCTTCTGAAGGCCGCCCTTGAGTGCGGCCATCGCAACAGACTGATCCAGGTCCCGGACCTCAAATACCGCGACGTTAAACTGGATGACGTAAGCTCGAATGGATTCCCCCTGCTTCTGCTTGACGTTCATCAGGGAATCCGAACCTCAGCACGGATGTCGGCTGCTGATGAAGTGAGCCATGAACTGTCGGCTCATCTAATCAAAAGAGAATATCGTACCCGACTTCAACGTCGAGTACCAATTTTTTGCTGCTCTCTTTAAGGTAGATGGAAAGGCTCGGCACAGTATGGCATCTAAAGCACCGTGGAGTAGCATTATGGTCCGAAAGGCCTTCAGATGATTAATCGGATCCGAGGTTCCATCGTAGTTTTTGAATTGGGGAAGCTCAAAGTTTGGTGGGATGGGTTCTTGCATAATTCGAAAGGAGAAAGAAGGATCGGTGTAGACGTCGGCATGATGAGCTGGGGCAAGATGGCCGAGCTCTTCAATCCGTCGGTCCATCTTTTGTAGTCTGTGGTTGAGAGAGTCGTCTTGGTTGCAGATCTTGGGGGGCTTTCGACTACAAATGAGGAAGATCTCTCCTAGAAGAGAACTATGATCCGAGCATGGATCCTCGGCTCTCTGTTTTCCCTTCTCAGGGGCGACGGGTATGCTGGCCCTGGTACTCTTTCTTAGGGCTGGTTCCCGATATTTCGATGGTGGATTTCCTTGTGGAGTCAACGTCGGGAGTTGCTGTATGGCCTGCATTGCCTCCATGAGGCCACGGACCTATCGGACATGCAGGTTGAGTTGCTCCACATCCATCATGGGTACAGGTGAAACCTGAGCTGTCGGAGCTGATGTAGGAATAGATGGATCTGGATGAGATCGGACTGCAGAGGCCATCGATCGTCGAGTCAAAGCTCTCCTAGGAGGCATTTTCTCCTAGAAAAAAAACTCTAGAGAGGAAGAAGAGAGATCTCTAAAGAGGAAAGAGAGATATCGTCATCGAGCACTCCTTTAAGAATAAGAGAATCTCGGAGGTTCGGGCCCTTCCTCTAGCGCCAATCTGTTGATGCAGAAACTGATCGTCATCGAAATCAGCTAGAGCAGAGGTGGACGAGGTCACCGTCGGGGACCTACAAAATAAAGTCCCATCCGGAGCCGATGGAGAGTGGCTCCGGCAGGACCCTCCGACGATCAAGTCAGCTCTAGCCAATAGGAATGGAGTGCTCGGAAATGAGTTCTGCAGAGCTTAGAGCTTAGAGAAGAAGAGGAGAGCTTAAAGCTTAGAGATCAGATATTAGAGTTAGCATATCTGGAGGATCCTTTTATAGGTGAAACTTGATTGATGGTGACGGCCATATCATTTGACTGCGGGCCGCTCAGGACCGCATGGAATTCGGTATGGAGAGGAAGGCATCGTCAGGCGGATAGTGGCAGCCATGCTGATGGGTCATGGGCCGCTTGAGGCTGATTATGGAGAGAGTGGTGTTGCCAGTGTGGTGGCCATGTCGTCCAATCACGTTGCCTGTGGCAGACTGATGGCGATAGTTCGTTCAGATTTGATAGCCATGGCTCTGAGAAGTTTGGCTGGAGGAGTTCGGTGTGTATCCATTCCAGAGGAATTCGGATTCCTAAAGGAGTTCGATCGAGGGAAGCTCGAAAGAAGTTCGGTTGGAGGAGTGCGGAGAGAGCTCGGCTCTTGTGAAAGTCTGACCGAAGCTCGACCACTGGAGTGTTTGGTCGGTTGAAGGAGTTCGACTAAGGCTTGACCGTTGGGAGTCCGAAGGGGATGTCTGGGAGGAGTCCGACTCCCATAGATGTCTGGCTGGAAGGGTGCAGAGAGAGTTCGGCTCTTACGGGAGTTCGACTGAAGCTCGACCGCTGGAGAGTTTGGTCGGTTGAAGAAGTTCGGCTAAGGCCCGACCACTAGAAGTCCGATGGAGCTCGATCGTAGAGCAGTTCGGCTAAGGTCCGACCGCTGGAAGTCCGAAGAAGATGTCTGGGAGGAGTCTGGCTCCTGAAGAAGTCCTATCGAAGGAGATGTCTTGGAGGAGTTTGGCTCCTGTAGGTGTCTGACTGGAAGGGCACAGAGAGTGTTCGGCTCTTGCGGAAGTCCGACTGAAGCTCGGCCGACTGTAGGAGTTTGGCTAAAGCCCGACCGCTGGGAGTCCGAAGGAGCTCGGTTGCTAAGCGGTTCGATCGGCTGTAGGAGTTCGACCAAGACCCATCCACTGAAGCACTTCTGTGGCTATCGGCCGCATCAGACTGAGCACTGAATTGGACTTCGATAGGAGCTGGGTTTATCCCCAACAATAGTCCTCCCACTCTCAAGTTTGAAACTCGAAGAAAGGGAGTGCAGAAAAGGGGACTGCCGAAGTTCTCTTATGGGCTCCGTGTTGGTTCAGGTTGATGCTCGGGGGAAGATCTCATCTCTAGACGAAGTTGGTGTTGAAATTGAAGCTCGGGGGAGATCTCCTCTCCCACCGAGGTTGAAGTAGATCTTGTCTCCTATGGTCGAGGTCAAAGGTTGAGCTCCTCGGAGGCGATATTATCACCGATGGTCGAGGCTGGCTCGATCGCTTAGGAGAGATCTCATCTCTAGCCGAGGTTATCGCGGTCGCTCGAAAGAGATCTTATCTCTGATCGAGGTTGACTTGGTCGCTCGGAAGAGATCTTATCTCTAGTCGAGGTTGATGGAGATCCAGTTAAATTTTGGAGCTTGGACTTGGACTTTGCTCGCATTAGGACGAGGTTCTCCTCCTGTTCCTAATGGGCTGTGGGGGCACTAAGGATCGTTGTCAGGGTCTCTCCCTCCATCTCATCTAAAATGAACGAGGCCTTCTACTTTGCTCGCATTAGGACAAGGTTCTCCTCCTGTTCCTGATGGACAGTGGATGAGGATCTTCGAAGCTTGGGAGAGATCTTATCTCTGACCGATGTTGACGGTGGTTGCTCGAGAAGATCTTATCTCTAGCCGAGGTTGTCTCGATCGCTCGAGAGAGATCTTATCTCTGGCCGAGGTTGTCAGCAGTTGCTCGGAGAGAGATCTTATCTCTGACCGAGGTTGTCAGAGTCGCTCGGGAGAGATCTTATCTCTGACCATGGTTGACTCGATCGCTCGGGAGAGATCTTATCTCTGATCGAAATTGTCAGCAGTTGCTCGAAAGAGATCTTATCTCTGGCCGAGGTTGTCATCGATCGCTCAGGACTGGCCAAGGTTGACTCGATCGCTTAGAAGAGATCTTATCTCTAGCCGAGGTTGACTCGATCGCTTGGGAGAGATCTTATCTCTGGCCGAGGTTGTCATCGATCACTCGAAAGAGATCTTATCTCTGACCGAGGTTGACAGCGGTCGCTCAAAAGAGATATTATCTCTGGATGAGGTTGACTCGATCGCTCGAAAGAGATCTTATCTCTAGCCGAGGTTGACAGTGGTCGCTCAGGAGAGATCTTATCTTTAGCCAAGGTTGTCATCGATCGAGGTTGACTCGATCGCTCGGGGAGAGATCTTATCTCTGGCCGAGGTTGTCATCGGTCGCTCGAGAGAGATCTTATCTCTAACCAAGGTTGACTCGGTCACTTGGAAGAGATCTTATCTCTGGTCGAGATTGACAGCGGTCGCTTGGGAAGATCTTATCTCTAATCGAGGTTTGTCATCGATCGTCAAGAGAGATCTTATCTCTAGTCGAGGTTGACAGCGGTCGCTCGGAAGAGATCTTATCTTTAGTCGAGGTTGTCATCGATCGCTCGGGAGAGATCTTATCTCTGGCCGAGGTTGACTCGGTCGCTCGGAAGAGATCTTATCTCTAGCCGAGGTTGACAGCGGTCGCTCGGGCGAGATCTTATCTCTGGTCGAGGTTGATGGTCTTTGATCTGCTCGTGTTAGGATAAGGTTTTCCTCCTGTTCCTAACATGGTGACTATTGGCTGCTTCTTTCCTATCATCACATAGTTTTTGCACCTAGAAACAATATTATTGAAAGGGAAGAATTCTATTAAAAGGAAGTTACTGGCAGCGCATCCTCAAATTCTTTATATTTTGGGGTCATGGTAGCATTGTTCCTCCGTGTTTCTTAGGCGATAAGCTCTAGGCCGGACGA
This sequence comes from Cocos nucifera, assembly GCA_006176705.1. Lineage (NCBI taxonomy): Eukaryota > Viridiplantae > Streptophyta > Magnoliopsida > Arecales > Arecaceae > Cocos > Cocos nucifera. The sequence continues at coordinate 1,278,996 of QRFJ01000077.1, forward strand.
CCTCCTCTATCTCATGCTGGCCTCCTCAATTTGGAGCATGCTTCTCTTGGCTTTGATGTTGAGAGATGATGGATCGCCAATGTACTAAGCTCCTCCCGGGGGTGATGTTGATGATGCCGCGAGACAGCTGATCTTCTTATTTCCAATTATGGCAGCGTCGTTGGCCGATCTTCTCCTGCTTCAGGCTGGCATCGAAGAAATTTACCCAGCCGCTTCTTTCTGATGAGCTCCTCAATTTCGTCTCAGAGTTGAATGCATTCCTCAGTATCATGGCCGTGGTCGCAATGGTAGAGGCAGTACCTACTTCAATCATGCTTGTTTGGAAAAGACCGTAATCCTTCTGGTCTTGGTAGTTGGTTCTTAACTTCGGTGAGAATTTGAGTTAGAGGAGCGTTGAGGGGGGCGTAGTCGCAGAACCTTTCGGGAGGAGGACTTTTTTGTGCCCTTCTGTCGGGGCTTCCTTGGTGGCGAGCTCGAAGAGTTCGGGCTCTCCTGCGCTTGGAGGGAGTCCGTGAGCGCGGCCGAACTTCGCTCAACTCTCCATCGGTGGCGGGTCTATTATACTCGTCCGCCAGCCGCTCCCTTAAAGCTTCTTCGTCCTTCAACTTAAAGGCTTCTTCCGTATGGGCATATCCCTTGGCCCGAGCCAGCAGATTGACGAAGTCCTTAGAATACTTTTTTTCTAGGGAGAATAGTAAGTCATTCTTCTGAAGGCCGTCCTTGAGTGCGGCCATTGAAACAGACTGGTTCAGGTCCCAAACCTCCAATGCTGCGGCATTAAATCGGATGACGTAAGTCCGGATGGATTTCTCCTGCTTCTGCTTGACGTTCATCAGAGAATTCGAACCTCGGCACGGACATCGATTGCTGATGAAGTGAGCCACGAACTGCCGGCTCATCTGATCAAAAGAGAAGATCATACCCGACTTCAACGTCGAGTATCAGTTTTTCGCTGCTTCCTTTAAGATAGATGAGAAGGCTCAACACAGTATGACGTCTGAAGCATCGTAGAGTAGCATCATGGTCCGGAAGGTCTCTAGATGATTAATCGAATCCGAGGTTCCATCGTAGTTTTCGAATTAGGGAAGCTCAAAATTCGGCGGGATGGGCTCTTGCATAATTCGGAGGGAGAAAGGAGGATCGGTATGGACGTCGGCATGATGAGCCTGGGCGACGTGGCCGAGCTCTTCAATCTATCGATCCATCTTCCACAGTCTGTGGTCGAGGGCGTCGTCTTGGTTGCAGATCTTGGGAGGCTTCTGGCTACAAATAGGGAAGGTCTCCCCCAAAAGAGAACTATGATTCGAGCACGGATCCTCAGCTCTCTATTTTCCCTTCTCAGGGGCGACGGGTATGCTGTTCCTGATACTCTTTCTTGAGATCGGTTTCCGACACTCCGATGGTGGGTTTCTTGGTGGAATCGCCGTCGGAGGCTGCTGTATAGCCTGCATTACCTCTGTGAGGCCATGGACCTATCGGACAAGTAGGTTAAACTGCTCCACATCCATCGTGGGTACAGGTGGAATCTGAGCTGCCGAGGCTGAAGCAGGAACAGATGGATCTGGATGGGATCGGACTGTGGAGGTTGTCGATCGTCGAGTCGAAGCTCTCCTAGGAGGCATTTTCTCTTGAGGAAAGAACTCCAGAGAGGAAGAAGAGAAATCTTCGGAGAGGAAAGAGAGATATCATCGTCGAGTACTTCTTTAAGAATAAGAAAATCTCGAAGGTTTGGACCCTTTCTCTAGCGCCAATCTGTTGACGCAGAAATTGGTCATCGTCGGAATCAGCTGGAGTGGAGGTGGACGAGGTCGCCGTCAGGGACCTGTAAAATAAAGTCCCATCCAGAGTCGATGGGGGGTGGCTTCGACAGGACCCTCTGACGATCAAGTCAGCTCTGGCCAACAGGAATGGAGTGCTCGGGAATGAGTTCCGCTGAGCTTAGAGCTTAGAAAAGAAGAGGAGAGCTTAAAGCTTAGAGATCAGAGATTAGAGTTAGCATATCTGGAGGATCCTTTTATAGACGGAGCTTGATTGATGGTGACGGCCATATCGTCTGGCCACGGGCCGCTCAAGGCCGCATGAAGTTTGGTACGGAGAGGAAGGCGTCGTCAGATGGATAGTGGCAGCCATGCTGATGGGTCATGTGCTGCTTGGGGCTGATTACGGAGAGAGTAGTGTTGCCAGTAGTGGTGGCCATGTCATTTGATCACGTTGCTTATGGCAGATTGATGGCGATAGTTAGTTCAGATTTGATAGCCGTGGCTCTGAGAAGTTCGGCTGGAGGAGTTCGGTGTGTATCCATTCTAGAGAAATTCGGATTCCTAAAGGAGTTCGACCGAGGAAAGCTCGAAAGGAGTTCGGTTGGAGGAGTGCGGAGAGAGCTCGGCTCTTATGGGAGTCCGACTGAAACTCGACCGCTGGAGAGTTCGGCCGGTTGAAGGAGTTCGACTAAGGCCCGACCGCTGGAAGTCCGAAGGGGATGTCTGGGAGGAGTCTAGCTCCCGCAGGCATCTGGTTGGAAGGGTGCAGAGAGAGTTTGGCTCTTGCGAGAGTCCAACTGAAGCTCGACCGCTGGAGAGTTTGATCGGTTGAAGGAGTTCGGCTAAGGCCCGACCGTTGGAAGTCCGAAGGAGCTCGGCCATAGAGCAGTTCGGTTAAAGTCCGACCGCTGGGAGTCCGAAGGAGATGTCTAGGAGGAGTCCGGCTGCTGAAGAAGTCCAGTCGAAGGGGATGTCTGGGAGGAGTCCGGCTCTCGCAGGCGTCTGGCTGAAAGGGCGCAGAGAGAGTTCAGCTCTTGTGGGAGTCCGACTGAAGCTCGATCGATTGTAGGAGTTCGGCTAAAGCCCGACTGCTGGGAGTCCGAAGGAGTTCAGCCACTAAGCGGTTCGACCGGCTGTAGGAGTTCGGTCAAGACCCGTCCGCTGAAGCTCTTCCGTGGCTACCGACCGCATCAGACTGAGCACCGAACTGGATTTCAACAAAAGCGGAATTTATCCCCAACAGTTAGCATTTTCTTTTTAAAGTAAAAAATAGTTAATATTTTATGCTATTTCAGCATTTCAAAAAGCAAACTACTTATGTTTCCTCACTTATGTAATAAAAAATTTAAGATTAAATAATATCCATGACTAGCTGTTATCTAAATATTTCTGGCTTATAGACCCTTGAAACGTCTTAGATATATATTTATAATCTAAAACCAAAGGATAGCGACCATACCTAGGGAAAAGCAAGATGGGAGCCAGTGCTACATCACAACATATAAAAAATATGAAAATACTTAACGCCCCTAAAAGCTAGCTAATCGTTGCTCCTTTATTTTTATTCTTGTGGGGTAGCTGATGAATCATCTTGAAAAACTTGTGGGGGTTTAAGACTATATACTTAGGTGCTCGGCACAACAAGCAATTTTTTAAGATATAACCTAATCCTTCAAGATTATTTATCTATGTTATCTTGGTTGTTTTAGTATCACTCTAAATGATGGATAAATGGTTAAGTTGACAAAGTTGCTCAAACTTCTTTAAATATAAGGTTAGGTAACCGTCACTCACCAATTTATCATATATGCCAAAATTTTTATTTTTATTTTTGAAAAATTATAAAAATATCCTTTCAATTTTTCTTGATTTGTATTTATACTTCGAAAATTTTAATTTTTTTAATTAGATCCTAAAAGTTATGTTGTTAATGATGAGTGTAAAATTACTAATTTATTCTTTAATTTTAAAATTTAATTTATAAATAATTTTTAATTTCGGGCTTTGCATATCTATGAGGTCATGTCCCGTGCTATATGTAGCTGAGTCACGTTCCCAGCCTGCACGGGAGGCTTGAGGCATGATAGTAGTCCAGTTTAGTTTAGCAGAATGATCGTTAATTAGAGTGATTTAGTAGTTACTGTATATGACAGTTACAGGGGTCTCCTATATAGTTTCGATGCGTATAACTAACAACCACCATTTTATTCCAAAATAAACCACCCAGGGCTGAACTGGATAAACAATGGCTGTATTTGGGGTGAAGTTACAATCAATCAAGTTAGGAAAAAAAGAGTAGGAACCTAAAAATTACATTAGAGTGCAGCAAGTTTTAACTGGTAACGACTTGAGTTTTACCAAACGTTGACCAAACACTAGGATGCTTCCTTCATTGTGGAGCACTCCAAGGATCACTCCTAGGATGTGCTTTAAACTTACATGGATTCTATGTCGGGCACCTTTTGTGATGTTTTATTTTATGATATTTTTAGCTATATTCATATCAGATTTGTATGAATACTCCATCTTATAATAATAATAATAATAATAATAATAATAATAATAATAATAATAATAATAATAATAATAAAATCTTAGCTACTTAATTTAAGGCCTTTAGTACTGTTGTATCTTCCCAAATAGGAGAAGCGTTAAGGAATTGTCAATCATTGCTTTCTTTCAAAAATGTCCAGCAATCCGCACAAACAAGCTGATCCCAAATTGTTTTCCACCTTTTAGATATCTTGTTTCTTCTCCATGGAGTCCAAAGAGATTGCAGCGGAGGTATTCTCGCACTGATTGATATTAAGAGATTGAAGAACAGTTTTAGAGTAACGGTAATGGTTTTGGAGTTCCACTTATTTTGGGGTATCAGTGTTATTGAAACCTTGCAGATCTATCCTGAAACTACTAATAAATGAAACTACCAATGCTAGGGCTAAATATGCATCGTATGGTAAACCCATACGATGGCAGAGAAGGAAGCATACAACTCAACTAAGATGAGGGAGAATAAAGCTAGATCACAACTTAATTAAACAAATAAACTGGATAAATAAATTGTATCCGTCATGATTCGCCAAAGTCACTTTCCAGCTTCTCTTAAAAACCTCCGAGACTTAAAACTCTTCTAAAGAGTCAAGACCTATAAAAAGAATCAGAGTTGTTAGTAAAATTAACAGGTAATTTTCAACAAAGTCAAAAAAAGAAGCGTCTCTCCTTGCTCCCCTAGCTCATATCTCATTCTCTATTTTCTTTTTGCATACGTATGCGTATGGTGTTTTGTAAGTTACCTAATGCTTAGCAAGCATCACATCTGAGCTGAAAATATCAGAAGTACGAGAAGCAAAATATAAATGTTTCTGAAAATGCAAATATCTTGAGTCTATCCATCTGATCAGGAAATAGGCCGGTGTCTTGTAATCTCGTAACAAAGGCATCATAAGCACAATAAATAAGTAGAAAAACTATTCTAGTGCTTACTCTTGTCTTCTAACTTAATTAGTAAAAAATCTATGAAACAAAATTAAGCTGATGTCATCTTGTTTCCTTTTTAGTTTTTTTTCTTCCTTTACCTGACCAAGAAAAGAGTGGGTATAATGGAGGTATAATTGAGGACTAAAATGAAATATGTGCAGGGCTAATCATGGACTTATACTCAAATGCAGGGTGGGAATTAATTTCCATGAAATTTTAATTTCTCCCTCGCCAACGCTCAATGTGGGTAAGCACTTCGGATAAAGCCTGAGGCTTCTGCCAGCCCCGGCCCGTCTTTAAGTTGTAATTAATCGCAAGCTCTTTTTCAAAATCTGCACAGATTTGATTGAATGAGACATTTCTGCAAGCTTTGTAGAAACTTGATACAATTACCTAAAATATTTTTGGGTAAACTCCCTAATCTTAGACTTTTCAACACTACTACTCTATTCAGGTTTACAAGTTCTAAACTAGAAATAAATAACCAAAAGAAAGAAAGAATTGAGAAAGAAAAGAAAAAGAACTAATTTTCTGAACTACTAAAGAACAGGTGAAGTGAAAATTAAAAGCAGCCTAGAATAAAACCAGATTATCACACCTCTGATATATAAAATATCGATTTAATTATCATAAGAGAATCGCCATTGACTCCAAATCCAGATGATCTTTCTTTCTACATTCCCCAGTAATCAAAACGTAGCCAGCTAGAGAAAAGAACCAATGGGACAGACCGAGAAGAATCACAAATATATATATAGATTCACAGGTACTAATCACAACACAGCGGAAAGATATCAAAATATCGAGAAGCATGTGAAGTAACTGGTACTAGAAATGGGACAAACTTTGAAGAAATCCTTCAGTCAAGCCTCTCTAATAGTTCAAATCCACCACAAGTACTTTTGTAAGGCAGAAAGGCGATCTTCTGGGTACCACAAGATCCTTCTTAACCGCCAACTCGCACCAACCCTTCCTTGATCTTGCCATCACCATTGCCCAATTGGGTGACCCTGGCTTGCCCGTCGCATTACAGTCCCAGCAGCTTGAACACCATGGCCTTCGCCGGGAATTGAGTCGCCGGCGATGGCAGATGTGGACTGCAGAACTCCGTCGATCTCGGGCTTCTTGAAACCACCTAGGCTGTAAGAGACGTCGGGTTTGGCAGGCTTCTTCTGGGAGCTGGGTCCACCAGCGGGTCTGGTGGCCATTTGCACCGCCTGCCGATTAGAGCTCCATATATGGGCTCGAACAGTCCACCCATCCATGCCGAGAACCCATCGTCCCAGGGATGCGAATTGGGTTCTTGGGAGGCCTTGGGCTCGGGATGGGACCGAATACTTCGTGAGCGAAGAGTCGCCATCTTTTTTTTTTTTCACCGACGTCTGGAACTGACCATTGGAGAGGCAGCCGAACGTAGCGTTAGAGAGAGAGAGAGATGGGGGGTAGGGAAGAAGGAAGAGGGAGAATGGGAGGAGAGAGACCTCTTCCAAGGAGACTTCTTCGATCTCGTCGGAGGAGACTTCATCAGGAGAATTAGAGCCGGTGGAGGAAACGTCATTGTTGTTCTCCATGCGGGCAGGGGCTAGGGTTTATTCTACGGGGAACATTTCGCAAGAGATAAACGAGGAAGAACCAAGAAGGACTCTGCGAGAGAGAGACAGAGAGATGGGGGAAGAGGGTGGGTGGGGGTTTCGGGGAAGAGCGCGGGTTCTTTGCTGTGCACCGCACGGCGCGCCGCCCATCACGCGATGGATGGCTGCATGCGGCCGCGCGCAACGAGCGTGCATCCGCGCGCGGCCGTCCATCGTGCGATGGACGGAGCGTGCTGTGCACCGCACGGTGCACCGTATAGGATCCGCGCGGTTCGGGGAACCTATGGACTCCACGGTCCACATACATGGGAAGCATGTAAACCCTTAGGGTTTTCTTTCCTTTTTTTTTTTTTTTTTGATAAAAAGACTTTGGGCTTTGTTGAAATTGTTGCTTTTCTAGAAATCCGTGAGGCTAAGCATGACTTTTGCATGGCGGGGTACGTCGTCGCCCTGCATGGTTAGGATGACGAGCTTCGGCGACGGCAGATCACCGGCATTGCTCATCATGATGCATGGCTTGTAATGCGTTGCCCATCAAATGCCCATTTGAGCATTAGAGATGCAGCCGGCTCTATGATTGCTTGGAAATGTTCATTTAAAAAAAACAAAAAAATCATTCATGCAATATCCGATGTTTTATATCTGCTGCATCCCACCAGATGCTTCCGATTTCTTTTTTTTAAAAAAAATTACAGCTCACGTTTTAGTACATTACTAGCATGAACCCGCGTTATGCGGCGGGACTTAATAATTAGAAGATAGAATAAATTTTTTTTAATTTTTAATACTTTCAAAATTTTATTAAAAAATTTAAAAATATATTTTTAATTTACATCTTTTTTTTTTTATATCGATCCTATTTGCATTCCCTAAAAATATTATTATTAAAAAATATTTAAAAAATAATATTTTTAAATATAATAACGATAAAAAATTAATATTTTTTAAAATATTTAATTTATTTTTTAATAATTTATATTGATCTAATTTGTACTATCTAAAAACATATAATCATTCAATGTAAAGTAATTAATACTTAATAGAAATACAACAAACAGCTACATATATCATGTATAAGATATCAAGTATCATCCTTTATCTAAAATTTTATTTTTGATTTTAAATTCTTATTTAAAATTATCATCAAGATAGTAATAAATTTTTTAAATTATTAAATAATAATAAAAAATAATCTATAAAAAATAATATATTTTAATAAATTTTATTAAGTAGCGAAGAGCGAATTACCTCGGCTGCTTGAAACTTTTCATCCGATTGAGATGAATCTAAATTTTTCTATTCAACTACTCCAAGCCTTCCACCAAATTGAGGCTCCTGCAAATAAAAAAATAAATGAAGAAACTAAAGAAAAAATAGAAAAAAATATAAAATATCAATGAAAATAAAAAAATAAAAAAAAATGAAAAAGCAAGATTATTTCTTACATTGATTTAAAATTCATTTTAGTACAAACTATATGCTATAAAATAGTAATATATTATTGATACATAATAAAAAATTAATAATAAAAAAAGATAATAAGATTCATAGTTTTACCTAGTGAGTCCAATTGATCACTTCATTGTTTTATATTGAACCTTGATTTCGTATATTGATTTAAGCAATTTTAATTTTTTTATATTTTTTTAGATAAAATTTCAATAATATCCATTTATGAAATTATAATTAAGATAACTAATTAAAAATAAATCTTAAATATATTTTAAAATATTTATAGGGCTATGAACAAAAATTATAAAAAATATCTTAAAAAGTTCTAAAATTTCATATATTTTATTTTGATCTAAAAAATTTATTTAAATAGAGAATAAAAAGCTAAATATAATAGAAAGAAAAGAACCATCTGAATGACTTCAAAATTATCTTGAAAAAATTATTTAAAGATGTTATTTAAAGATATTTAAAAAATAATCTTTTTAAAAATAATAATAATAAATTAATATTTTTAAAAAAATATAATTTATTATTTATAAATTTATATTAAGTATTTTTCTATTCAGCAACTCCAAGCCTTCCACCAAATTGAGACTCCAATGAATGAAAAAAATCAAAAATAAAAAAAAAGAAAAAAACATGTAAAATATCAACAAAAATAAAGAAAAAAAATAAAAAAGGCAAGATCTTTTTTCGTATTGATTTAAAATTTATTTTAGTACAAACTAAATGCTATAAAAATAGTAACGTATTCTTGAAACATAATAAAAAATTAATAACTAAAAAAATATTATGAGATTCATAATCTTACCTAGTGAGTGCAACTGATGACTTCATTATGTTGTATTGAACCTTGATTTCGTAAATTATTTCAAGTAATCCTAATTTTTTCATAATTTCTTCCTAGCAAAATTTCAATAATATCTATTTATAAATTATAATTAAAAGAACTAATTAAAAATAAATCCTAAAAGAACTAATTCAAATATTTACTTAATAGATGGATCTGAAACTATAAAAATCATTCATAAAAAATAGAAAGCCATAACTCACTTTTTTTAATAAAAAAACTATCGATACCATAAATATTATTTTTATTGTTGGACTCTGAGATGGTAGGACCTATAATTATTAAATAAAATCTATACTAATAATTTTTTTCATCATATAATTAACTTCAAACTATCTAATCATGAAATCACATCAATATTAAGGTAATAATTAAATTTTTTAACTACTAAATAATAATAATTAATTTAAAAAAATAATAAATTTTAATAAATTTTATAGAAAGGAGAGAAAAAGTTATCTCATATGTTCCAAGCCTCCGATCCGATTGAGATGGTAAATTTTTTTATTTTGTCGCTTCGAGCCTCCTACTCGATTGACACTCCAACAAATAAAAAAAGTGTAACAAAAAATAAGAATAAACAAAAAAATCAACCAAAATAAAAAATAATAGAAAATTTAAAAAGCCAAATATTTTTCTATATATCAATTTTTTCTCTTTCTCAAGATGAAGACCCACGAAAGGTAGTGACGAGGAAAGCAGAAGAAAATATATTTAGGAGAACCTCTCATAAGTTTTATAGTCTAAAAATATCATCTGAGAGGATTTTGAAAGGATTGCTACTGCGCTTACAGCAGTCCTTCACTTTCATTGATGAATTATTTAATGGATATAAAAGCTTAAGTGGGTTAGAAGGATTTTATCGAAAAATATTTAAAAAATTTTATGACTAATTTTTTTCTCATTAGGTTCATAGGAGGTTGCTGTTTGCAATATCACAGCCTCCAGTCCTAGAGCAAACCATCATTTAAGAAAAAATTACAACCTTATCCGATCTTTAGGAAATACTGATGCAGCAAGATAGTGAACAAAAAAATAAAAAGAAAAGAGATTAAAATCAGTTCACCATTTTGATAGATTTTAGATTAATAAAAAAATTCAGCACTCACCTTTTTTTGATTTCTTGTCTGTCAAATACTCAGAATTCCATCATTCTTAACTCTCTATATCATCCAAAAAACTAACTGAATACCAAACAAATAATAATTACAAAAATATTTTAAAAAAATATTTAGAAAAAATACTATTAAACTTATCTTTAAATTAGTTTACCGTTTGAATTAGTTTTAGATCAAAAAAAAATTCAGCACTTATCTTTCCTTGCTTGCCAAATACTCAGAATACCATCATTTTTAATTCTTTGTATGATTCAAAAAACTAACTGAATATTAAGAAAACAACAATCAGAAAGGCAACTGCAGTGTAGTGCCAACCTTCGCTTCTTTTTCCTGCACTGCATGGCTCCCGAATCTCAGTAGCAACTATTGTATTTTTTTTTTTCATATGAACTTTGAGGAAGACTACCATAACATGGTAACAATCCTTTGTCCTTTTATTTTCTCACATAATATTTATGAACAAAAGAGTGAAAGACTGCCAAAATATGGTCAATAACCCTCCTGCATTTTTCACAAAGAGCAGAATATTTTTGATATTATAGTGAAAAAAAAAACTGATGAAACAACTCACCTTCTCTAGCTTCATTTTTTTGATTTTCACTATGTTGTCAACTTCTTCAATCTTGATGCAAAAAATAACAGCAATTAGTAACAGATGCATAAAGAAAAAAATCCGACCTCATCTTTTCTCTTCAGCTATTCTCATGCTTGAATGTTCGAACCTTTCCTTGTATATATAAGTTAAAAGATAGAAGAAATCAATAAGATAATCCATGCTGTGCCATCCATACTTTTTGATTTTTTTCTATAAATTTTCTCACTCTAATTAAAACTTTTGAGCCTTCTTTTCTTAACCCCATGGCCATACCTTATAATTAAAAGGGAAGACATGCGATCCGATCCAAAATAGAAAAAAAAGATCTCTTTCATCTCTTCTATATTATGAATGGGTGTGTACCTTTCTCCTTTGTGTAAGTTATCTCTTCAACTCTCTACTGTCCTTCCTTCCTTCTAACTTTTTTGATGCTCTTGAATGTCCCGTCTTCCTCTCTCTTAACTTCTCTGGAATATATTTTGTCAGCATCTACTCTACTGCCTATTTCTTTGCTCATCCATTATCCCCCCGCCACCATCCCCCGAACTAAGAAATATTATATTATAAAATTATAATAAATTATTATACTATATTATGTTATTATACTATATTATGATCATATAATATTATAATAATACTATGATAATATATTATTATATATAATAATATATATTATAATAGTATAATATAATATAAATATTATGATAATATAATACTATAATAATATAATAAAAATATATTATTATAAATAATAATATATATTATATTATATTAATATCATATATATATAGTATTTTTAAATTAATAATAAAAATATTATTATTTTTTTCTCCATCCTAAATATTTTTTTTTCTTTCTTTTCATTTTTTTTCTTTTCCTTCCATTCCTCCTGCAGCACCCCTCCCAACTCCCCCCCAGCGCAGTCGTCATCGTCGCCCTCTCCCCCACCCTTCCAGTGCAGCCATCGCTGCCCTTCCCTTCGCTCCACCCCTACAGGTACTAGTGAAGCCTGCACCCAACAGCTTCGAGTGACCACCACCAACCCCTTCACCGGTGCCCCCTCCGTCCTCCGCATTCGCTGCTGTCCCATCCCCTTCCCTCCCTTGACCTCGACGAATTCGAGACCATTGGCTCCAGCACCACCAACCCCCTCCCCTTCCTAGCTCCGTGAGCCTTACACACCCCACACGATCGCCCTCTGCACCCCAGGCAGCCATCCTCCGCCCCACCACCGTCCATACCGCATCCCGCGCGATCAGCCCCCGGACCCTCTGCGGCCCCATCCTACCCCCGTCCCCTCCCTTCCCTTCAAAAAGGATCGAAGCGAAAAAGAAAAAAAATGCTGCATATCGAGAAAAAAATGCTCTTCTCCCATGGCTCCAGCACCACCACCAAGCCCCCTCCTCTACTCTTCCTTCCTCCCACCGCCTCCCCCCACCCCCCATGCACTGCCTTGTGAGGCCCAAGCCGACGTCGATCATGATGGAGAGGAAATCACCTAAGAGAGATCGAAAGAGAAAAGGCTGATGCCGATCACAATGGAGAAGAAGATGATGGCGGAGAGTGGTAGGAGGTGGCTGAGATGAGAGCGACGACAGAAAAAAGATGAGAGGAGAAGGAAAGCACCTGAGGGTGATCGAAGAAAAAAAGACCGACGTCAGGGAGGAAGGCGGCGATTGGGAGCGGCGGGAGGCGAAGGAGAGTGGGGAGCAGGTAGGCATTGCAAGGCCCAAGTCGACATCGATCATGATGGGGAGGAAAGCACCTAAGAGAGATCGGAAGAGTAAGACCGATGTCGATCACGATGGAGAGGAAGACGATGGTGGAGAGCGATGGGAGGTGGCGGAGATGAGAGCGGTGACAGAAAAAAGATGGGAGGGGAAGGAAAGCACATGAGGATGATCGAAGAAGAAAGGCCAATGTCGGAAAGGAAGATGACGGTAGGGAGTGGCGGAAGGTGGAGGAGAGCAGGGAGCAGATAGACATCGCGAGAGCTCTGAAAGTTTTTAGAAGGCTCGAGAGAGGTCCGAAGTCAAAGAAAAAGAAAAATGAAAGGAGAGCACGACACGTGGCACATTGGAAGGCCACCTGCTTGCGCTTTAATATATAGATATATATTATGAGAATAAAAAATAAAATTTTTAAGATAGAAATTAAATATATAATTTTTCTACAAATTTGAGTTGGACATCCATGTAGGTGGGCATGACCGTCATCATATACCAACTTAATTAATGGATCTTTTTTCAAGCAAGCGGATAGGATTAGATGGAGTGATGGATAAATCCAAATATAATCCTACCTAATTTGTCAAAAAAATCGAACCTAAACACACACAATAATGATTTTATCAATTTGTTAGATCCTATGATCAAATTGGTTCAAAAATAACCTTAGCACATATAACAAATAATAAGCATTTCAAATCAATTTTTAATTAATTATATCAAAAACATATCATTCATATATATATATATAAAATAATACTCTATGGAGAAGTATTATGGTGTTGCCATCTCACTGTCTCAGATGATTTTAGTCGTGCCATGTGGAACCGACTATTTTGGCCGCACTAATCCAAGTATGGTTGGTGGTGCCAGAGCCAGGGAAGGGGAGAAGAGTTTGGTGGTCGCATGGAGTCAGATGCGGCGTTGACGGTGGGTGTAGTGCAGACAACGGTGGGGCAGCATTATGGTGGGGGCTGCATAAACGATCATGATTTGAGCCTCACATGGTGAGGGTAGGTGGGAGGCCTCCTTCAAGTGGGAGGAATGGCCGTAGAGGGTGTGGGGGTTGGTTGCGTGGGGTGGGCCAGACGCGAGAGGCATTGAAGGCTAGGAAGGGGAGGCGAGGGTGGGGGGGGGCGGTGGTGGTGCCAAAGCCGGGGGAGGGGATACTATAAGAAAATCTATTTTTTACGATGCAATGTGTTCGTCGCAAATAATAAATTTTTGTCGCTAATAATTATGAGCGTCAAAAATTTCATTGCTAATTTTTCGTCGCAAAAAATAAGATCATAAATAATAATTAGCGATGAAAAGACTATTTTCGTCGCTAATAAAATTTTTTTATGATAAAATTTTCATCAAAATTTTTTTTATTGATTAAATTATTTGCAACAAAAATTTTTGCAATGAAAATCAAACATTTTCATCATAAATAAATTTTTTTTGATAAAAAAATTTATCAAAAATAAAAAAAATATTTATGATAAAAAATTTTCATCGTAAATACAAAATTATTTATGATGACTTTTTTCCTCGCAAATAAGTTATTTATTTTCAATGAAATATTTTAATCATAAATAATTATCTTATTTTTGATGAAAATTTTTCATCATAAATAAATCTTAATTATGATGAAAATTTTTCATCATAAATAATTTTTATTTACAATGGATAATTTTTAAGGAAAATAATTTATATTTGCGATGTAAAGTTTTCATCACAAATAATTACATCATAAATTATTTTTTTTTAAAAAAATTATAAATAAATATATTTTATATTTTTAATATATTTATAATTTATAAAATTTAAATAAAAAATTCATAAATAAATTTGATCATTTCATTCATAATAAATTTTATCATTTTATTCATAATAAATTTCATCATTTTATTATATAATAGTATTTCATTATAGAAAATATTTTTTGGTACATAAATACAAAAGATCCAAAATAAAAGTAAAAATAGGATAAAATAAGCTGTCGGCCATCAAACATCGATAATATCTGAAGAAGAAGAATGGACTAAAGAAGGAGAGTGCTCAGAGAAGCTTAGACTGATCTGTTGCTGTCTCATCAGCTACATCATCTGTGCTATCATCTATGATTGGAACAGTTGGTACTTATCGATGCATGCAGTCAACTCAGCAGTCTGTCTCTATATCTCCACTAGCCAAGCATTGCAGGCAGCATGCACTACTATTAAAAGGACTATGGCAGTGGTTCGTAACCGTTGTCGTAACCAAAAAAATCGCTGCCATAGGCTATGGTAGTGGTTCTTTAACCGCTGCTACTACAGCTGTCGCCGTAGCTCTATGGCAGTGGTTGTTTGAATCGCTGCCATAGATAGCTTATTATAATGATTTATAAACCACTGCAATAGATCAACCTATAGGAACGGTTATGTAACCGCTGCCATAAATAATCTATAGTAGCAGTTTCTTAATCGCTGCCATAGGTCTAATGCAGCGGTTGACATCGTTTGCACCAGAAATCTATGGCAGCGGTTGGCATGGATATGATAACGATTATAAAATCGCTGCTGTAGATCTTGAATAATTAAAAAAATAAAATTTTTATTTTTTTTATATATTTTATCTGATAAATATAGATATATAACATAAAAAAAAATAATAAAAATAAAAATTATTTTAAAATACTAAAATTTTATTATCGAATAAAATTTATTATAATATTTTTTTAAAAAAATAAAATACATCAAAAATTTTCTAAATCTATATCATCATCGTCATCACCGAAAGCCAGAGCCGGAGCTGGAGCCAGAGCCGGAGCTGAAGCTGGTCTGGAGCCAGAGCTAGAGTTGGAGTTGGAATGCGGGCCAACATATCCTCGAAGCCCGTGACTCCAAAATGCATGCTGAGCGTCGACATCATGTCTCTCACGATGCCCTCTAGATGAGATGCGCGCTCCTCAACCGAATTTGCCCAGATGGCAGCATGATCTGCTCGTGCCAATGCCTCCTCATGCTCCTCCTAGCTGATGATACTGAAAATCTATGAGAAGACACTCGTCTAAGACCAGTAGCTCATCGGCATGTGTCCGGGCTTGCATCAGATCCTCCTAGAGTGCTCAGGCCCCAAGACTTGAGACAAATGGTCATGGAGCCCAGAGGTATCCGGGCCATCGTGACTTGCAATGTTAATGAACATTAATCAATATAACATATTGAATAATAATATTAGTATAGTATCAATAAATAGTCTCTAATATGTACACTAATTAATTGATGGGTCTATCGTTATGCAATGCAATAAACAAAAGCAACAAGATATAAATATCCAGAAATATTATGTAATAAATTCTATAACATGAATCACATTCATAAATAATTAAGGATGAGCAATAATCGTAGATCCGATCTCTTGCACGAACCTTGGTGTTAATCCAGAAATCTGAAAAAAGAATAAAGTAGATGATGGTGGCACCTTAGTGCTTAAAGTTAGAATCTTAAAGAGACATATCAAATTCTATTCGCTCAGAAGTTGAGCCGGCTCCATGCCTGAGATAGTCGGCTTCGTGCCTGAGACATCTGGCTCGAGCCCTCCCTAAGCCAGCTCGATCATGGCCCAAGTCGGCTCGACTGCGTATCAAGCCAACTCGACTGTGTGCCATCCCCTCAATCACTCCCTCTCTTCCTCTCTTGATCTCTCTCACCAATGACGGTGGCAGAGCCGAACCCCTCCCTCCTAGCTTTTTCATCTCTCGATCTTCCTCTCTCCCTCTCTCGATCTCCCTCGTCGGTGAGGTCGGATCCCATCTCTCCCTCTCTCACTCTCTCAATCTTCCTTACTGACAAGGTCGGACCCCATCCCTCTTAGTGATATAGGCAAGGTCAGACCCCCTCCCTCTTAATGATGATGGCGAGGTCGGACCCCCTCCCTCCCAATGATGGCGGCGAGGCTGGATCCCTCCCTTTCTCTCTCTCCCTCTCTCGATCTCCCTCATCGACGATGGTGGCGAGGTCGGACCCCCTCCCTCCCTCCCTCCCATCTTCTCCCTTACCGACGGCCGGCGAGCGACCGGCCCTCCCTCTCTCAATCTATCGATCTTCCCTCTCAGTCTCTCCATTTCTTAGTTTCGGATCCCAGAATCGGGTCCAACCTTCCAAAATCCATTAGAGTCTGGGTCTGGTACTTCAAGTATAGACCCATCAGGTATTCGGATTCAGATTCGGTATCAGTAATTAAAATTGGATCCAAATCTGAATATCCAAGTTCTGATCCAAATTCAATCCATTGATAGATTTAGTCCACAATAGCCGACATGGCACACTCCAAGGCTACCGCCACGGCATGGCTCAAAAACTATGGCACGCAGATAATTATAATATTTATAATAAATATTTATAATATTTATTATAAATATTCTATAAATTATTATAAATATACATGATTAAGAAATAATACTATAAAATTAAAAAAAATATACCTATGGCTATAGAGAGTGGGTCGCACCAAAAGCTTCGAGGGTCGCCGACGACGATGCTAGAGGAGGATGGTGGCACTAGAGGTAACCTACGAAATAAAAGTAAGATAGTGAGATAGAGAAGAGAGAGAAAGAGGAAAGAGAGAGAGAGCAGGGCGGCGAGGATGGGGGCCAGGGGGGGGGGCACAGGGAAGGCAATTCGAGGAGGTTGGGGGTGGGGGGGGCGGGGGGAGGGGAGAGGGGGGTGGGGGGGGGCGGGGGGGGGGAGGGGCGGGGAGATGGGGGCGGGGGGGGCGGGTGGTGGAGGGGCGGAGGGGGGTGGGGGGTCAGGTGGGGGGGTGGCGAGAGGAGCGGTCGAGGATGAGGAAAAGGAGGGACGGTCAGAGGGAGGATGGGGTGGGGGGCCAGGTGGAGGTTGGTGGGTAGGGGGGGTCGGAGATGGGGGGCTGGGGGATGGCAGGTTGGTGGGAGGGGTGACTAGAGATGGGGGGAAGAAGGGCGGTCGGTAGGAGGGTGGGAGGTGGCGGGGAGGAGCGATCGGGGATGGAGGGAGGAGGGGTGGCTGGAGGGAGGTGGGGGGCTGGGTGGTGGGTGGTAGGTGGCAGAGAGGGGCGGTCGAGGATGGAGGTGTCGGAGGGGGAGGGGGAAGGAGGAGCGGCACCGATCGAGGGAGAAGGAGGGGCAGCATCGGTTGGGGGGAAGAAGCCTCATCGACGATGGAGAGGAGGGGGAGAGACAGAGAGAGATCAAGCACGCACAAAAGGAAAGCAGAAAAAATTTAAAAATTTTTAACCTAACCTACGGCAGTGGTTATCGAATCACTGCTATAGATCTAAGGCAGTAGTTACCCAAAATCGCTGCCATAGATCTATGGTAGCGGTTCTATAATCGTTGCTGTAGATCTATAGCAGCGATTTCTGATAACCGCTATCGTATGTTGGAAATAATTTTTTTCTTATTTTTTTTAAATATTATATAATTTTAAAATTTAATGTCCATCTTCATCATTCATTATCTAAATAATTATCATTAAAATATCATCGCAAAAAGTCACCTTAATCCGATGGCCCTAGCTTCATCGATTAGAAAAATTTGATTTCGACAATCACGAACGATGATGCGATGATCTGATAGATGGAGATCTTTGATAGATCCAAAAATTTATAATGATGATCTTGATGATGTTTGTAGCATACTATCAAAGTTTCACTTCAATCGGATATCATTATCATGGTTAATTTAGTACGGAATGATTTTGACCATTAAATTAGAAACAAGCGATCAAAGAATTAAATAGCATCCGATTATGAGATAATTTTTTAGTTAAATAATTTTTATTATAATTTTAAATATTTTATACGGTGATGATAGTAAAATTCAAATCATTTTCGTATAAACTATTCATGTTAAGCAGATACTGCAAAAGCACGAGCATAATAACCAATGAAGTTTCAGAATGGTTATCCGGAGGTGTATAGTTTTAGATCGTTCTTCACTCACGAGTTGAATTTTATAATCACCACCATAAAAAATAATTAAAATAGTAGTCAAAATTATTTTAAAAAAAAATTATCTCATAATTGGATACCATTTGATCCTTTGATCACTCGTTTATCATTTAACGGTCGAAACTAACCTATACTAAGTTGACCAAAATAACGATATCTGATTGAAGTAAAACTTTGATAGTGCGCTACAAATATCATTAAAATTATCGTTACAAATTTTTGGATCCATTGGAGGTCTCCTTCTATCAAATCATCACATTGTCATTCATGGTCATCAAAATTAAATTTTTTTAATTGACGAAACTAGGGCCATCGAATTGAGACGATCTTTTGCGACGATACTCTAATAATAATTATTTAGATAATAAACGATGAAGATGGACATTAAATTTTAAAATTATATAATATTTTAAAAAAATTATATATGGCAGCGGTTATAATTAACCGCTGTCATAAATAAGCTTATAGCAGCGGTTCCTACTAACCGCTGCTATAGGTTCGACTTATGGCAGCGATTTCACTAATCGCTGCTATAGGTCTGATCTATGATAGCGGTTACAAAAAATCACTGCCATAGATTGCATAGGTCGACCTACGGTAGTGATTTTTTGTAACTGCTGCTATAGGTCGGACCTATAGCAACGATTTTCGTTAACCACTGTTATATGTCGGACCTATAGTAGTGGTTACAAAAATCGATGCCATAGGTTCGATCTATAACAGTGGTTAACGAAAATCGCTGTCGTAGAATCTATAACAGTGATTTTGAAAATCGCTGCCATAGTATGCACTGCCATAGACCATTTTTGTAGTAGTGATGGATGCCAGTCCTGGATAAGCATGAAAATGTAAGATCTCTGATCCCATGCCCTAGCCTCCTAACATAATAGATTCTCATACCAAGCACTTGATCACAGATCTCGTCATTTGTAGGTGCGATTGAGTCCTCTGGGATAGGCTGAGATCTAATGTTTATCATATGATCCTGAAAATTAAAGTTATAGCTATTCTAAGTTTGTACTAAAAATAAAAATATTAATGAAAAATAGTTGAAAAAAACTTACGTAAAGCTCCTGACTTCCGGTCGTCCAGTCTCCTGACCATCGCTGATAGGTCCGCTGGTAGATCTCGATCGCCCCAGAAAGCTCATCACTCTTTACGTCTATCTAAAATTTGAAAATAATTAATATATTTTTTTAAATAGTTAAAAAGTTAAAATATGATAAATAAAAATTGCTTACCATCTGCTTCATATGGCGAGCGAATGGCCTGGAACCCCCACAATGTGAGATTGTCCGTCTCGCCAGATTCACGGTATTTTTGGCACATCGATCCAGCATAGTTAACATTCAAATTAGTTAGTAAATAACTAAATTTAAAAATAAATAATTTAATTATTAAATTTAAAATAAAAAATTATCTGATATGTCGAATCCTCGTACATGCAGCATATGACAGTCCAATCCTCGATACTGATGCTATCATATGGCCGCTGCCGCGCTGCCTCAATCCCTTGGTCATGCACTAAGCATACCAGTGGCGATGAATGCGATGCCGATACTCTTTGAAATGCAAGCATAAATAATCATCCACAGCTTGTCGCACGTGATCGTGCTCAAAATCAATAATTCATTATTATTATTATTATTCTTACTATTATTATTATTACTATTTTTACTATTATTAAGATTATTATTATTACTATTATTATTATTATATTTATTTTTATTATTTATTAAAATTAAAAATAAATTTTTTCGAACATCGTTGTGGCTCCCTCCATCTGTGGTGCCCCTCCGTCACACCCCACCCTTTGTAGTGCCCCTCTGCTGTCCACCACCAATGCCAGCGACCCTCCAACCCAACCCATCACCACCGTCCCACAGCCCCCCACCCTGCAGCCGGCACCCACCCTCCATGCCCCATCGTCCACCACCACCCCCAACTTGCGGTCCCATCACCATCACCCAGCGGCCCCCACCCAGAGTGGCACCCACCTTCGTGCCCCGCTGCCCACCATCGGCTCGCACGAACAACCAAGTGGCCAACCCATGGTCCACACCACCGCCAAGACCCCCCCCAATGCACCCTCCCACCCCTACAGTCAGCATCCACCCTCCGCATCCCACTGCCAGCCACCAGCCATCGCATGAAAACACCTGCGATCCCCTAGACGATCAAAAGGGAACCAAAAAAAATTACAATCAACAGTGGCAGTTGCAACGACAACAGTGGTGGCAGTGGCAGCGACAACAGCAATGGCAATAGTGGTGGCTCCAACAGCGACAACGACAGCGATGGCAATAGTGGTGGCTCCGACGGCGAGAGACTAGGTCGTCGGCTAGTGGAAGCCAAGGAGGAGGGGGAGAGAGAAGACTAGGGAGGGAGCAACAATGGATTTTGGTCGGGGTAGAGAGAAGATGAGGAGGTTTCGTGTGAATGTAGTGGGAGGGGATATTTAAAAGTTTTTTAGCGATGACTTTGTAGCGATGCAAATTCATCGCTAAAAATATTATTAGGAACGAAAAATAATTTTTCATCACTAATAATTCCTACATGTTGGTGTAAAAATTGGTCATCGTCGGATCTAGCTGGAGCGGAGGTGGACGAGGTCACCGTCGGAGACCTGCAAAATAAAGTTCCATCCGAAGTCGATGGGTGGCTTCGACAGGACTCTCCGACGATCAAGTCAATTCTGGTCAATAGGAATGGAGTGCTCGGAAATGAGTTCCGCGGAGCTTAGAGGAGAGGAGAGCTTAGAGGTTAGAGTTAGTGTATCTAGAGGATCTTTTTTATAGGTGGAGCTTGATTGATGGTGACGGCTATATCGTCCGATCGTGGGCCACTCGAGACCGCATGGAGTTCGATACGGAGAGGAAGGCATCGTCAGACGGATAGTGACAGCCATACTGACGGGTCGCAGGCCGCATGGAACTGGTTATGGAGAGAGTGGTGTTGCCAGTAGTGGTGGCTATATCGTTCGGTTGCGGGCCGCATGGGACTTGTTACGGAGAGAATGGTATCGTCGGTAGTGGTAGTGGTGGCCATACCATCGAGGTTCGATAGCCGTAGCTCGAGGAAGCAGGCGTTGGTCGATGGACTCGAGCATATACCAATTCCAAAGGAGTTTGGACTCCTTATGATAGCCGTAGCTCGAGGAAGTAGGCATTGATCGGTGGACTCGGGCATATACCAATTCCAAAGGAGTTCGGACTTCTGAAGGAGTCCGATCGAGGGAAAGCTCGAAAGAAGTTCGATTAGAGGAGTGTGGAGGGAGTTTGGCTCTCGTAGACATCTGGCTGGAGGAGTGCGGCTAAGGCCCGATCGTTGGAAAGTTCGGAAGGAGCTTGGCCGTAGAGGAGTTCGGACGATCGAAGAAGATGTCTGGAAGGAGTTCGGCTCCTATAGGCGTCTGGATGGAAGAGTGCGGAGGGAGTTCGGCTCTATCAAAAGTCCGAATGAAGCTCGATGATAAGTGGTAAAAATATACTAATAAAAGTATTAAATTATAAAATAAATTAATCTATTTTATTAGAAATTAATATTTTTATTAATCTTATGTAGGAAAGAAGGCTACTAATGTGAAGATCTCATTTTTTTGGTTCAGATGAAAAAAATTTCAGGCAAAACGGACTTCAAATGAGCCCAGAATCGAATTTCAAAAAAAAAAAAAAAGCGATGCAATGCTGACGTCAGCATTTTTCGCGGCGCACGGTGGACCATCTGAAGGAGAATTCAGAAATTTCACAGCATAAAGAGCGCGCTGATTGGTTGAAGAATGCAGCGTCCATGCAACACCGGGCTCGCGCATGGTCCACGGAGGGTAATTTGGGAATTTTAGCTGATCCAACGGGCAGTTTTCACTGAAGCTTGATCGGATGGCCGAAAAGAAGGCGCTGATGGATGGCATCCATAGCTCCCGATCGAGATCCAACGGTTGAGATTCATTCCGACGTTAAACTATAGATCTGAAGCCTTCTTTCAACACGATCGGACGGCCCAGATTTGATCCAACGGCTGATATTAAATTCAACTTGATCTGGGTTATTTTAAGGGATTTTTGAGTGGTTTTTGGACCGTTTGATCACCATCCAACGATCAGAATTATCCAGATCCTAATTTGAGTTAGTTTGGGAGTCTTAAACCTAGTTTTTGATGGATTTTAAGGAAAAATCAAATTTTTTATCTATAAAAACCTATGGTTGCTGTGAAAAAAAAGAAATGAATTAGAGAGAGACAAAAAGAGAGATGGGGAGAAAGAGAGAGAGAGAAAGAGAGAGGAGAGAGATAAAAAAAAGTGATTTGTGAGAAAATCAAAAAGAATTTTTTGATTTTTCTTCGACGATCAAGACGTCGATCAAGGAGCCTTCTCTTCTTCGCCAAATTCTCCACATCAAGAGCAGCAGACAATCAATTTCAACAATCAAATAGTCTAATTTTTTCATACTTTTTATTTTATTTGCTATTTTTGAATTTATTATCATGAACTAAATTTTATTTTACCAAGGCTAAGATGTAGCCATTCTTTTGATGCAATATTCAGTATGATTTATTTTTAAATTTTATTCATGAGGAGTATATAAATCTGATCTTAATGCTTTTAGATTATTGGCCATCTTCTAATTGATCTGATGAACATAGATGTTACGGATCAAGTACATCTATATTAATATTTCTTGATTATATACCTTGTATTATGAATCAAATTAGAATTCATATGCATGCGGAAATTTTAGTGCGCTTTGGACGCAGCGTATTTTAATTAGAGGATTTCACAAATCCTAATGCATTAATATTTATTTAAATTACACATGGACCAAAGGATAATTAATAAATATTAATAGTTTTGCTATACCTGGACCAAAGGGTAGTGAATAAATTAGGAGACTCCACCGTCACATGAAATAAAATTAATTTAAAAATCTGAATATTGTATTGACTGAGTTGGTGAATCGATTGTCTTAGTAATCCATTACTCTTGAATTTAAAACCCTAATAATTTACACTCTCTCTATTTAATTAAAAACTTTTAATTATTTTTTATTTTTTTAATTTCTTATTCTCATAAATCGATCTTCTAAATAAAGCATAGAAAAGAGCTTTTCAGTACTTATTTTTCAATTCTCTAGGGACGATACTCTACTCATTCACTTTATTACTTGATCGACTGGTGCACTTGCCATAGCTATAAATTAGCACGCATCAAGTTTTTGGCACCGTTGTCGGGGATTATGTCTAAAATAATATTAAAATTTTGATCCTAGCTTTACTTTAGAAATTTATTTTTAATTTTTATTAAAAAAAAAATTTGTGCATGACACATATTGGACATAGTAACTTACTATCTTTAGATCCAAAAATTGAAAGAACCATTAGAAGACTACAACAAGAGAGAAATATGGCAGCTGAAGATCCTAACGACATCAATCTAGGAGTGGATATGACGATCGAAGGACAGCATGAAGCTATTCGATCAGTACATCGTCCATTAAATGATTACATCACACCATCTGTAGCTGATGCAGCTTCGAGCATCAGGAGACCGCCTGTACGAGCAAACAACTTCGAAATAAAGCCGACGATGATCCAGATGATTCAATCAACTGTCTAATTCAATGGACACGTGCATGATGATCCGAATGCCCATATTTCTAATTTTCTTGAACTTTGCGATACTTTTAAA
>QRFJ01000077.1:1304207-1331707 GCA_006176705.1 Cocos nucifera
CTCGAAAGAGATCTCATCTTTGACCGAGGTTCGAGCTCGGTCGCTCGAGAGAGATCTCATCTCTGGTCGAGGTTGAAGCTCGGTCGCTCGGAAGAGATCTTATCTCTGACCGAGGTTGACTCAATCGCTCGGAAGAGATCTTATCTCTAGTCGAGATTGGCATGGTCGCTCGAGAGAGATCTTATCTCTAGCCTGAGGTTGGCTCGGTCGCTCGGAAGAGATCTTATCTCTAGCCGAGGTTGACTCGGTCTGGGAGAGATCTTATCTCTAGCCGAGGTTGGCTCGGTCGCTTGGGAGAGATCTTATCTTTAACCAAGCTTGGCTCGGGCACTCGGAAGAGATCTTATCTCTAGTCGAGGTTGGTCGCTCGGAAGAGATCCTATCTCCTGCAGCTGAGGTTAATACGAATGCTCGAAAGAGATCTCATCTCTCTAGCCGAGGTTGTCTCGAGTGCTCGAAAGAGATCTTATCTCTAACCGAGATTGATGCGGTCACTCGGGAGAGATCTTATCTCTAGTCGAGGTTGACGCGGATGCTTGGGAGAGATCTTATCTCTAGCTGAGATTAACTCGATCGCTCGAAAGAGATCTTATCTCTGACTGAGGTTGGCTCAATCGTCGGGAGAGATTTTATCTCTGGCGGGTCTCGATCGCTCAGGAGAGATCTTATCTTAGCTGAGGATGTTGGATCGCTCGAGAGAGATCTATCTCAACCGAGGTTGCTCGTCTCGAAAGAGATCTTATCCTACGAGGTGTCTCGATCGTTGGAAAGATTTATATCTGGTCAGGTTGCCTTGGGCGCTCAGGAGAGATCTATCTCTGACGAGGAAGAGTCCTTCTCCGATCGAGGTAAGAGATCTTATCTCCAACGAGGTTGGCTCGGTCTCTCGGAGATATCTTATCTCTAGCGAGGTTATCTCAGGCACTTGGAGAGATTTCTCTGATCGAGGTTATCTCGATCGCTCGAAAAGAGATCTTATCTCTGATCGAGGTTATTGCGGCGCTCGGAAAGAGATCTTATCTCTAATCGAGATTGTCGTGGTCGCTCGGGAGAGATCTTATCTTTAGCCGAGGTTGGCTCGGGCGCTCAGAGGAGATTTTATCTCTGACCGAGGTTGTCTCGATCGCTCGAGAGAGATCTTATCTCTAGTCGAGGTTGTCTCAGTCGCTCGGGAGAGATCTTATCTCTGATCGAGGTTAGCTTGGGAGCTCAGAAGAGATCTTATTTTCAACGATCAAGTTCGCTCTGGCCAATAGGAATGGAGTGCTCGGGAATAAGTTTCATGGAGCTTAGAGGAGAGGAGAGCTTAGAGGTTAGAGTTAATGTATCTGGAGGGTCTTTTTTATAGGTGGAGTTTGATTGATGGTGACGACCATATCATCCGACCGTGGGTCGCTTGGAGCCACATGGAGTTCGGTACGGAAAGGAAGGCATCGTCAGATGGATAGTGACAACCATACTGATGGGTCATGGGCCGTATAGAGTTGGTTACGGAGAGAGTGGTGTTGCTAGTAGCGGTGGCCATGTCATCCGATTGTGGGCTGCATGAAGCTTGTTATGGAGAGAATGGTGTCGACAGTAGTGGTAGTGGCGGCCATACCGCTGAGGTCCGATAGCCGTAGCTCAAGAAAGCAGACGTTGGTCGGTGGACTCGGGCATATACCAATTCTAAAGGAGTTTGAATTTCTTGAGGAGTCCGACCGAGGGAAAGTTCGAAAGAAGTTCGGTCGGAGGAGTGTGGAGGAAGTTCGACTCTCATAGGCGTCTGACTGGAGGAGTGTGGCTAAGATCCGATTGCTGGAGAGTTCGGAAGGAGCTCAACCGCAGAGAAGTTCAGACGGTCGAAGAAGATGTCTGAGAGGAGTTTTGCTCCTGTAGGCGTCTGGGTAGAAGAGCGCGGAGGGAGTTTGGCTCTATCGAAAGTCCGAATGAAGCTCGACTGCTGAGGAGTTCGATCGGATGAAGGAGTTTGGCTAAGACCTGTCCATTGAAGATCTTCCATGGCTATCGATCGTGGCTATCGATTGTATTAGACTGAGCATCGAACTGAACTTCGACAGGAGCGGGGTTTATCCCCAACAATATCAATTACTTTTTTCAAAAAAAAAATTCTCTACAAAAATATTTAAAATATTTGATAAAATTATTTATGATAAAAAATAAATTTCATCATAAATAATGATTATTAATGATGATAATTTTTATTATAAATAATTTTTTATAAATATATAATTTTAAAAATTAGAAAAATGATGAGAATATTTATGATGGAAATATTACATTACAAATAAGCATTATTTATGATGGAACATAAAATTCCATCATAAATAATAATTATTTATGATAAAAAATTTTCATCATAAATAATTTTTAGTATATAAATAATTTAAAAAAATAAAAAATGAGAATATTTATGATAAAAATTATTCCATTGCAAATAAGTATTATTTATGATGGAAAATATATTTTATCATAAATAAATATTATTTATGATGGAAATCCATATTCTATCATAAATAATTATCTGTACATACAAGATATAAATAATTAAAAAAGATTGAATTTTTTATGATGAAATTTTTTATAAAAATGATAAAAATATGATGTGCATGTCCGATGTGATGGCATTGAGCGGTGCAAGCACTTTCATTATTAGCTAGCCCATGAGCAAATTAAATTTTTTTATTTTTTCAAAAATTAGAATTCTTTTTAAAAAATTTATTATTCTCCGAGTATTACATAATTTTAAAATTTAAAGTTCATCTTCATCATTTATTATTTAAATAATTATCGTATGCGTATCATCATAAAAGATCGCCTCGATCTGATAGCTCTAACTTTGTAGCTCGATAAAATTTGATTTCGATGGTCACAAACGATCGCATGATGATTTAATAGATAAAATTTATCGATGGATCTAAAAACTTGCAACAATGATCTCTATGATATTTATAGTATACTATCAAAATTTTACTTCAATCAGATATCATTATCATGATCAATTTAGTATAGAATGATTTCGACCATTAAATAAAAAATAGTGATCAAATATCCAAATGACATTCGATTAAGATGATTTTTTAGATAAATGATCTTTGCTACTATTTGGATCATTCGTATGATGAGGATCATAAAATTCAAACTACACATATATAAATAATCCAAAACTATATGTCTCTTGATACTTTTTCTTAAGGTCCTTAAGTAATTATACTTATGTTTTTGTAAGATTTGCTTAACGTGGATGGTTCATATATATACGATTTTAATTTTATAATCACCACTTTATAAATGATGAAACTAGTAGCAAAGATCATTTATCTAAACAATCATCTTAATCAGATGTTGTTTGGCCTTTTGATCACTAATTTTTTATTTAACGGTCCAAATCATCCCATACTAAATTGATCATGATAATGATATTCGATTGAAATAAAATTTTGATAGTATGCTATAAATATCACAAAGATCATCATTATAAAATTTTGAATTCATCAGTAGTTTCTATCTATCAGATAATCATGCAATCGTTCATGACCATCGAAATTAAATTTTATCGATCTGTATAGCTAGAGTTATCAGATCGAGGCAATATTTTGTGACGATGCTCACATGATAATTACTTAAATAATGAATGGTGAAGATGAACTTTAAATTTAAAAATTATGTAATATTTAAAAAAATAGAAATATTTTTAAAAAAATAATAATTTTTTAAAAAAATAAAAAAATATTAATTTGCTTGCGGGCTAGCTAATAGTGGATGTGCTCACACCCCTCAACCCTATCGCATCGATCATGCACGGAACATCTTTGCCCTTCTTTTATTTTTAAAATAGTCCATATTTTTTTTATTTTTTAAATTTAAAATTTTGATTAGATTATTTATGATGAAGATATTTTATCATAAATAATTAATTATTTATAATATAAATCTTATTTTTATTATAAATAATTAATTAATTATGATATAAAAATTTCATCATAAATAATTTGGTATTTTTTAAAATTTTTTAAATAATTTATTTTGTTCAAATAATTTATGATAGAAATATTATGTCATAAATAATTAATTATTCATGATGAAAAAAATTACATCATAAATAACAAATTATTTATGATGAAATCTCTTCATCATAAATAATTTAATATTTTTTAATTTTTTAAATAATTTATTTTTATAGATTATTTATGATGGATATATTCTATCATAAATAATTGATTATTAATGATGAAAATTCTATTTTTATTAAAAATAATTGATTATTTATGTTATAATAGTTCCATCATAAATAATTTGATATTTTTTAATTTTTTAAGTAATTTATTTTATTTAGATAATTTATGATAAAAATATTATATCATAAATAATTGATTATTTGTGATGGAAAAAAAATTACATCACCAATAATAAATTATTTATGATGGAATATCTTCATGGCAAATAATCTAGCATTTTTTAATTTTTTAAATAATTTATTTTTATAGATTATTTTTGATTAAATATTTTTTTCATAAATAATTAATTATTTATATAAAAAAATATTATTTACATCATAAATAATTGATTATATATGATGTAATATTTTTATCATAAATAATTTAATATGTTTAAATTTTTTAGGTAATTTATTTTATTTAAATAATTTATGATAGAAATATTACATCATAAATAATTAATTATTTATGATCAAAAATTATATTATAAATAATAAATTATTTATGATGGAATATCATTAAATAATTTGATATTTTTTAATTTTTTAAATAATTTATTTTTATAGATTATTTATAATAAAGATATTCTATCATAAATAATTAATTATTTATGATGTATTTTTTTTATTATAAATAATTAATTATTTATGACATAAATTTTTTTATCATAAATAATTTATTATTTTTTAATTTTTTAAATAATTTACTTTATTTAGATTATTTATAATGAAAATACTACATCATAAATAATTAATTATTTATGATAAAAAAATTATATCATAAATAATAAATTATTTATGAAGAAATATCTTCATCATAAATAATCTAATATTTTTATTATTTTTTAAATATAATATATTTGAATATCTAAATCAATCTATTAGATCAGATTAGATCAAATCTAATGAATTATTTACAAACATAGTACAGTACTCCATCCATTTGAAAACTAAATCTCTCCATTTAACAATCTCGAAAGTTTATAAGATGCTAAAAATGAAGTATGCTGGTTTCCATTCTTCCTTCTCGTTCCTTCAAATTTCTGTCTCTCTTGATTGGTGGGGTGATAGTGGCGGCATCATAGGCGAGCAAGGGGGTGGGGGTGGTGGAATCAAGCTCTTCCATCCTTCAAAAGAAAGAAAAATTTGATAGTATCTTTTTTAATTTTTTATTATTTTTTTGATATTCAGTTAATTTTTTTGGTAGGAAAGGAATTGAAGAAAGATGAGTGCTGAATTTTTTTTTTTAATCCAAAATCTATTGAAATAGTAAATTGATTTTAATCTCTTTATTTTTTATTTTTCATTTACTATCTTGCTGCATCAATATTTTCTAAGATCAGATAAGGTTATAAATCCTTTCTTAAATAATGATTTTTTCTAGGACTGAAAGACTGTGATCTTGCAAATAGCAATCTCCTAACCTAATAAGAAAAAATTAAACTCAAAATTTTTCAAATACTTTCAACAAAATCCTCCTAACCCACTCAAGCTTTCATATTCATTAAAGAATCTATCAAGAAAAGTGGAGGACTAATGCAAGCGCTGTAGCAATCCTTTCAAAATTCTCTCAAATGATGCTTTTAGCTACAAACTGATGAGAGACTCTCCCAAATACATTCTCTCATACTTTTTTTGCTAGTACCACTAGTGCAACTTCCAAATAATAATAATAAATAATTTTTTTTTAAAAAAATTATATTTTAAAAAATATTAATTTTATTATTATTATTATTATTATTATTATTATATTTAAAAATATTATTTTTTAAACATCTTTAAATAATATCTTTAACAAATAATGTTTTTAGGGAGAGTAAATTGGATCAATATAAAAAAGAATATCAATTAAAAAGATATTTTTTAATTCTTTGGTGAATATTTATAATTAATAAATATTTTTATAATTCAAACAAATAATCGCTATTTTATGTAATTTTTTTTAACAAATATTTTGAAAGCACCAAAAATTGAGGAAGAAAAAATAATTACAGGAAGAAAAATTAAGAGAAAAAAAAAGAAAAAAGAAAAGAAAAGAAGAAAGAGAGTTTTTTCTTTTTCTTCAATGGTGGCGTCGGAGCGATAGTACCAGCAGAGGCGCTAGGGAGTGCGATTGGGATTGACGTTTATCGAGAGAGAAGGAGAGCGGTTATGGGGCGGCACCAGTGGGCATGGAGAAGGTATGAGAAGAAGCAAGAGGATGGGGATATGATCGAGATCGATATTTATCAAGAAATAAGAGAAGCCATTATGGGATGGCAAAGTATGGGGTTGCATCGACGAGCGTGAAGAAGGTATGATCAGAATAAAAAGAAAAAAATAATAAAATATTATTTTATAAAAAAAATTAGAGAAAGTTTCTCTCTCTTTCTTCAGTGATGGTGCTGGGGGTGGTAGTACTGACAGGGATGTCGAAGGGTGTAATCAAAATTAGCATTTATCGAGAGAGAAGGAGAGTGGTGGTTGGATGGTAGAGGGTGGGGCAGTGCCGTCGGACGCAGAGAAGGTATGAAAAGAAGAGAGGGGGCGGGGGTGCGATCGAGATCGTCATTTATCGAGAGAGAAAGAAAGTCATGGTGGGACGATAGAGGGTGGGATGGCACCAGCAAGCGCATCAAAAGTATGAAAATAAAAAAAATATTATTTTATAAAAAAATAAAAAATATAATATATATAATAAATCAAATAAAATATTATAAAAAGTTAAAAAATATTTATTATAAATATTTATTATTAAAAAATTTAATAATTATAGGCCATAATTATATATCTCGTACAATGCATGGGTATTCGATTAGTATATATATAAAATAATACTCTATGGAGGAGTATTATGATGTTGGTAGCTCAGCAAGCCAAAATCTTCCCACCGCATCATGTGTCCTCATAAAGTAGTTTTAAAGGTTAAAGGTATTCAGTAGCTCGAAGCTGCCCACCAATGTAAAATACACAAGAAAATTTGGGGAAAAGCATGGGGGGGCTCGTGGTTGCGTAGTCGATGGTAGAGGAGGCAGGCGGAGAGATCATGATCGGAGGAGAGGATGAGGCAGATGATGTGGGTATGGCCCCATCACCACCAATGGTCGTCAGCGCACTCTCCATCTTCCTCCTCTATCGACATGCTCTCCTTCTATGACATTGAGTTCCAAGAATCCTAGGCCTCCTTTTCCCTCTTCAGCGTCACCGCCCTTCCCCACCTCCAGTATGTCGGCCCCCACCACCACTCCCCTCGCGACTCCAAATCCATGGACTAGTCTAGCTTCTCTCACCTTGCCGAGTCCATGGTCGAGTTCGTAGAGGCCAAGACCAAGATCCCCATCGACTCCATCGTCTGCCCTCCCTCGATTTCCCCTCAACAAATTGCCTTCTTGGCCATCACCCTCCTGATCTCGGCATCGTTCCTGATCAAGAGGATCCTCGAGGGGGACACGATGCTACATGACCGTTCGTTCTGGATGGCTCTTGCCATGTTCATCTACTTCGTCAGCGTCACTAGCATGATGGACAACATAATCTGCAAGATGCTGATGTTCTTGCGGGGAGGCAGTTAGTGGCGAAGGAGGCGGGTGGAGAGGTCATGGTCGGAGGAGAGGACAAGGCCAGACCCAATTAGGCTCAAGTTAGTGAAAATGAAAAGGGACTTGCATATGTACATATGCACGTGTGTGTGTATGCAGGGGCGCAGTAGGATGCGATCAGGATTGGCATTTGCCAAGAGAGAAGGAGAATGGTGTTGGAATAGCAGGGAGGTATGTGGGGCTGCATCGGTGGGTGCAAAGAAGGTATGATAGGAAGAAAAGGGGCGAGGGTGTGATTGGGATTGGCGTTTATCGAGAAAGAATGAAAGCCATAATGGGATGGTAGGAAAATATTATTAATAATATTCCCTGAAACTCCATCCCTTCGTCTGAGGGTCGGGCGAAGGGGGGATGGCTGAGATGGGAAACCTCATCCCTTCCTCAAGCGGTCGGACAAAGGGGGGATGGCCGGGATGGGACATGTTGGCGGTTGCAAAAAGAGGGCTAAGTAGGAGGTAAGGAAGGAGAAAGGAGGGGCAGTGGTGGCACCAGGGGCGGCAGTACCAGTAAGGGTGCTAGGGGTGTGATCAGAATTGATATTTGCTAAGAGAAAAAGAAAGCGGCGGTAAGGCAACATGGGGTGGGGCGGGCATCGACAGGCACGGAGAAAGTATGAGAAGAAGAGAGGGGTGAGGGTGCGATCGAAATCGGTATTTGCCTAGAGAGAAGGAGAGCTATAGTAGGATGGCACTGGCGGACATAAAGAAGATATTATTTTATAAAATAATAAAAAATATAATATATATAATAAATAAAATATTAAAAAAAATATTTATTACTAAAAATTTTTAATAATTATAGAATGTAATTATCCATCCCATGCAATGCGTGGGTCTTCGACCAGTTATATAGTAAAAGTAGTGAGCAACATAGATATTATCCAAAATATATTCTATATAATTAAGCTTTAAATGATAATTATATATAATTAGGATTAATAATATTGCTGCCAAAATCCAAGCTGCCAATATATAATTAGGATTCTATATTCTTTGATCCATGGTGATAAAATATGATCTACCTTGGAGTCATGGATTTGCACATTGAAAAAATGAAAAAGCTCATCAGATTAACTCTGATCAGGTCCTCCAATGCTTAGATCAAATCAAACTTTTGAAGAATAGTAATAATGAGAATATAAAAGAGAATTATAATATAAATAATTATTCTATTTTGGTTGGTCTGGTCTCAGATGGCCTTTATCTCTTTTCATTTCAATCTTCTCAGCCTTTTGATAAGTTTCTCCATCTTCTCGGTATTTTGATGACCTTTTTGGCCTTCTCAATCTTTCAATAATCTTCTCGATCTTCTGATGACTTTCTCAGCCATTTCAACATTCTAGGTATTTTGATGACCTTCTCGACATTTTGATAACCTTCTTGGCCTTCTTGATTTTTTGATGAGTTTTTGGCCTTGGCTACTCATAGACCTATAGTTCTGCAAAAAGAAGAAAAAGTAAAATGATGGTTAAGGGCTCAAGAGCCTCTCACCATGAGAGCTTTTTATGGAAGTTTCTCCCTTTTTTCTATCCCTTTTCTTTTAGAGTCCCTTGGTCTTGTTTATATAGGTATGGAGCAAAGATCTATTATATATAATTAGAGGTAAAAACCAAGAGATGAAATATAACTTTCTCATTATGAGCCATCACTTTTTTTTAATTTAGATTTAAATCTACCATAATCATCATTCTATTTCTAAATTTCTATTAATAGCAAAGATGTAACCGCTTAAAATTTAAATCTTTACAAAATTACTGGCCATGTATCAATCAATAATATACTATGATAGAATGGGGATACGACAGCATATACTCAAAACTACTACCATACGTTCTACGATTGTAGTTTTGTATAATCGCTATCGTAGGTCGGACCTATGACAGCGGTTATAATAAACCACTATCATAGGTCGATCTATGACAGTGGTTAGACGTAACCGCTATCATAGATCGATTTATGATAGTGGTTAGATGAAACTACTGCAATAAATTTGACTTATGACAGCAGTTAATCAACCGCTATCATAGATCTTAACCTATGATGGCGGTTAGGCATAACCACTATCATAGAAAGATGATCTATGATCGTGGTTATGCAAAACTGCTGCTATAGGTCCTACCTATGACAGTAGTTAAGTGGAACTACTATCATAGGTCGACTTATTACAGCAATTTTATACAACCGCTGTCATATCTTTTTTCATATTTTTACTTTAAATATTGTATAATTCTAAAATTTAATGTCCAACTTTATCATTTATTATTTAAATAATTATTATTAGAGTATCATCATAAAAGGCCATCTCGATCCAATAGTCCTAACTTCATTGATCAGTAAAATTTAATTTCAACGATCATGAACAATGGTATGATGATCTGATAGATGAAGACCACTAGTGGATTCAAAAATCTACAATAATGATGTCGATGATATTTATAGCACATTATTAAAATTTTACTTCAATCGGATATCATTATCATGGTTAATTTTGTACAAGATGATTTTAACCGTTAAATGCGAAATAAGTTATCAAATGGCCAAACGGCATTCGATAACGAGATGATTTTTTAGTTAAATAATTTTTGCTATAAATTTAATTATTTTATATGATGATGATTATAAAATTTAAATCATTTATGTATGAACTATTCACATTAAGCAGATCTTGCAAAAGCACAAACATAATTATCAAAGGAGTTTAAGAACTGGTATCGAGTGATGTATAGTTTTGGATCGTTCTTAGACTCGTGGTTTAAATTTTATGATAACCACTATAAAAATGATTGAAGTAGTAGCTAAGATCATTTATCTAAAAAATTATCTCATAATCGAATGTCATTTGATCCTTTGATCACTTATTTCTCATTTAATAGTCGAAATCATTTCTTACTAAATTAACTATGATAACGATATTCGATTGAAGTGAAACTTTAATAATATACTACAAACATCACTAAGATTATCCTTACAAATTTTTGGATCCATTGGTGGTCTTCATTTATTAGATCATCATGTCATCATTCGTGATCGTTGAAATCAAATTTTATTGATCGATGAAACTAGGGCTATCGGATCAAGGCGATCTTTTATGATGATACTCTAATGATAATTATTTAGATAATGAATAGTAAAAATGGACATCAAATTTTAAAATTATATAATATTTAAAAAAATTTAAAAAATAATTTCTAACATTTGATAGTGGTTTTCAGAAATCGCTGTGGTAGATCTATGATAGTAGTTTGAAAATCACTGCCATAAATAGATTTTTTCTCCAAATTCCATCCTCAATTTTATTTTTCTCTCTGAGCTCTTTCTCTCTCCCTCCTCTCCACCGTCGGTGAGGCCCTCCCCTCTGATTCCTTCCCTGGTTGGTGCAGACTCCTCTCCCACCTTCTTTTTCTTTTTCGATTGATGTTGGCTCTACCCCCGCCTCCTCCTTCTTCCTCTATCGGCCTGATTGTCGGCTCTGCCACCTCCCTCGCTAGCCCTTTCTTCTCCGACCGACTTGGCCATCGGCCCCATAACCTCCCCATCCTCCTTCCCTAGCTGGTGCGGTCACTAGCTCTGCCACCTCCCCCGCTTGCCCCTTCTTTTTCGATAGGCCCGACCGTTGGTCCCGCCACCTCCCCCTCCTCCTCTTTTTGTTGGTCGGCTCATCAAGGACTCGCCACCCTTCCGCTCCCCCTTCTTCTCGACTAGTTGGCCCCCATCCCTCACTACTCTCTCTCTCTCTCTCTCTCTCTCTCTCTCTCTTTCTCTCCTCTCTTCTCTCGGCTTGACCTACCCCCTCCTTGCTCTCTCTCTCTCTCCTCTCTTTTCTTGGCCCAACCTGTCCCCTTCCTACTCTCTCTCTTTCTCTTTCTCTCTATTTCCTCTTTCTATATGTCTGTCACTCTCTTTCTTTCCTCTTTCTCTTTCTCTCTCTTCTCTCTCTTTATCTCACTATCTTGTATCTCTCTTATTTCGTAGGCTATCTCTAGTATCGTCATCTTCCTCTAATGTCGTCGCCGTCGATCCTCAAAGCTTTCTATGCGATCCTCTCTCCATAGCCACAGGTATGATTTTTTTAAAAAATTTATAGTATTATTTATTAATTTTTATAATTTTTATAATTTTATAATAAATATTATAAATATTTATTATAATTATCCATCGATCGTGGGTCGTGTCGATGGATAAGAGAACTCTTGCTGGTTGGTTCTGGATCATGCCAGCAGTCTTGGACTGTGCCGTATCGACGGTCATGGACAGCCCTTAGGCCATACTGGTCGATAAGAAAACCCCCACTAGCGGGTTCTGAGCCATGCAGTGTTGGCGGCCATGGATGGCCCTGGGTCGTGTCGCCGATCTTGGGCCATGCCATGTTGGCGGTTGTGGATAGACCTTGGGCCATATCGGCTAATAAGAAAATTCCGATGGATTTTAGGTTGTATGAGCAGCCTTGGACCGTGCCGTGTCGGCAGTCATGGATGGCCTTAGGCCATGCCGATAGTCATAAACTATGTCGGCTACTAAGAGAACCCTCGCTCCCATCGGCAGCCTTGGGCCGTGCCGTGTTGACGATCTTGGACAGCCCTGGGTCATGATGATAGTCTTGGGCCGTGCCATGTCAACGATCGTGGATAGCCCTTCGGCCGTGCTGGCAGATAAGAAAACTCTGGTGCTAACGAGATTAATGATGATGTTGGACCATGCATGCAAAGTGCTCCTCTAGTATAAAACTTACTTGGTATTGTCGAGGTCTCAGTACATATATTTATCAGGAGCGATAGTGACGTCCATGGGCGTCTACTCCTCCATAGGCATCTACTCCTCCACCGGCATCTGAGCATTGACTACCCAGGATCCACTGGCATCTACTTCTTCATGGGCATCTACTCCTCCATCGGCATCTGAGCCTTCACTATCAACCACATCTCCGGCACATGCTCCACCCATTGATGAGTCTTCACTGGGATCCATGTCACACGATCCCATGGCCAGTGAGTGTACATTTTTATCGTATCATTTATTTATTTATTTATATTGTTATTATACACTCTTATATATTTGCATAATGTATTTTCATTGTAGGTACATCATTCAGTAGGATATTTTGCGATCCCACATGCATGCCGTATGTGTGGAATCACCAGCATCAGGTGATGGTAGAGTATAATGCAGAAGGGATGTCAGTAGAGGAGATCACATGGGAGATACATTCATTTTTTGGAGTGCTTGTGAGGTGGTTCGACATCATTCCAGTACTACCCATAGAGTAGCGATTGATGGACATTGGTGTTAGAGATCAGGTGTGCGAGGAGATAAGTGTATCTTAATTATATTTATTTATTTGATATGTTTACATTATGTTTGATTAAAATAATTTTATAACTAATTTTTAATAATTTTATGTAGAGAAGGTACGATTTTTTAGATCATGAGAGGGCACGAGATATTCAACTGAAGAAGATTAAAAAGTTGTACCGAAGCTACAAGATCAAACTCCATAGAAAATGGCTCGAGCACTGATGGGACACTCTGAAGAAGCTTGTACCTTGGATACAGGATTGTCTTTCGAGTCAGTGGAAGATGATGGTTAGATATTGGAAGAGCCAGCAGTTCAAGATTTAATTTCTAACTTTTAAATTTTTTAACATACTTAAAATTATATTTAAATATTTATTATTTATTTAAATATTTTTTAGGCTGCCTCCTATCAAAACCAGGAGAATCAAGTAGCTTAGGAGTATACTCACACTCTCAATCGTGAGTCTATGACCAGTCCTATACATAGAGAGGTAATAAATTTTAAATCTTACTAGATAAATTAAATTAATTTTTTTATATGTTTCTAATAAATTGATCTATTGTTATAGCTGATGAAAGATGGGATGATGCCCAACCATAGCGAGATTTTTCAATCCAGCCATAGGACAAGAAGGGTAGGTTGATGAACGCCACGATTGAGAGAATTTTTGTAAGTAATAAATATATTAGTATGATTAGTATTATAGTATTTCTTATGATATTTTATTTAAATTTATAATTACAGAAGTAGTTAGACACGCTCGCGAGTGAGGGCCCGAACACCTCTGGCCCCCATGACCATCTATCTCAGGTCTTGGGGTCTGAGCACTTCAGAAGGATCCGATGCAGGTCCGGACATACACCGACGAGCTACTAATCTAAGGTGAGCGTCTCTTTACATGCTTTCAGTATCGTCAATCGAGAGCAACTTGAGGAGGCATTGGCATAGGCAGCTCAGGCAAGGGTGCAGGCAGATCAGGCTATAGAGCGGGCTGCATAGGCTGAGGAGCATAGATCTCATCTACAGGGCATCCTAAGCGTCATGGTGATGAGACTCAGCATGCATTTTGGAGCTGACTTTACGGACGTTGAGGACATATTGGCTGGCAGTCCAGCTCCTCCATCTTGTGCTCCATCTCCTCCCAGTGACGATGACTTAGATGTAGATTTAGGAGACTTTTGATATATTTTTTAAATAATATTATAATAAATTTTATTCAATAATAAAATTTAAGCATTTTAGAAATATTCTTATGTTTGTAATATTTTCTTGTATTATATATTGAACTATATTTATTAGATAAAAAATAAAAAATTACAAAAATTATATATTTTTATTATTCAAAAGCGATGGTAGTGGTTGA
The DNA here is from genome assembly GCA_006176705.1 of Cocos nucifera. Taxonomy (NCBI): domain Eukaryota; kingdom Viridiplantae; phylum Streptophyta; class Magnoliopsida; order Arecales; family Arecaceae; genus Cocos; species Cocos nucifera. The sequence goes on from QRFJ01000077.1 coordinate 1,318,657, forward strand.
GAAACCGTTGTCGTAAGCATGCCAAACGCTGTCATATAGGTTATGTGCCAACCGCTGTCATAAGCTATGACAGTAATTTTGTAATTACTGCCATAGATACCTATGGCAGTGGTTTTGTAACCATTGTCATAGACAACCTATGGCAGCGATTTTATAACTGCTGTCATAAATTCTATGATAGTGGTTATGGAACGTTGCAATAGATCGTCTATGGCAGCAGTTACGGAACCACTGCCATAGGTTGTCTATGGCAACAATTTTTATAATCGCTGTAAAAACCACCGTCATAGACCTACAGCGATGGCCGCAATGAAAGCGGTTAACTAACCGCTACTTCTATGGACTACGACAGCGGTTGTGAACCGCTGCCATAGTCCTTTTCTATAGTAGTGATAGGAAGGTTGATTTATATGCCATATCAAACAATATAATTCATTGACTTACTGTATTATGAAAATAAAATTAATTTCTTCTATCCAAGGAGGGTTCAAGGTTATATACCATTTTTGAATTGATTTAAGTAGAATTAGGTTTGGATTGAAATTTAGTGATCCAAATTCAATTTATATTTTGAAACATGTGATGAGTTGATTTTGATTCAATTATATTTTGATTCAATTATGATACATATAATTCCTATTTAGGTTGAGTTGCAGTAATTGATTTTGGATCAATTCAAAATTGAAAGTAGGCTAATTCAATTCACTTGCAAATCTAGTCTAGAATGGTAGTTTAATATTAGAAATTGGTTGGGAAGAATGACTTATATTTCTTGAATAAATCTAGTCTCACATAATAAAAATTTAATAATTTTTGGGACATGTAGAAATACAGATCCCATGATCCTACCAGCAACTGCAAGGCAAACACAGCAGTGAAAGTTAAAATTAAATGATCCATAACTCTATAGAGAACTATGAAAATGCATTACAATAACTGTCAATGATCATAGAGGGCAAAAATACAAAAATGAATCCCAATGATCCATAATTGTAGAGTGCACAAATATGAAAATAAATCTTGGTGATTATGGTTAGTTGAGATCGCTCGTGCATGACTAGATTGTCAAATAAAGATATGCAAAAAGAATCTCATAATTATAGAGAGGACAAATATGAAAATAAATTCCAATAATTATAGAGAGATTTGGGCACACATGCTTTACTTGATTTATGTTACTCTTCCTCAAACATGCTTATGTAGAGTGGAACTGCTCAGCCCATGTATTATCATATGAAATTAAGCCTTACCAAGTGCCTTAATGAAAATATCTATAGGTCGATGTTGAGATGGATAAAAGAGAGTGGTAATGATATAATTTTGTAATTTCTCTCAAACAACATGATAGTCCAACTTGTTATATTTGGTCCTCTCATGCATGAAACATTAGGTTGGCTATGATATATAAGACCCCTTGCTTATCATAATGGAGTTGCATTAGCTATTAAGATCCAATAGCGAGTATCATAACCATATAAGTTCAGGTATACTGTTAGCTATAGCATAGCACTTTGATGGCCATATGTGAGTCTGTGACCTAATTACTACTGATGGTAGGAGTTGGAAAGCCAAGGAGGTCATCCATCTTTTTGGTTGCCTACTTGCAGATCGTATCCTCACTACTTTGATTCCTATGCATCCCAGTCAGGATGTTAGGGTGTGAGGACGTTCTTGTCGTTCAACGATTTTATTAAGGGATATCTTCCAGATATGCAGATTGATGCTGATCAGGAGGATTGAGTCCGCTTGGATTTAGAAAGTAGCCGCCTACCTCAGGGTGAAGCTCTTCCTCCAGAAACTTGCTTGGGATTGGCTTCCAACATGTATGCTTCTCTAAGACAAGGGCATGGAGATCCGATATGTAGATTGGAGGAGTCGGCTAATCATGCTATCTTGCATTATCCGAGGATGAGGTTTATCTAGAGATAGGTGGGCAACTATCCCTGGGGGATGAACAACGGCCCATGGTTGGGCTCCTTCCTATGCATGATTCAACAAAGCGTGATTAAGAGGGCAACCACCGGTGGAGACCGAATGGCTTATATTGGATGTTAGAGCGAGCTGTCTGTCTAGCTGCGGAGTACCGTTAGTTCGATACTACTATCCGATTCCTTGACACCTCCAACCCCTAGGACTCCCCTGTTGCCTCATCAGCAACCTGGAGGGTGTTATTCATTTCCTAGGAGCCTCCTCTCTTGGGATTTGTTAAGGTAAACTTTGATGGCAGCATCTGAGATGGTAGGGATGGTGCGGGTTTCATTATCTGCGGTTCTGATGCTAGGTTGTTGGTTGCTGAAGGCTTTCACCTTTTTGAGCTTTTAATCCCAAGTGCGGAGCTTCATGCCATCTGGATGGGTATCATCTTTGTCAAGCAGCAGTTTTAAATGGAGAGGATCTTCATCGAGGACGATTCTGCTACTGTCATTGACTGGCTTCAAGATGACACGAAGCAACTGGAGACTCATCCGTCCATTCACGATATCTAAATCTTTCTTCGTCATTCTACTGCATCGCTGACCTGGTATATCTACTTGGAGGTGAATACTGCGATAAACTGGATTGCTGCATTCATGGTGGAGCATTCAAAAGATTGGATTTGGAGGCAGGATGATGTTTGTCCGTTGACTTTGGAGGATCTTTTGTATCTTAATCTTATGGGCTGCTCTCGAATCCGAGTGGTGTGACTGCTCGCTTGTATAAAAAAAAAACAATAAAGAAAAGGAAGAATGCTTTATTTCTTAGTTCTCTATAATATTGGATTGTTACCAAGGATGGTAATGCAACCAATTGTTGAACAGCTAAGACGGCTATCTAAATAAGCAGAAAGCTGGAAATTGGAATTTGAAGATGGCGGGATCCATTAAGATGGGAAACGTTTTACATATCATGATGCCCAAATCAAGACGTGCAGTTTGAGACTGGTGCATAAATTGATTTAATTTATGGACCATATAGATGATGTCTAGCGAGTGATTGTAAGATAGATCAACCATCTAATAAGTCAAGGTTACGATCAAAAAAAAGAAAAACTGTCCAGTGTCATCGATTGAATGGTTGTACAGCTCCATCGGAAATGCTACTGGTTTGAAGCGCTGATACCTAGTCTCGAAAAAAAAAAAATCAGAATTATATTTTCTCTAAGCAAAATATTAATATGAGATCAGGTAAACTTGATGCCTAGGAAAAGCTTCAATGGGCCTAAATAAGGTAACAGCGGATGCACATTTTTCAATAATGATTACATCCACGTTTCCTCATGAAGGAAGGTTTCGTTCATGTTGAGCTGGAGTTACCCGTTTTGTCTAGAAGAAAAGCGGCAAGAAGGCAGGGAATTGTGAGCAATCGACTACAGGAGCAAAGATGTGGCATATATATGTGTGCATGTGCATTGTGTGCATAGCCTCAAGAAAACTACATGCAATGAAAACCCTTTTTAGAGTGGTAGGACAATTAAGAAAACAATGATAATTACACAAAACATTAAATCAACTACACCTTTTTGGGGCATGAACAAAAAAAAACATGATAATAGAAAATACAAAATTATATACATGTTAATGCAAAATCTAAAGTTTTGAAATAAATACATGCATAAATAAATAAATGCAATCTTCATTCTATATTTTTAAAATATTTTTTATAACTTGTACTAAATGGAACCTTCACTAATGTTTTCGAGTTAACCATGATGAAGTGCCGGTTGCATGTGCAAAACTTTTGCGTTCATAGATTATTAGAGCAGTTGTATCTATTTTGCGAAAAAGTATCATTCAATGCACAATATCATTATTTGGTGGATGTTGAAGGAGTCAAATTTAAAGATCATTTGAGCTAGCAATTATTCACACACACACATATATATATAGAGCCAGACTAGAATACATTCGATCGGATTTGGACACAGATCCGGTAAGATCAAAATTCTATAATGAAGGTTCTACATTAATGATCCAAGTCATTGAATGTGATCAATTACCTCAAAACTGCTTGCACATCAAAAATCATATAATTTAAAGATCCCTAATCTATACATTAAGTAGTCAAAAATTGGACAGCCTAAAAAAAATTGAATTAGATATATTTTTGGATCACTTGATACAAAGGCTAAGGATCTTCAAATCATATGATTTTTGGTATCCAAGCAGTTTTGTAGTAGATTACATCCAATGGCTTGAATTATTGATGTAGAACCCCTATTATAAAGTTTTGATCTAATCGGATCTAAATCCAAATCTGATCGAATATATTCTAGTCTCTCTCTCTGTATATATATATATTGATGGGGATAAATCCCGCTCCTATCGAAGTCCAGTTCGATGCTCAGCTTAACACAATCGGTAGCCACAGAAGAGCTTCAGCGGTCGAGCTCCTTCGGACTCTCAGTGGTCGGGCCTTAGCCGGACTCCTTCAGCTGACCGAACTCTTCAGCGGCCAAGCTCTTTCGGACTATCAGCGGTCGGGCCTTAGTCGAACCCCTTCAGCCGACCGAACTCTTTAGTGGCCGAGCTTCTTCGAACTTTCAGTGATCGAACCTTGGTCGAACCCTTTCAGTCAGTCGAACTCCTCAGCGGTTGTGCCCTGACCGAACTCCTTAGCGGTCGAGCTCCAGTCGAACTCCCACAGGAGTCGAACTCCTTCCGAGCTTCCTCCTTCGGTCGAACTCCTCCAAAAGTCTGAATTTCTTTAAAATTGGTATATGTCCGAGTCCACCAACTAACCACTGCTTTCTCGAGCTACGGCTGTCGAACCCCGACAGTATGGCCGCCACTATCAGTCTGACGATATATTTTCCTTCGTAACAAGTTTCATGTGGTCCACAATCGGACGATATGGCCACCACTACTGGCGACACCACTTCCTCCGTAACCGACCTCATGCGATCCATGACCCACCAGTGTGGCTGTCACTATCCATCTGACGACGTCTTTCTCTCCATACCAAACTCCATACGGCCCCAATGGCTCACTACCAGGCGGTATGGCCGTCACCATCAATTAAGCTCCGCCTATAAAACGGACCATCTAGATACGCTAACTCTAGACTCTAAGCTCTCCTCTTCTTCTCAAAACTCTGTCGAACTCATTCTCGAGCACTCCATTCCTGTTGGCTAGAGTTGACTTGATCGTCGGAGGGTCCTACCAGAGCCACCCCTCCACCGACTCCGGATGGAACTTTATTTTGCAGGTCTTCAGTGGCGACCTCGTCCACCTCCGCTCCAGCTGGATCCGACGATGACCAATTTATGTACCAACAGATTGGTACTAGAGGAAGAGCCCCGAACCTCCGAGGTTTTCTTATTCTTAAAGGAGTGCTCGACGATGATTTCTCTTTTTTCTCTTCAGAGATCTCTCTTCTTCCTCTCTAGAGTTCTTTCCTACGAGAAAATGCCTCCTAGGAGAGCTTCAACCCGACGATCGATGGCCTCCATGGCCCGATCCCATCCAGATCCATCTATCCCCACTTCAGTCTCGACAACCCAGGTTCCACCTGTAGCCGCGGTGGATGCGGAGCAGTTCAATCAGCTCATCCAGCAGGTTCGTGGCCTTACGAAGGTGGTATAGGTCATGCATCGGTAGGTTCCAGCACTAGCTCAATCGATGTGGGACGCCTCAGAGTCATGTGGTCCGATCCAGGAACGACTGATTTGGGCTATCCGACCTCCGATCTCCAGAAGGGGGAGGCAAAGGAGGGAGAGCCCTTGCTCAGATCACGGCTCGACCCAGGAGGAAGCTTCACATCCATTCTACCAAAAAACCTTGGAGATCAAAGACCATGAAAATCTCTTGGATCAAAGGCTCTTAGAAATGAGCCGATGAATCGAGGAACTTCGTCACCTAATATGAGCCGGCTCATATTTGTACCGACCCTCCCTTTTCGCAGAAAATTATGCAGGAACCGATCCCGCTGAACTTCAAGCTCCCATAGCTCGAGAGTTACGATGGGACCACTGATCCGATCGACCACCTAAAAGCCTTCTGGATAATGATGTTGCTCCACGTGCACCAGACGCCATCTTGTGCCGGGCTTTCTTCTCTACCCTTAAGAAAGCTGCCAGAAATTGGTACTCGGCACTTAAGCCGAGTACCATCTTATCGTCTGATCAGATGAGCCAATAATTCGTAGCCCACTTCATCAGTAGTCGGTGTCTGCGCCGAGGTTTGGATTCCTTAATGGCTATTAGGCAGAAGGAGGGGGAACCCATCCGGGCTTATGTCATCCGATTTAATACTGCCGCATTGGAGGTCCAGATCAGAAGAATGACTTGCTGTTCTCCTTGGAAAAGAAGTATCCTAGGGATTTTGCTGACATGCTAGCTCGGGCTGAAAGTTATGCCCGAGCAGAAGAGGCCTTCGAGGCCAAGGATGATGAAGCCAGTGGCAAGCGGCGAATCGACAGACCAGACAGGCCCACCGTAGAATGAAAGCAGAATGAAGCTCGGCCATATTTTCGGACTCCTCCTGATCGCAGACGAGCTCGAACTCTCCCTCGGGCTCGAAGGTAGGGAAGCCCCAATGGAAGGGCACGCCGAGGTTCTCCCAGCGTCGAAGTTCTTTCCGACGATGATTTCATAACTATGCCCCCCTTAACGCCCTAAAAACTCAAGTGCTGATGGAGATTAGGGAACAACTTCAAGATCAGAGAGAATGCGTTCCCATTCCAGCAAGCGCAATCCCAACAAGTTTTGCCTCTACCATCGTGACCATGGTCACGATATTGAGGAGTGCATCCAACTCCAGAATGAGATCGAAGAGCTCGACAGATGAGGTAGACTTGGCCGATTCCTCTGGAGACGATCTGAAGAGTGGGAAGATCGGCTGAGGGCGTTACCGCCAAATGAAAAAAATTAGCAAGAAGATCGATCGCCTCTCGGCGTCATCAACACTATCTTGGGGGGACTTCAACAAGGAGAGGCCAGCGGATCCAAGGGACCGATGAAGAGGCGGAGGACCGTGGAACCCATGACCTTTACCAAGGCAGACGGCCAGGGGATCCAATTTTTGCATAATTTCGTGGTTGTAATTTCTTTGAACATTGCTGACTATGATGTACGCTGCGTTCTTGTGGATAATGGAAGCTCGACCGATGTATTATTTTACGATGCCTTCTCAAAAATATTCCAATCCGATGACCGCTTGGGGCCTATGAATTCTCCACTAGTAGGATTCACTTGCAACGCCGTACCAGCTGAAGGCATAATAACTTTGGCTGTGACGGTAGGACAATATTCGAAACTGGCCAAAGCGTAGGTCAATTTTCTAGTCGTGAGGACTCCGTCCGTCTATAATGCGATTCTTGATCGACCTGGTCTAAATGCACTTTGGGCGGTGGTGTCAACCTATTATTTGAAGATAAAGTTCTCGACGAGTCATGGGATCGAAGAGGTCAAGGGAGACCAGGCTTTGGCGAGGCACTGCTACTCAATCATCCTGCATAAGGAAGAACGGTCCGACCCTTATTTTGTTGATGGATTGGATGTCCGCGATGACCTTACTGAGGAGCGGGACGAGCCCATGGAGGACCTCATCTTTGTGCCCTTAAATGACGAAAACTCAGAGCATGTGGTGCAGATTGGCTCCAACTTGGTAGATGAGGTTCGGGAGCAGCTCGTCGCCTTCCTCAGGAGAAACACGGACATCTTCACCTAGACCCCTACGGACATGCCGGGGATTGACGCCGAGGACATGAAACATTGGCTGGCCATCGATCCGAGGCATCGATCGATAAAAGAAAAGATGCGCCATCATGCTCCAAAGAGGCAGAAAGCAATCGACAAAGAAGTAGACAAGCTCCTCAAAGTCGGACTCATCCGGAAGGTTAATTATCCGATCCGGATCTCAAATGTGGTCCTCGTCAAAAAGGCGAACAACAAGTGGAGGATGTGCATTGACTTCAAGAAGCTGAATAAGGCCTATCCGAAAGACAGCTATCCCCTACACAAGATCGATCAACTGGTGGATGCGACCTCGGACCACGAGCCCTCACCTTCATGAATCCCTTTTCTGATTATAACCAGATACGGATGGCGCTCGAGGACGAAGAGAAGACCGCCTTCATTACTTATCGTGGTCTTTATTGTTACAGGATCATGCCTTTTGGACTAAAAAATATGGGGACAATGTACCAGCATTTGGTCAATAAGATCTTCAAGAAGCAGATCGACCGCAACATGGAGGTGTATGTGGATGATATGCTCGTTAAAAGTCAAGCTTCAATAGACCACATCATCGATCTTAAAGAGATCTTCGGTGCACTCAGGAAGCACAAGATGAAGTTGAACCCGACCATGTGCCCCTTTGGCATAACCTCTAAAAAATTTTTGAGGTTCATGGTGTTAAGACGTAGAATCGAAGTAAATTCCGAAAAAATTTGAGCCATTCGAGAGATGGTCGCTGATAAGCATCATAAATTCACCAATAAAAATATTAATTTATTAATTAATTTATATTAATTTTTAAGAATTAATGATTAATTTATATATAATTTTTGAGAAATTCATATTTTTATTAACTAAAAAATTAATTATAAAATAATAAAAATTAAAAAATAAAATTTTATTATTAATAGAAAGAGTTTATTTTTTTATCATAATAAAATAAGTTTCACGTAAAATAGAGCTAAAATGAAGAAGATATGAATTTTTAAAGAAATAAAATAAATAAAATTTAAATAAAAAAGAAAACGGCTCAGCCGACTCTGCAAGTCAAGCCACCAAGCCAAGTCAAGCCATCAAAGTCGACTCAGCCATTGAATCCATCAGTCGGTCCACGATCCAGGCGTGGACCGTTAGCTCAGCAGAAACCGACGAATCATAGCGCGACACGTGGCGGACCTAGACCCTTAAAGGATCTACATAAATTTATCGCAGCTCATGGGACAATCTGATCTTTTCACTCGACAACAGAGGTACTGATTGGCTATGGTGTGCGGTGCAGTCGGTCCACGCGGTCCATGGGAACAGTAATTGCACGATCGGATGGCTGCGATTGATTGCGGTCAAGATCGGACGATGGTGGTTATTTTCAGATTTGATTCAAATTCTATCAGTGATCTAGCACGATCCGATGGCCAGAAAACCAAATGATGAAGATCCAATGGTCCAAAATGCTCCCGATGGTGATCAGGACTCTCGATGCATGATTTGCAGCCAGATTTCCTCCATCAATGCGCGATCAGATGGCCAGAATTTAATCTGACCTGATTTGGGCTGATGCACATCCGATTTTGATGATTTTTGGACTGTTGGATTTCTATTTACGGCCAAATTTCATCCAGAGTAGCAAAATTTGTCTAGGACTTTTTTTAATCCAATTTTTATTTAAATTTTTTTATATTTTGATGATCAAAGAGCTTCTTAGTCCCACATTGCCCAGAAGTAAATTCTCTAGCCCTCCTAGCTCTATAAAAAGGACCCCAGGCCTCCAGAAATCAACATCTCCGATCAAGGTGAAGCTTTGGTATAGGGCAAAGTCAGGCTATGGGTTAAAGACTGCTTCAAAGCAATGGGTGCCGAGAAGAAGAATTGGGCTTCTACACCATCTTTCTGCCAATATCAATCCAAGATTAGAAATCAGCTTGTTTTAATTTTTTATATATATTTAAATTATAAAATTTTAATTAATATAATATTTATTTTTATGTTATTTAATTTTATGCTCTTTATTTTTATTATAATTTAATTTCTATATTTTAATTATTGCTTTTTATTTTTCTGCAAGTAGATGCTAAGATCTAACTAGTAGATCTTAGTACCAAGTTTATTTTCTGCATAATTTAATTTTTACTTCATAATTTTAATTTTTGACTTCAAAATCTATTTTTAAATTTTTTTTTTAAAAAAAATTAAAGATTTTAAATCTAAAAATACTATTTTTTCTATGGATTCAATCCGACTCACTACTATCTATGCATTTTTAATTATTTTTAGAAGTCGGATTAAACTGATAAATACGGTATCTTAACGATAATATCGTGTTCCTATCAAATTTTTGGCATCATTACCGGGGATGAAATAGATGCTATTTTTTCTTTGATTTCTTTGATTTTTTTTGTAAATTAATTATAAATATTTTTTTTAAATATTACTCACTATTTTTTTATTTATTTATTTTGCAGAAAAAAAGAGAAAGAAAAGAAAGCATCTAATTTTGGTGAGATCAATCCTAATCCTAGTCCTCTTTTTATTTATTTTATTTTATTTTTAAATTAATTTAAAATATCTATTTAAATATAATTAAAAGCCTCATGATAAGATTAAAAATTCTAACTGCTTAGAACATGCATCATATTATTTTTATTTTTATTTTTTTTTTTATTTTTTTTGGTGATTGTTGGAGGTAAGGTAAGTCTTTCAGAATTTATTTAGTTGCATGCATCTAGTTTAAATTGCATAGAACCCTTTGATTGAAAATTTTTTATGCATATTCATATTAAATCAAATTAAGGGCACAATCCAATTAAACAAGATAAGATGGGAATTTGATCACCCTTTCTTGGCCCATAAACAATCAACCAGCATTCTGCATTGACCTAAGCCTTTAATTTTAAAATTAATTAGACATCAGCCCTAGAAACTCAAGCTCAATAGGATAAGGAACTCTAAGAGTTGAACTAGATTAGGATTAGTCAATTTGACTAGTGTCTAGGAAAGTGGTTCAGGAACGACTGGGTCCGAAGAAAGGTGGTTTCTAATTGGTTCCGTTAGCTTATCTGATCAAGCATAATTGATGTCTAAGGCAAGCAACGGGGGGACTCCCACCGATCTTACATTTATCTAGCTAGTTGATTGGCTAATCCTATACTTGGAGAGCTTGAAGGTGACCTTGGCAGTTAGGAGCTGTCTAAATTTAGGATAACCTTTAGTCAGGATTGATTGATCAACTTGATTGCTAACCAACATCAAACCTAATTAAACCTAATTCTTTTCTCTCTTTTTAGTTCTAGGACTCCTTAGGACCTCTTCTTTAGAACTCTTCTTTCTTTCTTCTTCCTTCTTCTATAAAAATAAAATAAAATAAAATAAAAATTAAATTTAACTACCTAAAAAAATATTAAAAATAATAATTAAATTAAATTAAATTAAATTAAATTAATAAATAAAATAATTAATATAATAAAATAATAAAAAAATATAAAAAATTCTATTTTTTTTAACAACACTATAGGGTTGCACTAGTGCATGCACGATAGAAAATCGCTTTACTTGATCTAGTTGAATCCAACCATAAAATTAAAAGGCTGAATTGTATTAAATTCGATAATCAAATGGCTGAAAATTTTAGAGAACCACCTAAGCAGATGAAAGAATACTTTATTTCTTCTACCTATGATCCATCGATTTATATTCAATTATCTGAAATTTATGCTATCCACTATGAGATCAAGCCGACTACAATCCAGATGCTTCCATCTTTTTATGGAAACATCAATGAAGATCCTTATAAATATCTGGATGAATTCTTAGAAATCTGCTCTACGGTGAGAATTCAAAATTTAACTAATGATGCCTTTAGACTAATTTTATTTCTCTTATCATTAAAAGATAAAGCCAAGTACTGGCTTGGGACAATAGGGAGATCAATTAAAACTTGGGCTGACTTGGAAAGTGAATTTCTTAAAAAATTTTACCCCACAGGTTGAACCAATACTATGAGGCAAGCTATCACTGGATTTGCTCAGCTTCTAGGAGAAAAAATTTACGAGTCATGGGAAAGACTTAAGAAACTTCTTAGAAAATATCCATACCATGGTCTGTCTAAGTGGCAAATAGTTCAAGCTTTCTATGAGGGTTTAGGAGATCAATACAGACAGATAGTAGATGCATCCTGTGGAGGTGCATTCATGAACAAGAGTGAAGACGAAGCTTATACCTTATTTGAAATCCTGAGTGAAAACTCAATTAACCATGCTTCGTTGTCTTTCCACCAAACTTGGGCAGGGATCCATGAATTTAAACATCTAGAATCTAGTCATAAGACTGATTTAAATTTGATAAATAAAGTGGCCTTTCTTCCTCCGAGCGATCGAGTCAGCCTCAGTTAAAGATAAGATCTCCCCCGAGCTTCAACCTCGATTGCAGGAGATAAGATCTCTCCTGAGCCAATCTCGACTACAGGAGATAAGATCTTCCCCGAGCTTCAATCTCGACTGCAGGAGATAAGATCTCCCCCGAACGACCAAGTCAGCTTCAGCCAGAGATAAGATCTCTTTTAAGTGTCCGTGTCAACCTCAGCTAGAATTAAGATCTCTTTCGAGCAATCAGGCCAACCTCAACTGCAGGAGATAAGATCTCCCCCGAGCTTCAACCTCAGCTACAGGAGATAAGATTTTCTCCGAGCCAATCTCAGCCATGGGAGATAAGATATCCTTCAAGCCAACCTCGACGATCTCCCCCGAGCCAACCTCGGCTGCAGGAGATAAGATCTCCTCCGAGCGATCGAGTCAACCTCGGCTAGAGATAAGATCACGAGCATCCGAATCAACCTCGACTGCAGGAGATAAGATCTCCTCCAAGCGATCGAGCTTCAACCTCAGCTGTAGGAGATAAGATCTCCCCCAAGTGATCGAGTCAACCTCAGCTAGAGATAAGATCTCTTTCGAGCGTCCGAATCAACCTCGACCGTTAGAGATAAGATCTTCCCCGAGCTTCTACATCGATAGGAGATAGGATCTCCTTCAATCTCGACTGATGGAGATAAGATCCCCTCCGATCTTCTATAGGAGATAGGATCTTCTTCAATCTCGACTGCTGGAGATGAGATCTCCCTCGAGCTCTGCCTTTAATGCCAGCTGCTGGAGATAAGATCTCTCCTGAGCTCTATCTTCAATCTTGGCTGCCGAAGATAAGATCTCTTTCAAGCATCCGAATCAACCTCGGCCAGAGATAAGGTCTCTCTCGAGCGATGGAGTCAACCTCGGCTATAGGAGATGTGATCTCCTCCGAGCCTCAACTTCAATCTTGGCTGGAGATGAGATCTCCTCTGAGCCTCAACTTCAACTTCGGCTGGAGATAGGATCTCCCCCAAGCTTCAACCGCAACATCAGCAAAAGACAA
>QRFJ01000077.1:1336707-1418225 GCA_006176705.1 Cocos nucifera
AATTAGGTATCATAAAGTGGAGCTTATTCCATTGATCACCTTTGCTTTAAAATAAAAGATTTTAGGTTCAAATGTTAAATGGTGCATTATCTAAAATTTGGACTTATTTTCAAGAATTTGGATTTGGATAATTATAACATAGATAGATCTCTACATCTTTCTCTAAAGAAGAAAGTGTTATGCATTTCCAATTGAACATGACTCCTTATACATAGCGATCATATATCAATGTTGCATGATATTACCATCGATTAAGCTTGAAATAAGCCATATTTGACTGATCAAGTCCCACAAGAAATAAATGGCAAGGTACAAATTACCGCACCCTGTGTGTTAGTAGTATACCATGTTTGAGCGCTCTCTACATCCAATACTATTTTTTCATAGCAAAAACTAATGTCTACCATGTATTCTATGTTAACATTGACTAATTATGGATAAATAAAATATTTATTATATCACAAACATTTCTAACAATTATCTAGATGAATCATTATTTTTAGAGGATATCTAGATGAATCATTATATAGAACGTGGATCTCCAGCAGCGTCACATGTGTAGTTTTTCATCAACAGGTGGGTGGCAATCAAACAACGCACATTGTCATCTTGTGAATGCCAGCATCTCGTGGTCCGTGCAGCGGCGCCGCCCCATGGTAGGGAGAAATTATTGCATGCACCAGATGCAAGCGAACCAAGACAAATCACGGGACATATGTACGGTAAAAAAGCGTAATCAAAAAGTGATAAAAAAATATAAAGGATAACGTGGCCACCGTGGGATTTTCACGGTCTAATTGCACCTGGTGGTGCATGCAATAATTTCTCCACCGTGCTGCACTATATTAGTTGGATTTCTGGACGCATTGATGTTGGAGAAACAAATCCATCCGGACATCTATTTTCAGCAACAGCGAAACATCTGCATGCAAAAGCTGTTCTTTTGCAGGCATTTAAATATAAATCTTGACAGCGTGGAATGCAATTAATCCCGCTCTCGAACCTTCGAAAGAATGCATTATAACAGCGTGCAAGGAAGCGGTTTACAAAATGAATAGGCTCCAAGCACTTTCACCTCAGAAGCAAGTAGGCACATGCGCATATGTGGAGGCAGGCAAGAGAAGTTGCCCGTGCTCTCCTCGAAAGGCACGTTTTGTGCCCTTGAGGTTGCTCCATGCCATCCATACCTAAAACAAGGCCTACCTCTCCTCGTGCCTTCTTCCTTTGTTGTCTTTCGGAAGCTCATCCGCTGGGGCTTAGCAAGCGATGGATCTTGGTGACCTTCGTGCGTAGGTCCAGCTCTGTTACGGGTTCCAAGCGGGCAGTCCCCATGGCGTGGTCGTCGGTACCTGCCAGAACCGTCCTCCATGGTTTGGAAGTCGAGGGGAATGGGCGGCTCTGCTTCGGTTCCAGCGTCGTGGCCGCCGTGGTCTTCGCTTGCCATTTGGGTGGAAGGAGGGATGGCCAGATGTGAGAAGAGGAGAGGGGGAGCGAAAGGAACGAGCATTTGGGATTTGGCTCGATGGCTTGTAGTATCTTGCGATGAAGGAATACTGCCACGGGCACGGTTTCTAAAGAGAATTACGAAATTATCATGCTGCAGTGGTAGAGACTCTCTGTTTGTAGGAGCATAATGGTAGTTCCTGGGAAATTCGTGGGCATTCATGAATTTGAACTAATGGTTTGTTAGGTTCGGTGGGTCGTCTTGTTCCGTATCAAGCTAACCTTTTGTCGATATTCTTGATGATATACATCGATCAGCCAAGTTTCCGTTGTTAGTAAGCATGCATAGGGCCATGATGGATGAGTCCAATTTAATGTACAGATATGCTGAAATTTAGTACGAATCTGGGAAGATATGGCAAAAAATTTAGTGTATTTAAAAGGAGATGCGGTAAAAGTGATTAAAGGAAATCGGTCAAAACTTGCTATTTTTGGCTCCACTGATTTTTCATTAGCATCTGGCACTCGATTTTAGAAGCCTAAGAATTTAAGTACTCCACTCTTATACCTCCTTGGGTGAAGTTCAATCGTATGTTGGCAGGTTGGCTCTCTCTCTCTCTCTCTCTCTCTTCTTTTTTTTTTGTGGGACGGGGAGTAAACTCTCTTTATATATATATATATATATCAAAGTAAACTTTAGAGCAAAATGACATCCATTTATATTCAGGTTTTTAAAAAACTGTAGTAAACAACGATCCAGTCGTGAAACATGGTTAATGTTTGAGCAAACATCATGTCTGAACTAAAAATATCATATCCAAAAGAATTAATTTAAATATTTTTTTGAAAAAAGAAAATGTCCTAAGGCTATCCAGTAATTAATCTGGAAACAAACGCATCATAGCGCGGTAAGTAGAAAAAGTATTTAAGTGTTTACCGAATGCTTAATCAAGAAAAGTATAGCGTCAAGGATGCCGTTACATTTACAAACCTGTCTTCTAGAGATTAATTGCAAACTTAGGTACAGGAATTGCCAGATAATACCGTTCGAGCAGATATTGACAGATGGAAAAGAAAGACGAAGGTAGATCATCAGCAGCTTCAGCTTGCTTGCCGCATGATGCTTTGCAGAAGTAGACAAGAACCAATCTGAACAACATAATTTTAAAAAATTCTTTTGTAGCTCTCTCAGAGTGAAAAAATTTAAGTTTTAGAAAGTTTTGCCTAATTAGAACACACAACAATTTGGACAAAAGCGCAATCTTTTAAGAAGTACTTACTCTATAGCCACTATAGACTAAAGGTACCATTATGCTTGGTGGAAGGCACCTTCTCATTGATGAAAGCAGTAGCTTTGCATGGTTCTAGAATGATGTGGGGTCAAAACCTGAATGCATATGGCAGGAAGGAATATAAAAACAAATATCATAATTCATGCGCAACAACAAGGTCTCAACATGTCATACAAAGAAATTAAAAAAAAAAAAAAAAAAAGAAATCCATATGAAAATAGTCTATTACTTGCTGGGTGGGCAATAGGACCTTGGCTTGTATGGTATACCTTTCCAATAATATGCAAACACAACATTTTCCTTCAACTTTTTTTGACAGGAAAACTTTTCTTGTACTTCACCAGCCTGATGGCTCTGATCTGACTAGTATGGGCGACCTGATCTACAAATGGGCTTCCTATTTGGAAATACTAAGGTTTTGTCCTGCATTTTGTGGTTATTTATATGCCTCACAAAATTGGGGCATTTTAGTAATTCTAAGGAAATCAGAGTCTGGGTTTAGGTAATTATTGGGATGCGAAACCTATCATGCCTTTATCTCTGGATATCTTGATAAGATAGTGGTGATTAAGGTATACGTAAAGATATGATGCTTTGCATTGTCTTGAACAATTTCTTTGAATTTCATTATCTGATATGTCTTGAACAATTTCTTTGAATTTCCTTTTCAGATACGTCCTACCATTAGCACAAACAAATGCACAAAATAGTTTTATTTAATGTTAAAGATTAGATATGCACATCTTTTCACTAGATGCATAGTTTTCTAAAAATCTCAATCTATATACACATATCACAAAATAGTAATTGTCTATCTATTCCTTTTGGGGGTATTTGGTATAGGAATCCAAAATCAAGCGTGATGTAGGTGAAGATGATGAGATTGCTATATTTAATTGCACTATTATGATCCTAGATGGTAATGATCTCAAATCATCCCGATGAAGGAAATCATCACTCGGTATAATATTCATCCTTAACTTCTTAAGAATTCAAGATCATACCCAAACAGTTATCCTGGACTAAATTTTGAGGACAAAAATTATCCCTCAATCTAGCTCAAAAAATTTATATATTAATATATTTTTAATATATTATATAAATATTATATTTATGATATATTATATTATAATATATTTTTAATCATATTATTGTCATATTGTGATCCAATGATAATTTTAAATTAAAGTAGAAATATTTTATTATACTTTATATTTATATGTTGAAATTATTTAATGTATTACTTCTATTTGCCTTAATTTTCTAATCAAAATAAATATTAGTATTAGTAAATAATATATTATAAATATAAATAAAAATATCAATTCTATAATAATAATTAATATATTTTTATTGAATATAATTATAATATTCTTGGTATTATATGGCTAATAATTTTATATTCTCATAAAATACTAAACAGATTACTCGTAGATACCTAGAGATCTATAATCATTAGACCATAGCCTATCAAATGTAGTGATTTTTTATTACTGGAGATTAGATCATCTAGGGATTCGAATCACCTTAGATCATCATGATAATCCTATTTTAATTCTCAATGAATTGAATGATTTACTTTCGCAAGCCATGTATTGGAGTGCCAATGGGCTAGGGCAAGCTCAAACTTATATTTTCCATGTGTATCCCTCAAACATGCATGAGATCGGCCTTAATCCTTGCAGCATGTTGGACAAATTCTTTTTTTTGATGCAAACATGTTGGACTAATTTAAATTGGACTGGATTCATTCCACATATTTTATCCTAAACATGGTCAGAAACTTCATATATCTTTCCAAATTGGCTAGAGCGAATTATGATGCATCTTTGCCTGCTAAAACTACAAAATATTTAGATATACACAAGTCTGCTATTTTTTTTCTTTTCATTTTTTGATGATTTAGATGCAAGTACCAGGCTAAAAATCCATTCCAGTCCATAAAACACCTAAGTGAAACAAAATCCAGCCTAGAATACAAAAAAAAAAGAATCATAAGCTTTGACATATTCTGAAGTATTATATATTCAGAGGTATTAGCAAATAAGGAAGCATCATAACACCAATAGTCCAAATAGCAAGGACATCTTTCTCTCCTATCAGAATTCGCAGAGAGAGACAAAAGAATTAATTATGGTACATAAACGAGAAAGATTTTTTTCCATGTATTATTTTTTTAAAGAAAAAGGCAGACGAGCAATATTCCAGACAGAACAAGAACCTGGCCATCTCAACATTAACCATCGACCTCCAATTCATATCGCCCCTCCATTCCTCGGCCTTGTTCTCCCCATCGGACTCAGGTAACCTGGTCTGCCCCGCCGTGGAGGAAGGCCCGGGTCTCGAACAGACAGATTCCTGGCCGGGTTCACCATTGGGCCCGGTCTTTCGCCCCCGTTCGGCTCAGCGGTTCGTCCCGAACCGTCATGGCCTGGATCGGGCCTCATCTCGCCGGCGGTCGGTATCTTGAAGCCACCATAGCCTCTGGAAATATTGGCCTGGGCCAAGAGGGCCTTGACCTTCTTGATCTTGGAAAGACGGTGCTCCTTGACGAATGGATAGGCCAAATTCTTGATGAATCGGTCCTCCGCCTTCCTGAACTTGCAAAGAACCTCCTCAGCTTGGGACCTGAGTCTCTGTACCTCCGCTCTTCCGGGGATGGTATAACGACCGGATGATGGGTCCAGGATGATCTTATTCCGCTGGGTTAGCTCGTTGAGGTAGTAGGGGAAGAAGCGATCATGATGGGGGGGAAGATCGTAGTTGGTCGCTATAAGGTATTCGTTGATCACTTCTGCGGTCAGACCTTCTTCGCCTCCATGTTCCATCAGCGCCTTTTGCACCATCTGATCCTCGGAGAACGGGAACCAAACCCGACGTTAGAAAGAGAAGAAGAGAAAAGAGATGTTCTTCAAGAAAATGAGAGAGAGACCTCGATGTAGGGGGGGTGGGTTGGAGTGGGTGGTCTCCGGGCACGACAACCAGTGAGCGAAGCATCATCTTTCTTCTCCATCTAGGTGTGGGCTTGAGAGAGGGAAAGAAGGAGAGACAAGAAGACGGGAGCTTCGATTGGATTTCGAGAACAGATGAAAGAGTGAGACCTAAGACGCTGGGGGCCTATGTATTATTATATGGGAAGCACCCCTGTTTACTTCAGTTAGACGTTATATAGAGACATTAGGTTTTTTTGTATCGTAATATATAATTTTGTTATTTGATCCCTGGTATCCATAATTCCGAACCAAACTGCACGAGTTGCAAAGTCTATGTATTATTGCAACTTGCTTTAGGGGATGTTTGCTTCACGTGGAATTAGGATGGATAGAAATGAAAATCGAAATGCCCTATTACTGAAGTATTTGGTTTGTAATTGATTTAAATTCTTAGAAGAAAATAAGAGATTATATTTTAGAGGAATTGGACTATTCCTATTCCAAACCCGAACTTTCTCCCATCAAACACCTAAAAATATGGCATCTACAGAGAAGCCTACATCTATTAAGTTCACCTATTAAATAGCCCATCTATGCATACATATTTAAAGATATGGCATCAACAGAGAAGCCTATGCATACCCATGCAAGATTGCTCATACACCTATTAAGTACATCTATTAAATAGCCCATGTATGTGTGTGTAACACTAGAGCGAGCAATGTATGATCCAATCAATCAATTTGATCTCCAAACGACCATTTTTAGCATCTTTAGATTTAAATAAATGAGTTTAGATTATAAACATATCAATCAATCTTATATATTTATTAAATGAGTTGTGATTAGGTTTAGACTTGTGATCCATTTAATTTATTTAATAATTGGATCGGTTCATAATTTGGCCATTTATCTATTTAGCATCTATTTAACCTATTAAAAACATGTTTATTCTATTTTTGTCCCATTTAATCCAACCCTCTTAATCTATTTAAATCTATGTAATTCATTAAAAATTGACTCAACATGTTTAATCTGACTTAATCTATTTAATTAGTGGATTATATGGATCGGATTATCTATTTGGTTTGGACTTAAATATTTTATGTTTAATAGACATATCGAGTTTGGATTTGATAAATTTTTGATCCGATCTATATTCAATCCGATTCTTATTTGATCTTACCCAATCCAAATTAAAAGAATGTTTAGTTGGAGAGAATTGAGATCTAGAATTTGAATGATAATGGATGACTTTCATTCCAACCATTTGATTGGATAGAGTACCATTCCGATTTCGATTCTCGAGTAGAATGAAAATAGCTCAATCTACCTAAAATTCAATCCTTACTCTCTTCTAAGAATTTAAATTTTTATTCCGATTTTAATTCTAGTCACGAACCAAATGCTTTAAGGGATATGGCCATTCCGATTCTGATTTTGATTTCAATTATGAACCAAACACCTCCTAAAACTTCCTCCAATATATACCTACAAAAATTAAAGAAAGTATAGAAATAATAAAAATAATAGATAGAGAAAAAATTGTTCCTCTTCGTGGAGGATAAAAAGATACTTGTCTCCTTTCTCATATGTGTCAAGCGTCTAATACAAAAATGTCTTTGGAACCACTCTACTTTGGACCTTTTCAAAATTCTCTAGTTATTCCCTGATCAAAGAGAGAGAAGGATAAGAAAATCAGATGAGTTTCAATAACAAAATAGGATATAATCATCCAGTTGATACGATCAAGAAGCATAATTTTGATAATATTTTCTAATACTCGGATCTAAATCTGAACTGTTCATAGTTAGGGCAATCAAGACAAATTTATCCTAAACAAAATAAATAATTTTGACACCAAAGTGGATAAATTTTCTCCATATCTCCTTGTTCTCTCATCTGAAATCTAGCATCAATGCTTCTTTTTGAATTGGGAAGACAATCTAAAGACTTAGAGGATAAGTGATTAATGATAGGCAATGGTGGGACTGGTCTCCAATGATGGCATCCAGAGACCATGTCATGGACTTGGTTTGCTCTGACGATAAATGGTGGATGTTGAGGAGTAGCTAGGCGAGTTGTTGTTAAAGGTGCGAGTAAGGATAGTAGTCTCCTTGCGCTAGTGGGAACCTGACGTAGAGGGGTGCGAGTGAGGTCATGATTTTTAGTCCAGCATGCAGTTTGTGTTGAATGGACTATGATTACATTTGATAGCCAACAATCTATTATTGATAATTTAAAAGAGTTTTATCAGATTATCATATTTAGTATAACTTTTAGATTGGTAATCTAGATTGCCAGATAATCTAAATTATTTTTTATAAGATAATTAGAATTATTAACGGGATGGATGGCTATCCAGATTATCAAATATTTGGTAATCTGATAATGACAAATTTGGATAAAAATATTCTCATAAAAAAAAATAATATAATATAATATTATATTATTTTATTATAATATTATTATTATAATATAATATTATATAATATAATATAATATTATATTATAATAATATATTATAATATATATTATAAATATAAATATATTTTAGAATATAATATATTATATATAATATATTATAATATATAATATGTAATATATCTATTATAAATATAATATGTCGGGGATAAACTCCGCTCCTACCGAAGTCCAGTTCGATGCTCAGCTTAACGCAACCGATACCTATGGAAGAGCTCCTTCGGACTCTTAATGATCAGGCCTTAATCGAACCCCTTCAACCGATCGAATTCCTCAGCGGTCGAGCTCCTTCGTACTTCCAGCGGTCGGACCTTAGCTGAACTCCTTCATCCGATCGAACTCCTCAGAAGCCATGCTTCGATCGGACTCCCATGAGAGTCGAACTTCCTCCGCACTCCTCCAACCAAGACACCTACGGGAGCCGAACTCCTTTCGAGCTCTCCCTTCGGTCGAACCCCTCAGCGGTTGCACCCCGATCGAACTTCCACTATTGTTGGAGATAAACTCCGCTCCTACCGAAGTCCAGTTCAATGCTCAGCTTAACGCAAACGATAACCATGGAAGAACTTCTTCAGACTCTCAACGGTCGGACCTTAGTTGAACCCTTTCAGCCGATCGAACTCCTCAACGGTCAAGCTTCAGTCGGACTCCTCCAGGAGTCCAAACTCTTTTGAAATTGGTATATACCCGAGTCCACCAACCAACGCCTACTTCCTCGAGCTACGACTATCGGACCTCGGTGGTATGGCCGCCACTATCAGTCTGGCGGCACCTTTTCCTCCATAACAAGCCCCATGCGGCCCGCAACTGGATGACATAGCCACCACTACTGATGACACCATTCTCTTCGTAACCAGTCCCATGCGATCCACGATCCGTCAGTATGACTGTCACTGTCTGCCTGACGACGCTTTCCTCTCCGTACCGAACTTCATGCGGTCCCAACGGCCCGCTACCAGGCGGTATGGCCGTCACCATCAATCAAGATCCATCTATAAAAAGGATCCTCCAGATACGCTAACTCTAAGCTCTCCTCTTCTTCTTTAAACTCTGTCGAACTCATTTCAGAGAACTTCATATCTGTTGGTCAGAGCTGACTTGATCGTTGGAGGGTCCTGCCGGAGCCACCCCCCACCGGCTCCGGACGAAACTATATTTTTCAGGTCTCCGATGGCAACCTCGTCCACCTCCACTCCAACTAGATCCGACGACGATAAGATTCTGCACCAACAGATTTGATGCTAGAAGGAGGGTACGAACCTCCGAGATTTTCTTATTCTTAAAGGAGTACTCGACGATGATTTCTCTCTTTTCTCTCCGGAGATCTCTCTTCTTTCTCTCTAGAGTTCTTTTTTCGAAGAGAAAATGCCTTCCAAGAAAGCTTCGATCCGACAATCGACGGCCTCCATTGCCCGATCTCATTCAAATCCGTCCGATTCTGCTCTAGTCCGGGCGGCCCAAGTTCTATCTGTGGCTGCGGTAGATGTGGAGCAGTTCAACCTGCTCGTTCAGTAGGTTTGTGGCCTTACAGAGGTGGTGCAGGCGGTGCAGGCCATGCATCGGTACGCCCTGACACTAGCTCAATCGGCGTGGGACTCTCCAGAGCCATGTGGTTCGAAGCAAGAACGGTCGACTCGGACTACCCAACCTTCGATCCCCGACAGGGGGAGGCAAAGGAGGAGAGCCCCCTGCTCGGACCATGGCTCGATCCAGGGGGAAGCTTCACACCCATTCTATCAAAAAACTTTGGAGATCAAAGATCGTGAAGATCTCTTGGATCAAAGGCTCTTAGAAATGAGCCGGCGAATCGAGAAACTTCATCACACTCCCTCCTTATGTGGTAACGATATTTGTATCGATCCTCCCTTTTCGCAGAAAATTATGCAGGAACTGATCCTACCAAACTTCAAGCTCTCGCAGCTCAAGAGTTACGATGGAACCATCGATCCAATCGATCATCTGAAAGCCTTCCAAACAATAATATTGCTCCACGGCATGCCAGACGCCATCTTATGCAGGACTTTTCCCTCTACTCTTAAGGGAGCTATCAAGAATTGATACTCAGCACTTAAGTCGAGTACCATCTTATCATTTGACCAGATGAGCCAACAGTTTTATTGACGTAGAAACTGGTCGTCGCTGGAGTCTGCTAGAGTGGAGGTCGATGAGGTCGCCGTCGAGGACCTGCAAAATAAAGTCTCGTCCGAAGCCGATGGAGGGTGGCTCCGGTAGGACCCTCCGACGATCAAGTCAGCTCTGGCCAATAGGAATGGAGTGCTCGAAAATAAGTTCCAAAGCTTGGAGAAGAAGAAGAGAGCTTAGAGATCAAAGAGACTAGAGAGATCAGCGTATCTAGAGGATCCTTTTTATAGCGAAGCTTGATGGTGACAGCTGTAGCCACGTGCTGGCGGGCCGCTTGAGGTTCGATGGAGTCAGTCTCTCAGAAAGGTGCCGTCTGTGGTGGATTGATGGTGACAGCCATCGCCACCTGATAGCGGGTCGCTATCACTTGCGGCGGACTGATGGTGATGGCTGCAGAGCCAGTCGAATGAAGGGTTGAAGGGCTTCATCATGTGCCCATTTTGAAGGAATTCAAACTCCCAAAGAGGAAGCTTGGAAAGAGTTCGGCTCCTGTAGGCGTCTGACTGGGGGTACGTGGCTAAGGCTTGGCCGCTGGGAAGTTCGGTAGGTGCTCGGTCGATCGAAGGAGGTGTCAGGGAGGAGTCTGGCTCCTGAAGAAGTCCGTCCGAAGGGTGTCTTGGGTGAGTCCAGCTTCCGAAGAAGTCCGTCCGAAGGGTGTCTGGGATGAGTCCAGCTTCCAAAGAAATCCAACTGGAGAGGAAGCTTGGAGGAAGTTCGGCTAGAGCCTGACTGTTGAGAGTCCAAGAAGCTCGGTCGCTAAGTAGCTCGACCAGCTGAAGGAGTTTGGTCCTGACGCTGGGAGTCCGAAGAAGCTCGATGGTTAAGGAGTCCGAAGGAGCTCGACAGCTAAGTAGTTCGGCTGGTTGATTAGGTTAGAAGAAGCTCGGCCGCTGGGGGTTCGGCTGAAGTCCGTCTGCTGGGGGTTCGGCTGAGCATCGAATTAGACTTCGATGGGAGCGGGATTTATCCCCAACACTAGCCCCTCCACTTTCGAGTTCGAAAATCGAAGAAAGAAAGTGCAGGAAGAGCGACTGTCGAAGTCTTCCTTTGAGCCCCATGTTGGTCTAGGTCGAAGCTCGGAGGAGATCTCATCTCCAGCTAAAGTTGATATCGAAGTTAAAATCCGAAAAAATCCCATCTCCAATCGAGGTTGAGGGAGGCTTCATCCGCTGCGATTGAAGTCGGAGGTTGAGCTCCTCAAGGCGACATTGTCTCTTACAGCCGAGGTTGATGTGGACGCTCGGGAGAGATCTGATCTCATTGTCTCCTACAGTCGAGGTCGATGCGGGTGCTCGAGAAAAATCTGATCTTAGGACGAGGTTGTCTCCAATCTTATCTCTGACCGAAGTGGAAGTTGAAGCTCTCCAGCCGAGATTGACACGGTCGCTTGGGAGAGATCTTATCTCCTTTGGCCGAGGTTGATGCGGGCGCTCACGTTAGGATGAGGTTCTCCTTCTATTCCTAACTGACTGTGGGGGCACATTCAGACCGTCGTCCATCTCCCCCCATTTTGTCCAAGGTGAATGAGGCCTTCGACTTTGCTCGCATTAGGACGAGGTCCTCCTCCTGTTCCTAATAGGCTGTGGGGGTATATTCGGACCATCGTCCATCTCTCCACTCTCATCCTTTGTGAATGAGGTCTTCACTCGGGAGAGATCTTATCTCTAGCCGAGGTTGACTTGATCGCTCGGAAGAGATCTTATCTCTGACTGAGGTTGTCACTCGGGAGAGATCTTATCTCTGGTCAAAGTTGCTTCTCGGGAGAGATCTTATCTCTAGCCGAGGTTGATTCTTGGGAGAGATCTTATCTCTAACCGAGGTCGTTTCTCGGGAGAGATCTTATCTCTGATCGATGTTGATTCTTGGGAGAGATCTTATTTTTGGCCGAGGTTGATTCTCGAGAGAGATCTTATCTCTAGTCGAGGTTGTCGCTCGAGAGAGATCTTATCTCTGGACGAGTTGATTCTCGGAGAGATCTTATCTCTAATCGAGGTTGTCGCTCAGGAGAGATTTATCTCTGGCGAAAGTTGCTTCTCGAAAGAGATCTTATCTCTGGCCGAGGTTATTGCTCGAGAGAGATCTTATCTTTGGCCAAGGTTTGTCGCTCGGGAGAGATCTTATCTTGGCCGAAGTTGCTTCTCGGGAGAGATCTTATCTCTGGCTGATGTTGTTGCTCGGGAGAGATCTTATCTCTGGCCGAGGTCGTTTGCTCGAAGAGATCTTATCTTTGGTCGAGGTTGATTCTCGAAGAGATCTTATCTCTAGCTGAGGTTGTCGCTCAGGAGAGATTCTTATCTCTGGCCGAAGTTGATTCTCGGGAGAGATCTTATCTCTGGCCGAAGTTGATTCTCGGGAGAGATCTTATCTTTGGCCGAGGTTGATTCTCGGGAGAGATCTTATCTTTGGCCAAGGTTGTCGCTCGGAAGAGATCTTATCTCTGGCCGAGGTCGCTTCAGGAGAGATCTTATCTCTAGCCGAGGTTGCTTCTCGGAAGAGATCTTATCTTTGGCCGAGGTTGATGATCTTTGACCTGCTCGTGCTAGGATGGGGTTCTCCTCCTGTTTCTAATACGGCGACTATTAACTGCTTCTTTTCCTATCATCACATAGTTTTCGCATCCAGAAACAGCATATTATTGAAAGGAAAGAACTTTATTGAAAGAAAGTTACTGACAATGTATTCCCAAATTCTTTGTGATTCAGGATCATGGTAGCGTGGTTCCTCCGTGCTTCTTCACGCGGACAACTTTTTCTATCTCACGTCGGCCTTATCACTTTGGAGCAGGCTTCTCTTGACTTCGATGCTGGGACCTAAGGTCACGCTGATGACGTCGTAAGGCGGCCGACCTTGTCGCTTCTTGTCACGGCAGCGCCCTTTTTCGATCTTCAGGTTGGCGTCGAATGAATTTACCCAGATGCTCCTTTCTAACGAGCTCCTCAATTTTGTCTCAGAGCTGGATGCACTCCTCAGTATCGTGGCCGTGATCGCGATGGTAGAAGCAGTACTTGCTTCGGTCATGCTTGTTTGAGGGAGACTGTAACCCTTCTGGTCTTGGCAATTGGTTCTTAACTTCAGTGAGAATCTGAGTTCGAGGAGCATTGAGGGGGGCATAGTCGTGGAATCTTTTGGAAGGAGGGCTTCTTTGCGTTTCTTCGTGAACTCGAGGAGTTCGGGCCCGCCTGCTATCGGAGGAAGTCCGTCAGTGTGACCGAACTTCGTTCGGCTCTCCTTTGCCTGCCAGCCACTCCATTAAGGCTACTTCGTCCTTCAACTTGAAGGCTTCTTCCGCACGGGCATATCTCTCGACCCGAGCCAGCAGATCGACGAAGTCCCTAGGATACCTTTTTTCCAGGGAGAACAGCAAGTCATTTTTCTGAAGGCCGCCTTTGAGTGCGGCCATCGCAACAGACTGGTCCAAGTCCCGGACCTCCAATGCCGTAGCGTTAAATCAGGTTACATAAGCTCGGATGGATTCCCCTTGCTTCTGCTTGACGTTCATCAGAGAATCTGAATCTCGGTGCGATCGTCGACTGCTGATGAAGTGGGCCATGAACTGACTGCTCATCTGATCAAAAGAGAAGATCGTACTTAGCTTCAACGTCAAGTACCAGTTTCTTGCTGCTTCCTTTAAGGTAGATGGAAAGACTCGGCACAGCATGGCGTCTGAAGCGCCGTGAAGCAGCATCATGGTCTGGAAGGCCTCCAGATGATCAATCGGATCAGAGGTCCCATCGTAGCTTTCAAGTTGAGGGAGCTTGAAGTTCGGTGGGATGGGCTCTTACATTATCTGGAGGAAGAAAGGAGGTTCGGTGTGGAAGTCGACGTGATGAGCCGGGGTGACGTGGCCGAGCTCTTCAATCCATCGGTCCATCTCCCATAGTCTATGATCAAGGGCGTCGTCCTGGTCGCAGATCTTGGGGGACTTCCGGCTACAAGCGGAAAAGGTCTCCTCCAAAGGAGAACCATGATCCGAACATGGATCCCCGACTCTCTGTTTTCCTTTCCAAGGGGCGGTGGGCACACCGGCCCGAGTACCCTTTCCTAGGGTCGATTTTCGACATTCGAATGACAGATTTTCTGATGGAGTCACCATCAAAGACTGCTGCATGGCCCACATGGCATCCACGAGGCCACGGACCTATCGGATGAGTAGGTTGAACTGCTCCACATTTACCACGAGTACGGGTGGAACCTGAGTTTCTGGGGCTGAAGCAGGGACAGACGGATCTGGATGGGATCGGGATGCGGAGGCCGCCAATCGTTGAGTCGAGGCTCTCCTAGGGGGCATCTTTTTTTTTTGGAAAGAAATTCGAAAGAGGAAGAAGAGAGATCTCTGGAGTGGGAAGAGAGAAATCGTCGTCGAGCACTCCTTTAAGAACAAGGGAACCTCGGCTTTCTTTAAGAGAGAAATTATCGTCGGTCCTTCCTCTAGTGCCAATCTGTTGACGCAGAAATTAGTCATCGTCGGAGTCCACTGGAGTGGAGGCTGATGAGGTCGCCGTCGGAGACCTGCAAAATAAAGTCCCGTTCGGAACCGGTGGAGGGGTGGCTCCGATAGGACCCTCCGACGGTCAAGTCAGCTCTGGCCAACAGAAATGGAGTGCTTGGGAATAAGTTTCAGAGCATGGAGAAGAAGAAGAGAGCTTAGAGATCAGAGAGACTAGAGAGATCAGCGTATCTGGAGGGTCCTTTTTATAGCAGAGCTTGATGGTGATAGCTGCAGCCGCATGCTGGTGGGCCGCTCGAGGTTCGACAGAGTCAGTCTCTCGGAAAGTTGCCGTCTACGATGAATTGATGGTGACAGCCATCGCCGCCTGATAGTGGATCACTATCGCTTGTGGCAGACTGATGGTGATGGCTGCAGAGCCAGTCAAATTAAGGATTGAAGGCCTTCATCGTGTGCCTATTTCGGAGGAGTTCGGACTCCCGAAGAGGAAGCTTAGAAAGAGTTCGGCTCCTGTAGACGTCTGGCTGGGGGTATGCGGCTAAGGCTTGGCCGCTGGGGAGTTCGGTAGGTGCTCAATCAATCGAAGGGGATGTCAGGGAGGAGTTCGACTCCTGAAGAAGTCCATCCGAAGGGTGTCTGGGGTGAGTCCAGCTCCCAAAGAAGTCCGTCCGAAGGGTGTCTGGGATGAGTCCAACTCCCGAAGAAATTCGATCGGAGAGGAAGCTTGGAGGGAATTCGGCTAGAGCCCGGCTGCTAAGAGTCCAAGGAGCTCGACCGCTAAGTAGCTCGATCGGCTGAAAGGGTTCGGTCCTGAACTGGGAGTCCGAAGAAGCTCGACGACTGAGGAGTCCGAAGGAGCTCGGTGGCTAAGTAGTTTGGCCGACTGAATGGATTAGAAGAAGCTCGACCGCTGGGGGTTCGGCTGAAGCCCATCTGCTGGGGGTTCTGCTGAGCATCGAACTAGACTTCGATGAGAGCGGGATTTATCCCCAATAAGTTCGTAGCCCACTTCATCAGTAGTCGACGTCCGTGCTGAGGTTCGGATTTCTTAATGGCCATTAGATAGGAGGAAAAACCCATCCGGGCTTATGTCATCCGATTTAATGTTGCCACATTGGAGGTCTGGAACCTGGACCAGTCAGTTGCCATGGCCACCCTCAAAGACGGCTTTCAGAAAAATGACTTGTTATTCTCCCTGAAAAAAAATATCTCAGGGATTTTGCTGATATGCTAGCTCAGGTTGAAAGTTATGCCCGGACAGAGGAGGCCTTTAAGGCCAAGGACGATGAAGCAAGCGGCAAGCGGTGAATCGACGGGCCAGGCAGGCTCATCGAAGAAGGAAAGCGGAATGAAGCTCGATCACGTTCCCAGACTCCTCCTGATCGCAAGCAAGCCCGAACTCCCCCTCGAGCTCGGAGGCAGGGAAGCCCTGACAGAATGGCATACCGAGGTTGTCCCCAGCGCCAAAGTTCTTTCCGACGATGATTTCACAACTACGCCTTCCTTAACGCCCCAAAAACCCAAGTGCTTATGGAGATCAAGAAACGACTTTCGAGACCAGAGAGAATACGTTCCCATCCCAGCAAGCGCAATCCTGACAAGTTCTGCCTTTACCATCGTGACCATGGTCACGACATTGAGGAGTGCATCCAACTCCAGGATGAAATCGAAGAGCTCGTCAGGCGAGGTAGACTTGGCCGATTCCTATAGAGACAACCTGAAGAGCGGGAAGATCAGTTGAGGGTGTTACCGTCAAGTGAGAAAAACCAGCAAGAAGATCGGCCACCTCTCGACATCATCAATACTATCTTGCAGGGACTTCAACAAGGAGAGGCTAGCGGATCCGATGAGTCGAACGGTGGTGTCAACCTATTATTTGAAGATGAAGTTTTTGATGAGTTGCGGGATCGAAGAGATCAGGGGAGACCAGGCTCTGGCGAGGCACTGCTACTCAATCATCCTGCATAAGGGAGAATAGTCCGACCCTTATTTTGTTGACGGACTGGATGTCCACGACGACCTCACTGAGAAGCGGGGCGAGCCTATGGAGGACCTCGACCTGTGCCCTTAAATGATGGAAACCCAAAGCATGCGGTGCAGATCGACTCCAACTTGGCAGATGAGGTTCGAGAGCAGCTCATCACCTTCCTCAGGAGAAATG
This sequence comes from Cocos nucifera, assembly GCA_006176705.1. NCBI lineage: Eukaryota > Viridiplantae > Streptophyta > Magnoliopsida > Arecales > Arecaceae > Cocos > Cocos nucifera. The sequence continues at coordinate 1,353,610 of QRFJ01000077.1, forward strand.
CAGATGTCTTCGCCTGGACCCCAACGGACATGCTGGGGATTGATGCCAAGGTCATGAAACATCGACTGGCCATTGATTCGAGGCACCGACTGATAAAAGAAAAGATGCGCCACTACGCTCTGTAGAGACAGAAAGTAATCGTTGAAGAAGTAGACAAGCTCCTCAAAGCCGAACTCATCTGGGAGGTTAATTATCCGACCTGGGTCTCATACATGATCCTCATTAAAAAGGTGAACAATAAGTGGAGGATGTGCGTTGACTTCAAGAAGCTGAACAAGGCTTGTCCGAAAGACAACTACCCCCTGCCCAGGATCGATCAACTGATGGACACGACCTCGGGCCATGAGCTCCTCACCTTCATGGATGCCTTTTCTGGTTAAACCAGATATGGATGGCACCCGAGGATGAAGAGAAGACCGCCTTCATTACTGACCATGGTCTTTATTATTATAGGGTCATGCCTTTTGAACTCAAAAATGCAGGGGCAACGTACCAGTATTTGGTCAATAAGATCTTCAAGGAGTAGATCGGCTGCAACATGGAGGTATACATGGATGATATGCTCATCAAAAGTCGAGCTTCAATAGATCACCCATTGACCTTAAAGAAACCTTCGGTGTACTCAGAAAGCACAAGATGAAGCTGAACCCGATCAAGTGCGACTTTGGTGTGACCTCTGAAAAATTTTTGAGATTCATGGTGTCGAGATGCGGAATCGAAGCAAACCCCAAGAAAATTCAAGCCATTCGAAAGATGACCGCTCCGAAGACGATCAAGAAAGTTCAGCACCTGACTGAAAAGATGACATCCCTAAATCACTTCATCTCAAGGTCGACCAAATGATGCATGTCCTTCTTCCAAGTTCTCAAATGACCAAAGGACTTCTGCTGGACGGCGGAGTGCCAACAGACATTCGAGGAGCTTAAAAACTACCTCGACTCACCTCCACTACTGGCAAAGCCTGAACCCAAAGAAGAATTAATCCTGTATCTAGCTGTCTCTCCGGTGGCCCTAGCGGTAGTCCTGATCAAGAAAGATGCGAAGATGCAGCGACCGATCTACTACATGAGCCGGATCCTAAGAAATGCGGAGATCAGGTACTCTAGGTTAGAAAAACTAACTTACTCTCTTCTAATTGCTATCAGAAGGCTCCGACCTTATTTTCAGGAGTACACCATAACGGTCCTCATGGACCAACCAATAAAAGCAGTCCTTCACCAAGCGGATGCTTCCGAAAGAATCACAAAATGGACAATCGAGCTTACAGAGTTCGACATCAACTACCGACCCAGGCCATCGATCAAGACTCAGATACTGATGGATTTTGTGCTAGAATGCACCATTCCAGTCGAAGTCGAGCTTGAATAGAGCGAGACCGATACCAAAGCGAGACCGAGCTTGGATAAAGCCGAGTTATCGCAGCCGAACCTTCCCAAGGAAAGCACCAACCTCTTCGAAGGCTCCTAAGCTCTGCACGTGGATGGTTCGTCCAACTCTGTTGGAGCTGGTGCGGGGCTGATCTTGGTCAGTCCCGAGGGAGTCGTCATCGAGTATGCGCTACGCTTCGAGTTTTTTGCGACCAACAATGAAGTCGAATATGAAGCGCTGATCGTCGGATTAAAGATAGCAAGAAAATTAAAAGTAGATCGACTTCAAGTCTACAGCGATTCTCAACCGATGGTTGGCCAAGTTAGTAACAGCTACGAAGCGTGGGAGGAAAGCATGATGAGATACCTTGAAAAAGTGAGGGATTTGACTCTGGCCTTCAATAATTTTGACATTCAACATATTCCGAGGGCGAAAAATGCAATAGCCGATCTTGTCTCTAAGTTAGCCACTTCAGCCCCGACCGAACTGCCCAAAGAAATATTTTTGGAGAGTTTGAAGTGCTCAACCATAGAGAAATCTTAGGTCATCCTGCAGACAGAATTCGAGCCAAGCTGGATCGATCCATTGGCTGCCTACCTTAAGGAGGGGGTCCTTCCTCACGATCCAAAGGAAGCTTGGAAGCTCAGGAATCAGACCTCCTGCTACATTTTATATGAAGGCAGGTTGTATAAGAAATCATACTTTCTTTTGCTGCTGAGAGTCTCTGACCTTCAGAGGCCGACCTCGCACTATGGGAGGTGCACGAAGGACTCTATGGAAGTCACGTATGACCTAGATCCCTATCACAAAGACTACTTCGATAGGGGTACTACTGGCTGATCTTGTTTCACGATTTCATGGAATATGTGAAGAAATGTGATCGCTGTCAGAAGAATGCAAGCACGTAAAGGTAGCCGGCATTCGAGCTTATTCCGCTAAGCGCACCTTGGCCATTTGCATAGTGGGGAATGGATATACTAGGCCTCTTCCCGATGGCGTCCGGGCAACGAAAGTTTCTCCTGATCACGATCGACTATTTCACCAAGTGGGTCGAAGCCGAACCACTAGTGAAGATTACCAAGGCCAAGATGTAGGACTTCATCTGAAAATTACTAGTTTGTCGATTCGGTCTATCCCGAATCCTTATAACCGACAATGGACGATAGTTTGCTGGAGCGAGGTTCGCCAAGTTCTATGAAGGACTAAACATCTTCCACCGCTTCACATCGGTGGCTCACCCACAGGCCAATGGGGAGGTTGAGGTGATCAATCGGATTCTGCTGCAAGACATCAACACAAGGCTCGATAGGGCAAAGGAGGCCTGGGTGGACGAACTCTACCATGTTCTCTGGGCATACCGAACTACACAAAGGATGTCGATCGGGAAAACAGCCTTCTCCTTGGCCTTCGACATGGAGGTAGTTATTCCGATCGAACTTCAGCTTTCATCTACACGAGTCGTGGACTTCGACGAGTAGCTCAACCCCCACGACCTCAGAGTTAACCTTGACCTACTGAAAGAAAAAAAAGAAGGAAGCCCGCATCCGGATAGCAGCCTACAGACGGAAGGTGGCCCAGACTACAACTCCAAAGTTAGAGGTAAGACGTTCAGAGTGGGGGACCTAGTGCTTTGGCGAGTCATCGTCTCTCAGCCTCAAAGCTAAGGAAAGCTCGCCCCAAATTAGAAAGATCCGTATGAAGTGGTGGAGGTCGTCCGACCCAAAACTTATCGCTTGAAGGAGTTCGGAGGAATAGTGCTTCTCCGATCGTGAAACTCAAAAAATCTGAGGATGTATTATCAGTAAACTTTCTTTAATAAAATTCTTTCGTTCAGCGTTATTATTTTCTGGTGCAAGAATTACGTGATGACAGAAAAGAAACGAGCGAAAGTGGCCCTTTAGGAACAGGAGGAGGACCTTGTCCTAACGTGAGCAAAGTCAAAGGCCTCGTTCACCTTAGATGAGATGGGGGGAGAGGCCTAGATAACAACCCTTATGTGCCCCCATAGTCCATTAGAAATAGGAGGAGAACCTCATCCTAACACGATCAAAGTCGAAGGCCTCGTTCACCTTAGACGAGATGGAGGGAGAAGCACGGACGATGATCCATATGTGCCCCCACAGTCCGTTAGAAATAGGAGGAGAATCTCATCCTAACTACGAGCAAAGTCGAAGGCCTTCGTTCACCTTAGACGAGATGGGGGAAGGCATGGACGATGGTCCGCATGTGCCCCCACAGTCCGTTAGGAAATTGGAGGAGAACCTCATCCTAGCACGAGCAAAGTCGAAGGCCTCGTTCACCTTAGACAAGATGGGGGGAGAGGCATTGACGATGGTTCGCATGTGCCCCCATAGCCCGTTAGGAACAGGAGAAGAACCTTGTCCTAATGCGAGCAAAGTCGAAAACCTCGTTCATCTTAGACGAGATGGGGAGGAGAGGCACGGGCGACGATCCACATGTGCCCCCACAGCCCATTAGGAACAGGAGGAGAACCTCGTCCTAATGCGAGCAAAGTCAAAGACCTCGTTCACCTTAGATGAGATGGAGGGAGAGACCCTGACAGCGGTCCGTATGTGCTCCCACAATCTGTTAGGAACAGGAGGAGAACCTCATCCTAACGTGAGCAAAGTCCAAGTCTGAGCTTCGAAGTCTACAGGAGTTAAGATCTCTCCCGAGCGCCCGAGCCAACCTTGGCTAGAGATAAGATCTCTTCCAAGCGCTCAAGCCAACCTCGATCAGAGATAAGATTGGAGACAACCTCGGCCAGAGATAAGATCTCTTCCGAGAGTCCGAGCCAACCTCGGCTAGAGATAAGATCTCTTTCGAGTGATTGTGACAATCTCGGCCAGAGATAAGATCTCTTTTGAGCGACCGGGACAACCTCGGCTAGGAATAAGGTCTCTTTCGAGCGACCGAGCCAGCCTCAATCAGAGATAAGATCGGAGATAACCTCGATCAGAGATAAAATCTCTTTCGAGCAACCGAGCCAACCTCGGCTACAGATAAGATCTCTCCTAAGCATCCGAGCCAACCTCGGCTAGAGATAAGATTAGAGACAACCTCAACCAGAGATAAGATCTCTCTCGAGCACCTGAGCCAACCTCGGCTAGAGATAATATCTCTTCCGAGCGACCGTGACAACCTTGGCCAGAGATGAGATCTCTTTCGATCGACCGAACCAACCTCGGCCAGAGATAAGATCGGAGACAACCTCATTCTGAGATCAGATCTCTTTCGAGCGCCCGTATTAACCTCGACTACTGGAGACAATATCGCCTCCGAGGAGCTCAACCTCCAACCTCGATCGCAGGAGATGAGATCTACTTCAATCTCGGTTGGAGATGAGATCTCTTCCGGACTTCAACTTTAACATCAACTTTGGCTGAAGATGAGATCTCCCCCCAAGCTTCAACCTGAACTAGCACAGAGCTTAGAAGAGGACTTCGGTAGTCATTTTTTTTGCACTCCCTTCCTTCGAATTTCGAACTCGAGAGTGGGGGGACTATTGTTGGGGATAAATCCCGCTCCTATCGAAGTCCAGTTCGATGCTCAACTTAATGCAACCGATAGCCATGAAAGAGCTTCTTCGGACTCTCAGCGGTCGGGCCTTAGCCGAACCTCTTCAGCCGATCGAACTCCTCAGTGGTCGAGCTTCTTCATACTCCCAGCAGTCGGGCCTTAGCCGAACTCATTCATTTGGCTGAACTCCTCAGCAGCCAAGCTTCGGTCGAACTCTCGTGAGAGCTAAACTTCCTCCGCACTCCTCCAGCCAAGATACCTATGAGAGCCGAACTTCTTCTGAGCTCTTCTTTTGATCGAACTCCTCAGCAGTTGTTTCCCGATCGAACTTTCACTATTATTGAAGATAAATCCCACTCCTACCGAAGTCCAGTTCGATGCTCAGCTTAACGCAATCGATAGCCACGGAAGAGCTCCTTCAAACTCTCAACGGTCGGGCCTTAGCCGAACCCCTTCAGCCGACCGAACTCCTCAGCGATCAAGCTCCAGTCGGACTCCTCTAGGAGTCTGAACTCCTTTGAAATTGGTATATGCCCGAATCCACCAACCAACGCCTGCTTCCTCGAGCTACGATTGTCGGACCTCGGTAGTATATAATATTTACTATTTATATTATCAATATAGTATATAATATATTAATAATATTATTATAAGAATATAATAATATGTTATAATATAATATTATGTTATATTATAATATCATTATAAAATAATATTATATTATATATTGTTATTATATTAAAATTATAATAATATTATAATAATGTAACATTATATGATATTATAATAATATAAAATAATATATATTATAAATACAAATAAATATTAGAATATAACATATTATATATAATATATAATATATATTATAAATATTAAAATATATTAGAATATAATATATTATAATAATATGATCTTGTACTAAGAATATATTATAATAATATTATATTTTACTATAAAAATATTTATCATGTATATTATATATATAACATATAATAGAATATAATATTATATATATAGTATATAATATAATATTTAATATTTATATTTTTATATAAATATAATATAATATTATAATATTATAACATAATATTATATTATATTTATATTATAACATAATATTATATTATATAATATTATTATAATATATTAATAATATAATATAATATAATAATATTTAATACAATAATATATTATCATAATATATATTATATTGTATTATATAAATATAAATAGATAATAAAATACAATGTATTATATCTAATATATTATAATGTATAATATGTATATTTATATTATACATATAATATTATAATAATATTAAAACATAGTATAATATTATAATAATAATAATATTATTATATTAATATTATAATATAATAAATTTATATTATCATATATATTACATTATATTATATTATAATAATATATTATAATATATATTATAAATATAAATATATATATATATTAGAATATAATATATGTTATAATATATAATATATATTTAGAATATATTTATATTTTATATGTGGGATGTGATTTTTAATAAATTTAATTTAAAAATATTTTAAAAATTTGATGTTACGTTATCAGTAATCTAATTGTCATACCAAAAGTATCAATTAAGATTTTCAGTAATCTTACTTCAATATTACCTACGTGTACCAAACATAATAATCAATATTACTGGCAATCTATCCAAATTACAAGTAATCCAGATTACCAGGTAATCTATATTATCACCACTTGATAATGCAGCAAATGCAACCTATATGTTTGAAAGCTTCATCTCATTTCATTAGCTATTTTTCATTTTTCAAATGAATATAAGTTGTCATGTTAAGCAACCTGACTGGGCTTCGCTTCGTTCTATATTGTTTTTTTAATAGTTTTCTTCCAATTTATAGTGCTCTTCCAATTATATTTTTGTATCTTTATATATATGCCCAGTTACTTGTAGACATCTACCTCCTGAGTGATAAAGACACCATGTCCATTTATCTATCTTGCCATCCCTTGTTTTTGTTATGAAAATTATTGCAATATGAGCAAATCTCGGCTTGATGCAACCAGCGTTTGGTCTCATAGGTGGGCTCAAATAGCGATGCACCTACCGGGAAGAACAGATAATGAAGTGAAGAACTACTGGAACTCTTACCTTAAGAAGAAGGTTGCAAAGTTAGAGGGATCAAATTCTCATGCTTCACCAACCAAATCTCAAGACTCCGCTAACCAAAGCCCAGATACGAGGCAGGTTCCTGAAAAAGTGATTAAACAAATTCCAGGCTCTGATTCTCTTGAGCCACTGGAACCACCCATGCAAAGTAGTATGGACCATGATTCTTTTAAAGGGACACCCCTTCCTCGCTTTCCCAAAGTTCTGTTTGCAGATTGGTTATCCATGGACCATAACAGCAGCCAGAGCTTGCTCCTTTTTTTTTTATGAGAAAGTGGGAGGATGTGACCACCTTTTATCCATAAAATGAATATTATCAGATACAGATTTGTGAATCTGAGTCTGAAGGAAAATTCAGAAACCTTGACGTAAGTTAGAAAAGGATTCTAACTAATGCCGAAGGCAGATGGCAGAACTACAAATCTTCTGGAGTGCGATCTCACCAAGAGTTTCATTGGTCGCGATCGCCCCGGATAAAGTACTAGGCTACCTAATATGGACAAAGCCTCTAACCAACAGGAAACAGAAATCCATCCAAAATCTGTACCTCTACACTTTGTCTAAAGAGAGCTCTGATTTTTTTTTTTTCCACTTCACTTCCCATTGCTTCAGCCTCTGAAGATTTGAAGTACTTTTCTTATCTCTGGCATTTTGTCTTCTCGGTCTCAACCATTCAGTAGAGATTTGTTGAGAATAATATTCTTTGCATTTGCTTCATATATGAAAATCCTACTATTTCTTTTCTTCCACAAGTTCCACACTCACTATTACAACTATTGCAGCGGTTTTTAAAACCACTGCAATAGAGTCTATGGCAGCGGTTATAAAAAATCGCTGCTATATGACCGACCTATAGCAGCAGTTACAAGAAACCGCTATCATAGTCTGACCTATGGCAGCAGTTCTTTTTAACCACTGTCATAAGTCGGATCTATGACAGCGGTTATTTATAACCGCTGTCATAGGTCCGATCTATAGCAGCGGTTAGGACAACCACTGCCATAGATCGGATTTATAGCATCAATTTTTTATAACCACTGCTATACGTTGATTTGTGACAGTAGTTATTTATAACCACTGCAATATATTTTTTTTTATTTTTCTCTAAATATTACATAATTTTAAAATTTAATGCTCATCTTCACCGTTCAGATCACCTCGATCTAATGGTCCTAGCTTCATCGATCAAAAAAATTTGATTTCAATGACCACAAATGATGATGCGATGATCTGATAAATGAAGATCTTCGATAGGCTCGAAAATCTGTAACGATGACCTCAGTTATATTTGTAGCGTACTATCAAAGTTTCACTTCAATCAAATATCGTTATCTTGGTCAATTTAGTATAGATTAATTTTGGCCGTTAAATGATAAACGAGTGATCAAAGAATCAGACGGTGTCCGATTATGAGATAATTTTTTTTATAAATGATCTTGGCTACTATTTTAATCATTTTTTATGGTGGTGATTATAAAATTCAACTCGTGAGACTAAGAACGATTTAAAATTATAGGTTACCTGATAACCATTCTTGAACTCCATTGGTTGTTATATGCATGTGCTCGTGCTTTTACAATATCTGTTTAATGTGAATGGTTCATATAAAAATGATTTGAATTTTACTATCATCATCGTATAAAATAATTAAAATTATAATAAAGATCATTCAAGTAAAAAATTATCTCGTAATCGGACGTCGTTTAGCCCTTTAATCGCTTGTTTCTAATTTAACGGTCGAAATCATTCCATACTAAATTGACAAGATAACGATATCCGATTGAAGTAAAACTTTGATAGTATGCTACAAATGTCACTGAGATCATCGTTGCAGATTTTTGGATCGATCGAAGATCTTCATCTATCAGTCATCGGATCGTCGTTCATGATCCTAGAAAACAAATTTTTCTGATCGATGAAGCTAGGACCATCGGATCGAGGTGATTTTTTGTGACGATACTTTAATTATAATTATTTAGATAATGAACGATGAAGATGAGCATTAAATTTTAAAATTATGTAATATTTTAAAAAAATAAAAAAATTTATTTCCAACCTATGATAGTGGTTTCTGAAAATCGCTGCTATAAATCTATGGCAGCGGTTATGAAATCGTTGTCGTAGATTTATTATAGCGGTTTTTAGTAACCGCTGCGATAGATCTATGGCAGCAGATCAAAAATCGTTGCCATAGGTTAGGTTAAAAATCTTCAATTTTTTTTTCTCCCATGCGCACGCTCTATCTCTCTCCCTTCTCTCCATTGTCGTGAGATCCACGCATCCAACCGCCACCCACCCCTGCATCCCCGTCTGCGCTCGACCGCCCACCCTTGCCCTCCCACCGTCGCCCCCGCCTCCCATCACCTCCGCAGCTCGGCGCCACCCCTTGTCCTTCCCATCCCCGTCTGCCACCGTCGCCTTATGTATAAACTTCAGAATACTCTAATCGAGCTTATGAATATGCTGGTTACTATTGAGCTTTCTATGAAAGATTTTAAAGGCTCAGTAATTGCTATGGAATGGACTTCTTCCAAGAGAAAGTCTTTTGAAAAGAAGAAGTCTGTGAAAAGGCAGAAGGTGGAAGGTGAAAAGAAAAGAAAGCCAGAGCTGAAGAAGAAGGCCACTAACAAAGAAAAGTATTTTCATTATAATATTAACGGTCACTGAAAGTGGAACTATCCTACATATCTAACCATCCTAAAGAATAAGAAGGAGATAGGTCCTTTTGGAGGTATGCTCGTTATTGAATCTAACCTTACAATTTCTTCTACATCTAGTTGGGTGCTTGAATCTAGTTCTAGTGCTCATTTGTGCACTTCCATGTAGGGTCTTGAGGATTACAGGAGACTGAGGAATGGTGAGATGATCCTACGCATTGAAAATAGAACAAAAGTTGCTGCTGTGGTCGTGAAAATCTATCCTCTTTGACTACCGTTTGACTTAGATTTAGTACTTAAGGATTGTTATTATGTGTCTGCTGCAAGCAGAAATTTAATTTTTATTTTATGTTTAGCATAAGAAGACTATATAATTAGTTTTCTAAGGACCATTGTAATATTCTTTATGAAAGAAATAAAATAGCAAGTAGTTTTCTTATTAACAGTCTCTACCAGTTACATATTGATATATCCATCTTTAATATCGAGCAAAATATGAATGTCATAAGATCAAAATGACCCAGGGATAGTCCAAACGATAGGTATTTATGGCACCTAAGGCTAGGTCATATAGCAGAAGATGGTTAATAAATTGGAGAAAATGGACTATTAAGTTCATTGACTTTCAAGTCATATCCAATTTAATGCATCATGTCTTCATGCAAAATGACTAACTTTCTTTGTAACATGGGGAAAGGGCCATGGAACTACTTGTCTCAGTACATATGATGTGTGCAGCCCATTGATGTGCCAGTTAGAGACAACTTTGACTACTTCATAACCTTTACTGATGATTTATCTCAGTATGGGTATGTGTATCTTATGAGACACAAGTTTGAAGCCTTTGAAAAATTTAAAAAATTCAGACATGAAGTTGAAAAATAAACTGAAAAATCCATTAAGATTCTTCGATCAGATCGAGGAGGTGAATACCTTAGTCAAAAATTTCTGAACCATCTTAAGCAAAATGGCATAGTCTCTCAATGGACTCTATCTAAAATACCTCAACTCAATGGAGTTTCAGAACGGAGGAATCGGATCCTATTAGATATGGTCCGATCCATGATGAGCTTCACAGATTTTTTTGATTTTCTTTGGGAACATAGTCTGTTAACTGCTATATTATTTACTGAATAGGATTTTCTCTAAATTATTCTACTACCGTATGAGATATGGCATGTAAGAAATCAAGATCTGACATCATCTTAGAATTTGGGTTGCTCAGCTAGTCAAAAGACAACAAGGATAAGTTAGACTATAGATCCTTTAGAGCTCGATTCGTAGCATATCTTAAAGAGTCATTAGGATATTATTTCTACATTCCAGAAACATATAATGTATTATGAGTCGGTATGCCATCTTTCTTGAAAAATAGTTTATTCAAGATGTGGCATTGAAAGCAGATTAAGCTCGAGGAGAAAATCTCAAAGCAGAACGAGCTAAGGACCCTATGGAACCAAATCAGGTTGAGCCAATACAATCACTACCTCCTCACCTCTAGATCGAAAGATTTTCCATCCTCCTGAGAGGTACTTAGTACTATTTCAGAGAAAGTAGAAGAATATTTTTGTATGTAATGAAGTTCATGAATTGATCCCAAAAATCTATAATGAGGCGATATCGGATATCGACTCCGAAAAATGGTTAGAGATCAATGAAGTCAGAAATTGACTCGATGCACTCAAACCAAGTCTGGACCTTGGTAGATCCATCAAAGATATAGTACCTATTGCGATGTAAATAGATCTATAAGAGAAAGATTGTACAGATGAAATGTGAAGACATTCAAGCTAGATTTAGTGGCAAAGCGTTTTACGCGAAGGAATTGACTATCAAGATATCTTTTTTCAGTAGCCATACTAAAATTATCCGCATATTGCTTGCTATTGCAGTCTATTTTGATTATAAAATATGATAAATGGACGTAAAAATGACATTCTTAAATGAATATCTTGAGGAAGATACTAAATGAAACAACACTAAATTTCACATCTAGTGATGTTGATCACAAAGTATGTAAGTGCAAAAAATTATATATGGACTTAAGCAAGCATCTCAGAGCTGAATACGTCATTTTAATAATGAATCAAATTATTTAGTTTCATCAAGAATGAAGAGGAACCATGTTTTTTAAAAAAATCATGTGAAGCGCTTTATCTTTCTCGTATGTAGTGTGATGATATCCTCCTTATTGAAAATGATATTTCCATGTTGACCATCAGTTTCAAAATATGGTTATCTAAAAGATTCTCAATAAAAGACCTAGGAGAAGCATCCTTAATTCTAAAATAAGTCTATAGAGATAGACCAATAGGATGCATAGGTCTTTCACAGAAATGGTACATAGAGAAAGTGCTAAAGAGGTTTAGCATAGAAACTCCAAGAGGAGATTGGTACCCTTCAAACATGGCATTCATCTCTTCAAGAAAAATGTATCCAACCACACCGGAGATGAACGCATGAAAGATCCCTTATGCTTGAGCAATAGGAGCCTCATGTATGCCATATTATATACACGACCTGATATAGCCCATACTGTGAGTGTCACGAGCAGATATCAGTCGAATCCACATGAAGAATACTGGACTTCTGTAAAATGTATCCTTAAGTACTTGAGAAAAACTAAGGATATGATGTTAGTTTTTGGTAATGGAGAACTCCAAGTCCAGAGATATACAGACTTAAATTTTATGTCCGATGTAGATGATCGAAAGTCGACATTTAGGAGTCTGTTTGTATGTAATAATGGTGTTGTTAGTTGGAAAAGTTTCAAGCAGACGATGATAGCAGATTCCATCATGGAAGCAGAGTACATCGCTACATCAGAAGCTGCGAAGGAAGCATTCTGGGATAAGAAATTCACCATAGAGATCGGAGTGATGCCATCGGATGCCATTCCTCTATACTGCGATAATAATGGCGCCATAGCCCTTACTAAGGAGCATCAAAAATCTAAGCACATCAAGCAGCGATACCATCTCAGCCGCGATTATCTTGAGAAAGATTATGTCAAGATCAAGAGGGTTGACTCCGCAGACAATGCAGCAGACCCAATTATAAAGTCGTTGGGCCAGTAGAAGATCGAAGCCCAACTTGAGAAGATGGAACTTAGATTTATAGCCAACTAGCTTTAGGTCAAATGGGAGTTTGTTAGATATGTGTGCCCTAAAAGTCAGATTGGCTGATACTTATAATACTTCTAAAGATAAACTTATAATATTGACTATAAATAATCAAATAAATTATTTTCTATCATAATGTGTATTTGAAAGTGTCTGTGATACATTCCTTGAGTTAATGGTAATGATAGTTCATATTTTCAAAAATTAAAAATTTAAGACATGAATTTTCATTATTAACTCATAAAATACTCTCGACTGTAGGATCATCATAAGGATGGTGATTGATCCGAAAGGTTGGTGTACGATCGCTTCTTTTAGATAGATAAATCTTGAAACTATGATGTAGAGATACTGGAGCGAGAGTATAGGTACTCGTTAGAGAACGAGGGCACTGAGCATGACCACCTTGAGCAGTCATAAGGAAGTCTATCTTTTCATCAATAACTGGCTCGAAGCTACAGTGGTTTGTCTAGTTCTTTGATCTAAGGTGCATCAGTAGTTCACCTTGAGGGTGTTATAGTTTGACTACACTATAACTCTATCTCCTAGCCATTCGAAATCCTGAGGTGTATGTTGGCTATAGCATATGTTCATTGTAGGAATTAAATTGCACCAATTGGAGATCTATCTACCTCAGTAGATGAGGAGCAGCCCTATGATGATTATAAGAATCAAGTCCATAAGCCCATGGCCATGGTAGAGTAAAATAATAAAAAATTTCTATTAGAATTTTCACATTGGACTTGAATTGAATGGTTAATTCATATGACGAAAATTAGTATTCGATGAGATCATCTTAACCCTAATCCGATCAGGGCTCAAGATAGAGGAACCTAATCACATAGGTAACTGCATCGAGAGGTTCACTTTCAATTCTGATGGGTTGCCACCATATGCTGCTAGGTGTCACTAGTGGATTTTGGACAATTAGAATAATTTGATGATCGATCATACAATTGTTGAATCAAAAAAATTCTGATCCATGCAAAAGGTTTCCGATGATGTCCGATGATAGAAATCCAATGATACTAATCCCATTACATACGAAATTGAATCTAATCTGGATCGGTACCAAACAAGGATTGTGGATCTGGGAATATCATGCAATTGATAACCTAGTTCAATTGATTTAATAAGATTCAATTAGGTTTCAAGAAAATCGTTCCTAAGCACAGTGATTGAGCCTAATGTTCTTCCTTTAATAATTATTTAAGCCTTGTCTCGACCTGAGCAAATATTGTTGGGCTCACTCCAAGGACCTTTTACTTGGTCTGACTAGAGGCTTGTCCATTCAGAAAGAAAAAAAAACGGTTGTCTGAATTTATGAGATAAATTTAAGACAACACCTACCATTTCGTCATCTGCTAATCTTATTTGGATATTGGTCACAAATTTAATCTGAACTTAGACATTCTATTCCAGTTCTACATCCATAGGAGGTACTAAAAACTTATCCTCCTACTAAAAAAGAAAATAGAAAGGAGATGCATGCCTAGGGAAGTGTGCTCCTTATGAGGATAAAAGATGGAGTCCCATACAGATGAAACTCCAGGTTACTTCAGGGGATTAAACTGTATGGTGCCAAGAAGTCTTGTTTGACCCATTCTTGGCGCCACCTTAGGAGGATTTTGAGGGTCTCTCATCTGATTGGATTAGATGACGTCATCCTACCAATTAGATTTAAATCTGATTGCACAAAGGGCTGTCCTTAGTCGGGATGATGTGGCACTACATGGTGCAGCAGGATCTATATCAATCTTATCTGTGCCTAGAATTTAATTCTTCTATCTTTAGCCCACGCCACATAGCCCCTCTTCCTCCTTCTTCATGCCACCCTCTAGTCCTCTCTCTCTTCTCCATGCTTAAAGGCTTTTGGGCATGAACAAGGTGCGATCCAAGCAAGTGAAAAATGCCAGAAAAGGAAGAAGACAGCACTACTGTAAGAGACAATGGTTATTCTTCAAAAATAGTTTTGAAGACCTTCAAGATTAGATCTAGATTTAATTTTTGGAGGATTGATTGAGAAGGAGAAGATCTTCATATCCTATTCGAGTGGAAATCGATAGAGGCCAGGCACTTGCATGGCTACATTCAGAACTTCAAACAAACATCGGGATCATCATAGGAAAATTAGATTATCCAAAATAAAGATATAATTAAATTAAATTTTATTTTTATTTTTATTTTTATTATTAAATTAATAAGATCAGATCTGAGGAGTTTTAGATCTGATTAGAATCTTAGAAAAAAATTTTTGAAATATCCCTCATGATCCAATCAGATCTGAACGAACCTGATCCAAAAAATAGATTTTTTTCGCCCTCCTCATCCTTGACCGTCATCTTCGCACCACCCTCCATCCTCGATCGCCCGCGCCCACCCTCCCATCCCGCCGCCACCGCTCCTGCCTCCATCCCCGGCCGCCCACCCCCTGCCCTCCCCATCCCATGGCCTTTCCATCACGGCGCCCCTCCGGGCCCCCTCTCCCTCTTACTTTTCTTTTTCTCTTTCTCTCTCTTCTCTCCCTATCTCACTATCTTACTCTTATTTTGCATGTTACCTCTAGCACTGTCGTCTTCCTCTAGTGCCATCATCGGTGACCCTCGAAGCTTTTGGTGCAACCTCCTTTCTATAGTCGTAGGTATATTTTTTATTTTAATTTTATAGTATTATTTATTAATCACTGGACTAGACCTGTCAATGAGTCGGGTTTGGGTTAGAACCTAGATATTCAGATCTGGATCTGATTTTAATTACTAGTACTGGATCCGAACCCGAATACCCAACGGGTCCATACTTGAAGTACTAGACCCGGATCCTAATGGATCCCGGGTATTTGGATCCGATTTTGGGACTCGAAACTAAGAAAGGGAGAGGGAGAGAGGGAGAGAGGGTGTCCAACCTCGCCATCATCGTCGGTAAGGGAGATCGAGAGAGAGAGGGAGGGAGGGTCGTGTCGTACCGGTAGGCCATGCCGTGGGCCGTGTCAGCCGCTAAAAGAATCTTCGACCACTAAGAGAATCCCTATCTTATTGCTTTTATTTATTACATTGCATAGCGATAGACCCGTCAATTGATTAGTGTACATAATCTTTGGCATCTATATATTTATATGTAATTGTACGGATGGTACCTAGATAATATCTTTGATTATTGTTCAACATGTTATATTGATTAATGTTCATTAACGTTGTAGGTCACGATGGCACCGAAATGCTATCTAGCTTTCACCCCTACCTCTCAATGGATTACACGGAGTTCAGCATCTGAGGAGTAGTTGGAGCATACTCCATCCATCTCCACATCGACTGCTCAGGAACCTCTACCGCTAGTATCTACTCTACCGACGGCATCTACTCCATTGGCATCTGAGCCTCCACTGTCACCCACATTTTCGACACATGCTACTCCACCGATATTTGAGTGTACATTTTTATTATATTACTTATTTATTTTTTATATAGTATTTATATACTTATATATTTGTATAACATATTTTCATTGCAGATGCATCATCCAGTAGGATATTTTGCGGTCCCACACATATGGCGTATGTGTGGAACCGCTAGCATCAAGTGTGTTAGATATATGTGCCCTAGAAGCCAGAATTGGCTGACACTTATAATACACTTCTAGGGGCAAAATTATAATTTTGACTATAATTAATAAAATGGGTTATTTTCTATCACACCTGTGTATTTAGTGTCTGTGATACATCCTTTGAGTTAATGGTAATGATAATTCATATTTTCAAGAGTTGAAAATTTAAGACATGAATAATCATTATTAACTCATAAACAGCTCCCGACCATAGGATCATCACGAGGATGGTGATTGATCCGGAAGGTTGGTGTACAATCGCTTCTCTTTAGTAGATGAGTCTTGAGTCTATGGTGTGGAGACACCGGAGCGAGAGTACAGGTACTCGTTAGAGAACGAGGGCACTGAGCGTGACCACCTCGAGTAGTCATTAGGAAGTCTACCTTCTCGTCAATGACTGACTCGATGCTGCAGTAGTGTGTCTGGTTCTTTGACCTGAGATGCATCGGCAGTTCACCTTGAGGGTGTTATATAGTTTGACTACACCATTACTCGGTCTCCTAGCCATATGGAACCCTGAGGTGTATGTTGGCTATAGCATGTTCATTGTAGGAACTGGATTGCATCAAGATGGAATCTATCTACCTCGGTGGTAGAGGAGTAGCCCTATGATGATCATGAGAATCAAGTCTAGAAATCCCATGGCCATGGTAGAGTGAAATAATAGAAAGAGTTTCTATTTAGATTTTCACATTGGACTCGAATCGAATGATTACATCATATGACAGAGACTAGGGTTTGACGAGTTTCACCTTAACCCTAATCTGATCGGGGCTCAAGATAGAAGAACTGAATCACACAGGTAGCTGCACCAAGAGGTTCACATTCAGCTCTGATGGGTTGCCACCATATACTGCTAGGTGTCACTGGTGGATTTTGGGAGCAATTAGAATGATTTAGATGATCGATCATTCTAGCTGTTCGAATCAGAAGAGTTCTGATCCATCGAAAGGAGTTTCGATGATGTCTATGATAGAGATCATGACATATCCCATTACCATACAGAACTGAACCTAACTGGGTCACACAAACAAGGGTTTGAATCTGGTGATCATCAATTGAACTGATCTAGTTCAATTGATCTGAATGAGATTCAATTAGGTTCAAGGAAATCGTGCTAGCACTCGATTGAACCTAACGTTCTTCTTTTACTATCACAAATAAGTTGTCCTGACTGAGCCAAAGGAGTTTGTGCTCAATCAGAGGCCTTCATATGGTCTGACTGGAGGTTGTCCAAGTCAGAATAGGTTGTCTTATTTGTAAGACATTACCTGCCATTTTTGGTCACCTGCCATTTCTTGTTCTTTGACTTTGGTCAAAAGTCTACCTTTGACTGGTCAAACGTTGACCATTGATCCTTTGAACTTTTGACCACATGTCATGCACCTATTGGAGAGCTGGTGGGGGCCTGTCCCCCTGCCAGAACCTGGCAAGGAGAAGGGCGCACGCCAAGGGTGGCGTGAGCCCAAGTAGGAGGCGCCTTGGAGTCCTTGTTGGACAAGGACTCCACCTCCCTTTTGGATTCCAATCAGAGTTCTACTAAGAATCCAGTTTGACTGGTCTTAGGCACCCTCTAAGGAGGAATCCAGGGGTCTCTATTTCAACCAATCAGATTTAGATCTGATTTCACAAAGGGTTGTGATTGGTTGAGAGGAAGAGGAGTTGGATCACAAGAGGTCTATAAATAAGACCCTGCGCCCAACCCTAATCCTAATGCTATTAGACACGCCCCAAGGCTGCCTCTCCCCTCCTTCTCCATGCCATAGTCTCTTCTCCCCTTGCTCTCCACGTCCAAAAGTGTTTTGGATTTAGGTTGGTGCGATTCAGATCAAGAAAAGGCGATCAAAAGCAAGACGGCTGCGCTGCTGCAAAAGGACGACTGCAGATCTTCAAAAGAGTTTTGAAGATCCTCCAGATCAGATCCAGATCTGATTTTTGGAGGCATGATAGAGAAGAAGAGGATCTCCAGATCCAACCCGAGTGGATATCGATAGAGGCCAGGCGCTTGCATGGCTTAGATCCAGAACCTTCCGCTGCAATCAGGATCATCTACAGGGTAATAGGATTACCCAAATCAGGTAAATTAAATTTGATTTAATTTATCTTGTTTTATTTTATTTATTAAAATAATAAGAATTAGATCTGAAATATATCAAGATCTGATTGAGATCAAGAGAAAATTTTTGAAATATATCTCTTGATCTAATCAGATCTGGACGAACCTGGACCGGGAAATCAGGATTTCCCTTCAACTGGTATCAGAGCCATGGTTCTAAATTGTTTAGATCTGATTTTAATTTTATTTTAATTAAAAAATAAAGTGATTTCAGATGTCACATGAGATGTGATCAGATCTGAAATCAAAAAAATTAAAATTAAATGATTTGGATCTAAGATTAAGAAGATATGCATGACTAGTTCTAGAATAGAATAGTTCTATAGAATAGTTTTGCATGTCTTTGATTTAATCTGATTAAATCATATTTTAGATCTTATTATTTACTATTTTTTGATATTATAAGTGTTATAATAACATCTGATAAACAGCAAATAAAAAATTATTTAATTTTAAATATCATATGAGATATGATTGATGCATGTCTAGACTAGTTGTAGAATAGTTCTACATAATTATCTAGATTAGAATTTATTTTGATTAGATCAATTTAAATCTAATTTTTTAGATTATTATGTGATAATTTAGATCTGAAAACATGCATGATTATGATACATGAGATGTATGCAAAATATGCCATGATTAGATCTACTTTATATATGAGATATATGATATAGATCTGATATTGTTTGTAGTATTGAATGTTCCTGATTAAGGCATTCCTCTTGGCCGTCCGATCATAAGAACGAAGAAGGATTTAAAGGCCCTCTCTTCCCATTCGATGGGGTGTTCTTATGACGTGTAGGGGTGCTGCGTGTTCGTCCTTAATCAGAAACCAAAAACTTACTTTCTACAAAACCCTAGATCCTGAAACCCTAGGATTTATTGTGCATATTTTGTTTATGAACCCAACTTAATTAAGAATTAAGTTTATGGAATATTAATTAGGTCTAAAATTGAGAATTTCAGATCTAAGACATATTCATAATACTGGGTTCGGGCTTGGGTAGCTCAATTAGGTCTAAGCGGTTGATCAAACCGAATCAAGAGTTGGTTAGATGGGATCAACAATGCTTAAATTGACCAGCCTAATAGGATTAAGTCTGGGTCAAGATCGAGTCACGATCAAGCAAGACCTAATTAGGCTCAGAGGTTAGAGTCTGGATTGTAGGCTAACCCAATTGGTTCTGACTCAATAATTTGGTGTCTAAGGTAAGTTTGGCATAGACGACCGACTGATTTTTAATTGGAAGCTACTCGACCTGAATGCATTCTTGTGCGAGTTAACGGCATATTCCTTCCACCGGTCTCACTTACCTGGCCATATCTGTTGACACAGTTCTAATTTGAGGTGGTCAATAATCCGAGCTAACCCATGCCACTAGGTTAGTCATAATTGTTATGACTAAGCCAAGTCTAGTTTAATGAGACCTGAATCAATTCTTCCTAAGAAAAGATTAAGTCCGAGGTCTTCCACCATTGTAGACGTGCGGGCCCTTCCCGGGGTTGATTGTTCTCAGCTGGATACAGTGGCTCAGTTGCACCGGGAAGACGCAACCATGTCTATTAGGCATTGGATGCTATGGGCTGGAGGATGAGTTGGGCTCAATATTCCGGATACGGTGAGAGACCCAATTAGGAATCCAGTCTATGCAAATGGTGGGTCTGACTTAACTAAGGAGTGGATCAATATTCTGGATACGGTGAGATTCATGAATTAGAGACCAAGTTTGGATGCACCATGATTAGAGAATCATTGAACAAGAGTTGTTCACTCATTGGCTAACCCATCACCAATAACTGTTAGGTGAGGTGATGAGTCAGTTGGTGAGACCGCACCACCCACTAGAAATCATCAATCGTGGAGATTTTCGCATCTCTACAGAGGGAGTGTAGGGATCCGAGAAAATAGTGGAAGCTAATTTGTTTAAAAAAATAAAATCCCTAAATAAATTGGTCAAGTCAAAATTACAATATCTAACTAGAATCTTTGACTCTCTACAGGAAAAATATCTGCGTCCAACCCACTGGCACGTATCCTAGACACACATAGACTGACTGGACCCAATTATAAAGATTGGCTCAGGAACTACAAAATTATTTTGGGTTCAGAGAAGTTAACACATATTTTGGACCAGGACCCTCCCACATTACCAGTCCTTCCATCCACTGAACAGAGAGCGTCTCTGGAAAAATGGATTGACGAAGACAATAAGGCCAGATACTACATGTTGGGCTCGATGTCTGATGAGCTCCAGCGCCAACATGAAGATATCGGGACTGCTCGCCAAATGTTGGCTCACCTACAAGAGATGTTTGGTGAACAAAGTCGCGCAGCCAAATATCAAGTCACAAAATGATTTTTTAAGGCTAAGATGCGTGATGGGCAGTCAGTCCAAGATCACTGTCTGACAATGATCAAGGACATGGAAGAGCTTGAGAAGCTCGGTGTGAAGTTGGACTTGAACCTGCAGAATGATATTATTCTGCAATTCTTGACTGATGCATATGGACAATTCATCATGAATTACCACATGCATAAACTTCAGAATTCCTTGGCCGAGTTAATGAATATGTTGGTTACCGCTGAGCTTTCTATGAAAGGTTCTAAAGGCTCAGTTCTTGCTATGGAACGGACTTCTTCCAAAAGAAAGTCTTATGGAAAGAAAAAAAAGTCTGTGAAAAAGCAGTAGATGGAAGGATCGAAGAAGAAGGCAGAATCGAAGAAAAAGGCCGATGGCAAAGGAAAGTGTTTCCATTGCAATAGCAATGGCCATTGGAAGCGGAACTGCCCTACTTACCTGGCCACCCTAAAGAACAAGAAGGAAGGTCCTTCTAGAGGTATGCTCGTTATTGAGTCTAACCTTACGGTTTCTTCTGCATCCAGTTGGGTGCTTGACTCTGGTTCTAGTGCTCATCTGTGCACTTCTATGCAGGGTCTTGAGGATAGCAGGAGGCTGAGGGATGGAGACATGATCCTACGCATTGGTAATGGAGCAAGAGTTGCTGCAGTAGCCATGGGAACATACCCTCTTCGATTACCATCTGGTTTAGACTTAGTTTTAAAAGACTGTTATTATGTGCCTGCAGCTAGCAGGAATTTGATTTCTGTTTCATGCTTAGCACAAGAAGGTTATGTGATCACCTTCTTTAAGGACCATTGTAACATTCTTTATGAAAGAAATAAAATTGCAAATGGTTTCCTTGTTAATGGTCTTTATCAGTTACATATTGATGTACCTATTTTAACTATCGAGCAAAACGTGAATGCCAAATGACCTAGGGATAGTCCAAACGACAGATATCTATGGCACTTGAGATTAGGTCATATAGCAGAAGATAGGATTAACAAATTGGAGAAAAATGGGCTATTGAGTCCATTGACTTTTGAGTCATATCCAACTTGTGAATCTTGTCTTCAAGGCAAAATGACTAAACTCCCTTT
The DNA here is from genome assembly GCA_006176705.1 of Cocos nucifera. Lineage (NCBI taxonomy): Eukaryota > Viridiplantae > Streptophyta > Magnoliopsida > Arecales > Arecaceae > Cocos > Cocos nucifera. The sequence continues at coordinate 1,375,610 of QRFJ01000077.1, forward strand.
TGTTGGACATGGGGAGAGGGCCACAGATCTCCTTGCCCTAGTACATACTGATGTGTGCGGCCCATTCGATGTGTCGGCTAGAGGCAATTTTGTCTACTTCATTATCTTTACCGATGATCTGTCTAGGTATGGGTATGTGTATCTTATGAGACATAAGTCTGAAGCTTTTGAAAAGTTCAAAGAATTCAGACATGAAGTAGAAAAATAAACTGGAAAACCCATTAAGGTTCTTCGATCAGATCGAGGAGGTGAATACCTTAGCCGGGAATTCCTAGACTATCTTAAGGAAAAATGGCATAGTCTCTCAATGGACTCCACCAGGAACACCTCAACTCAACGGGGTTTCAGAATAGAGAAATCGGACTCTATTGGATATGGTTCGATCCATGATGAGCTTCACAGACCTCCCAGATTTTCTTTGGAGACATTCATTATTAACTTCAATCTATTTACTGAATAGGATTCCCTCTAAAACCTTTCCTACCACACCGTATGAGATATGGCACGGTAAGAAACTAAATCTGAGTCATCTCAGAATTTGGGGTTGTCCGGCTCATGTCAAAAGACAACAAGCGGACAAGTTAGAGTTTAGGTCCTTTAGAGCTCGATTCATAGGATATCCTAAAGAGTCATTAGGATACTATTTCTACATTCCAGAAGACCACAATGTGATTGTGAGTCGACATGCCATATTTCTTGAAAAATAGTTTATTCAAGATAGTGGCATTGGAAAGCAGATTAAGCTTGATGAGAAAGTCTCACAAGCAGAACGAGCTAAGGACCAAGTGGAACCAAATCAGGTTGAGCCAATAAGAACACTACCTCCTCCACCTCGTAGATCGAAAAGAGTTTTCCGTTCCCTGAAAGATACTTAGGTATTATTTCAGAGGATGTAGAGGAAATGTTCCTCGTAGGTAATGGTGCTCATGAAGATGATCCCAAAACCTACAACGAGGCGATATCAGATATCGACTCCGAGAAATGGCTTGAGGCAATAAAGTCAGAGATCGACTCGATGCACTCAAACCAAGTCTGAACCTTGGTAGATCCACCAGAAGGTATAGTACCTATTGGGTGTAAATGGATCTTCAAGAAAAAGATTGGTGTAGATGGGAATGTGGAGACATTCAAGGCTAGACTAGTGGCAAAAGGTTATAGTCAACGCGAAGGCATTGACTATCAGGATACCTTTTCCCCGGTAGCTATGCTAAAATCCATCCGCACATTGCTTGCTGTTGCAGCCTATTTCGATTATGAAATATGGCAAATGGACGTGAAAACGGCATTCCTAAATGGATATCTTGAGGAAGATATCTATATGGAACAGCCGCTAGGTTTCACATCCAGTGATACTGATCACAAGGTTTGCAAGCTGCAAAGGTCCATATATGGACTTAAGCAAGCATCTCGGAGCTGGAACACTCGTTTCAATGATGTGATCAAAAAGTTTGGTTTCATCAAAAACGAAGAGGAACCATGTGTTTTCAAAAGGGTCAGTGGGAGCGCTGTTGTCTTTCTCGTATTGTACGTGGATGACATCCTCCTTATTGGGAATGATATTCCCATGTTGACATCAGTCAAGATGTGGTTGTCCAAAGAATTCTCCATGAAAGACCTAGGTGAAGCATCCTTTATTCTAGGAATTAAGGTCTATAGGGATAGACCGAATAGGATGCTAGGACTTTCACAGAAGATGTACATAGAGGAAGTACTAAAGAGGTTTAGTATGGAAAAACTCTAAGAGAGGATTAATACCCTTCAGACATGGTATTCATCTTTCCAAGAAGATGTGCCCCAGCACACCTGAGGAAATAGAATGCATGAGCAAGATCCCTTATGCTTCTGCAATAGGGAGCCTCATGTATGCCATGCTATGTACACGACCTGATATAGCCCATGCTGTGAGTGTCACAAGCAGATATCAGTCAAATCCAGGTGAAGAACACTGGACTTCTGTGAAATGTATCCTTAAGTACTTGAGAAGAACTAAGGATATGATGTTGGTCTTTGGTAACGGAGAACTCCAAGTTCAAGGATACACAGACTCGGACTTCATGTCTGATATAGATGATCGAAAGTCGACATCTGGAAGTCTGTTTGTGTGCAATGGTGGAGCTGTCAGCTGGAAGAGTTCCAAGCAAACTATGATAGCAGATTCCACCATGGAAATAGAATATATAGCTGCATCAGAGGCTGCAAAGAAAGCATTTTGGTACAAGAAGTTTGCTGCAGAAATTGGAGTAATGCCATCAGATGCCATTCCTCTTTACTGCGATAACAATGGCGCCATAGCCCTTGCTAAGGAGCCGAGGTCTCACCAGAAGTCCAAGCACATTGAGCGGCGATATCATCTCATCCGCGATTACCTTGAGAAAGGTTACGTTGAGGTCAAGAGAGTCAACTCCGCAGATAATGTGGCAGACCCACTTACAAAGCCGTTGGGACAACAGAAGATCGAAGCCCACCTTGAGAAGATGGGACTTAGACTTATAGCCAATTGGCTTTAGGACAAGTGGGAGATTGTTAGATATATGTGCCCTAGAAGCCAGAATTGGCTGACACTTGTAATACACTTCTAGGGGCAAAATTATAATTTTGACTATAATTTATAAAATGGGTTATTTTCTATCACACATGTGTATTTAGTGTCTGTGATACATCCTTTGAGTTAATGGTAATGATAATTCATATTTTCAAGAGTTGAAAATTTAAGACATGAATAATCATTATTAACTCATAAACAGCTCCCGACCATAGGATCATCACGAGGATGGTGATTGATCCGAAAGGTTGGTGTACGATCGCTTCTCTTTAGTAGATGAGTCTTGAGTCTATGGTGTGGAGACACCGGAGCGAGAGTACAGGTACTCGTTAGAGAACGAGGGCACTGAGCGTGACCACCTCGAGTAGTCATTAGGAAGTCTACCTTCTCGTCAATGACTGACTCGATGCTGCAGTAGTGTGTCTGGTTCTTTGACCTGAGATGCATCGGCAGTTCACCTTGAGGGTGTTATAGTTTGACTACACCATTACTCGGTCTCCTAGCCATATGGAACCCTGAGGTGTATGTTGGCTATAGCATGTTCATTGTAGGAACTGGATTGCATCAAGATGGAATCTATCTACCTCGGTGGTAGAGGAGTAGCCCTATGATGATCATGAGAATCAAGTCCAGAAATCCATGGCCATGGTAGAGTGAAATAATAGAAAGAGTTTCTATTTAGATTTTCACATTGGACTCGAATCGAATGATTACATCATATGACAGAGACTAGGGTTTGACGAGTTCACCTTAACCCTAATCTGATCGGGGCTCAAGATAGAAGAACTGAATCACATAGGTAGCTGCACCAAAAGGTTCATATCAGCTCTGATGGGTTGCCACCATATACTGCTAGGTGTCACTGGTGGATTTTGGGAGCAATTAGAATAATTTAGATGATCGATCATTCTAGCTGTTCGAATCAGAAGAGTTCTGATCCATCGAAAGAAGTTTCGATGATGTCTATGATAGAGATTGTTGGTGCAGAAATCCGTCCTCGCCGGAGGTTGCCGAAATCGAGGCCGCTGAGGTCGCCGCCGGGGACCTGCAAAACGAAGTCCCGTCCGGAACCGGTGGGGTGGTGGCTCCGGCAGGACCCTCCGACGGTCAAGTTAGCTTCCGGCCAACAGTAATGGAGTGCTCGGAATGAGTTCCGGAGCTTAGAGATGAGGAGGAGAGCTTAGAGAGTCGAGAGTTCAGAGAGCTTAGCCTTGGCGTATCTGGAGGGGTCCCTTTATAGCGGAGCTTAGTTGATGGTGACGGCCATGCCGTCTGGCAGAGAGTCATCGGGCAGCATGGAGTTCGGTACGGAGAGGACGGCATCGTTCGGTGGATCGTGGGAGCCATACTGGCAAATCGTGGGCCGCATGGAGTCCGGTACGGAGAGGAAGGCACCGTCCGGTCTTGCTGCAGGCGATAGTTCGTCCAGAGGAGTTCGGACTTGTAACAGAATTCGGCCGAAGGAAAAACCCGGGAGGAGCTCGGCTAGCTGAAGGGTCGGCCATCTGTAGAGTTCGGCCGAGGGACGATTGCCGAGGAGTTCGACCGCCTGGAGTCGGTCCGAAGGGGTTCGACAACCTGGGCTCGCCTGGAGTCGGTCCGAAAGGAAAACCCGAGAGGAGCTCGGGTGGCCGAACGGGCGTCTGGGAGGAGTCCGTCTCCCGAAGAAGTCCTGCCGCTTGGAGTCCAAGGAGCTCGGCCGTCAGGAAGTTCGGCTGGCGGTGGGAGTTCGGCCCGGACCTTGGCGCAGGGGAGTTCGGCCTCTAGGCAGTTCGGCCCGGACCTTGACGCAGGGGAGTTCGGCCTCTAGGCAGTTCGGCCCGGACCTTGGCGCAAGGGAGTTCAGCCTCTAGGCAGTTCGGCCCGGACCTTGGTGCAGGTGAGTTCGGCCTCTAGGCAGTTCGGCCCGGACCTTGGTGCAGGGGAGTTCGGCCTCTAGGCAGTTCGGCCCGGACCTTGGTGCAGGGGAGTTCGGCCTCTAGGCAGTTCGGCCGTGGTAGGGGCTCGGCCTGGCGCCTGGCGCTAAAGCTCTTCAGCGGCTACTGGTTGCATTGGGCCGAGCATCGGGCTAGACTTCGGTGGGAGCGGAATTTATCCCCAATAGAGATCATGACATATCCCATTACCATACAGAACTGAACCTAACTGGGTCATACAAACAAGGGTTTGAATCTGGTGATCATCAATTGAACTGATCTAGTTCAATTGATCTGAATGAGATTCAATTAGGTTCAAGGAAATCGTGCTAGCACTCGATTGAACCTAACGTTCTTCTTTTGCTATCACAAATAAGTTGTCCTGACTGAGCCAAAGGAGTTTATGCTCAATCAGAGGCCTTCATATGGTCTGACTGGAGGTTGTCCAAGTCAGAATAGATTGTCTTATTTGTAAGACATTACCTGCCATTTTTGGTCACCTGCCATTTCTTGTTCTTTGACTTTGGTCAAAAGTCTACCGTTGACTGGTCAAACGTTGACCATTGACCCTTTGACTTTTGACCACATGTCATGCACCTATTGGAGAGCTGGTGGGGGCCTGTCCCCCTGCCAGAACCTGGCAAGGAGAAGGGCGCACGCCAAGGGTGGCGTGAGCCCAAGTAGGAGGCGCCTTGGAGTCCTTGTTGGACAAGGACTCCACCTCCCTTTTGGATTCCAATCAGAGTTCTACTAAGAATCCAGTTTGACTGGTCTTAGGCGCCCTCTAAGGAGGAATCCAGGGGTCTCTATTTCAACCAATCAGATTTAGATCTGATTTCACAAAGGGTTGTGATTGGTTGAGAGGAAGAGGAGTTGGATCATAAGAGGTCTATAAATAAGACCCTGCGCCCAACCCTAATCTAATGCTATTAGACACGCCCCAAGGCTGCCTCTCCCCTCCTTCTCCATGCCATAGTCTCTTCTCCCCTTGCTCTCCACGTCCAAAAGTGTTTTGGATTTAGGTTGGTGCGATTCAGATCAAGGAAAGGCGATCAAAAGCAAGAAGGCTGCGCTGCTGCAAAAGGACGACTGCAGATCTTCAAAAGAGTTTTGAAGATCCTTCAGATCAGATCCAGATTTGATTTTTGGAGGCGTGATAGAGAAGAAGAGGATCTCCGATCCAACCCTAGTGGATACCGGTAGAGGCCAGGCGCTTGCGTGGCTTAGATCCAGAACCTTCCGCTGCAATCAGGATCATCTACAGGATAATAGGATTACCCAAATCAGGTAAATTAAATTTAATTTAATTTATCTTATTTTATTTTATTTATTAAAATAATAAGAATCAGATCTGAAATATATCAAGATCTGATTGAGATCAAGAGAAAATTTTTGAAATATATCTCTTGATCTAATCAGATCTGGACGAACCTGGATCGAAAAATCAGGATTTCCCTTCAAAGTGATGATACAGTATTATGCGGAGGGAAGGCCAGTAGAGGAGACCGCGTGGGAGATGCATTCCTTTTTTGGAGTGCTTGTGAGGCAGTCAGACATTATTCCCATAGAGCCCAAAGACTGACGATTGATGGATGATACTGTCAGAGATCGAGTGTGGGAGGAGATATGGATAAGTGCATCTTAATTATATTTATGCATTTTATATGTTTACACTATATTTGATTAGAATAATTTTGTAACTGACTTTTGATAACTTTATGCAGAGAATGTATGACTTTTCTGATCACGAGAGAGCTCGAGATGCCCGACTAAAGAAGATTGAAGAGTTGTACTGGAGCTAAAAGATCAAGCTCCATAGAGGATGGTTCGAGCACTGACGAGACACTCCAGAGAAGCTTATTCTGTGGATACAGGACTATCCTCCAAGTTAGTGGAAGAGGATGGTTATACATTAAAGGAGCCAGAAGTTTGAGGTAAAATTACTAACTTTTGAATTTTTCAATACACTTAAAGTTATATTTAAATATTTATTATTTATTTGAATACTTGTTAGGCTATCTTTCATCAGAACCGAAAGAATCGGACAGCCCAGGAGTATACACACACTCTAGACCATGAGTCTATGGCCAGTCATATGCACAGAGAGATAATAAATTCTAAATCTTAGTAGATAAATTAAATTGATATTTTTTTTATATTTCTGATAAACTGATCCATTGTTATAGCTGATGAGAGATGGAGTGATGTCCATCCATAGTGAGATCTTTCGATCCAACCGTATGGACAAAAAGGATAGATCGATGAATGCTACGATCGAAAAGATTTTTGTAAGTATTAAATATATTAGTATATATTATTAGTATTATAGCATCTGTTATAAAATTTTATTTGTACTTACAATTATAGGATCAGTTAGATGTGCTCGCGAACGAGGGCCCGGATACCTCTGGCCCTCATGACTATCTATCTCAGGTCTTGGGGCCTAAGCACTTTAGGAGGATCCGATGCAGACCTGGACATACGTCGATCAGCTATTAGTCTGAGATGAGCATCTCTTCACAGGCTTCCGGTGTCGTCAGTCGGGAGGAGCTTAAGGCAGCGTTGGCACGAGCAGATCATGCTGCGATACGGACAGATCGAGCCGAGGAGCGTCCATCTCATCGGAGGGCATCGTGAAAGAAATGGTGTCGATGATCAATGTGTATTTTGGAGATGCCTTCACGGGCTTTGAGGATATGTTGGCACGCATTCCAACTCCAGCTCCTCCAACTTCGCCTTCAGCTCGTGCTCCATCTCTCGAAAACGACGATGATGTAGATTTAAAGAAAACTTTTAACATATTTTTTAAATATTATAATAAATTTTATTCGATAATAAAATTTTAGCATTTTAGAAATATTTTTTTGTGTTATATATCTCTACATTTATCAAATAAAATATATAAAAAATTAAAAAAATATATTATTTTAATTATTTAAAAGCTACGGCAGCGGTTTTACAACCGCTATCGTAGACATGCCAACCGCTTTCGTAGGCAATGTGTCAATCGCTACATTAGACCTAAGGCAGTGGTTACATAACCGCTTTCATAGAGAAGGACTGCCATAAACAAGCCTATGGTAGTGGTTTAAAAACTACTGCAATAGGATCTATATAGCAGCGGTTTTAATAATCGCTGCAACAATCGCTGTCATAGACCTACGGCAATGGTTGCAGTGGCAGCGATTAGTTAACCGCTGCCATAGCCTATAGCAATGATTTTTTGGGCTACAACAGCGGTTACAAACCGCTGCCATAGTCCGATTCGGTGGTAGTGACTACAGCTATAGCAAGGACATCCCACGTAGAAAGTGAGAGAGAACTAGGGGGATTATTTCGCCGATCTATCCATAATCCAAAGCTTGCTAAACTCGAATGCTGAAATGAATTGCCAATGGGACTCCAATTCGGATGCTGATCCTTTCAAGTATGGATCATATCAAGTAGATGGTCCCTCTAGCAGTGATTTTCTCCATGGATTTGGAGACAGCAGCTTATTTTGAACTGGGTCCAAAATAAGAGTAAGTGATGTTAAATGTGTGTTAAAAAAGCATTTGTGCCCTGGCTTATAAATAACAAAAGGGTATAATTAGAACTAAAATGAAGCATGGGCAAGAATTGTTAAATTACATTGAGATGCAGCTATCGTCCAAGATAGCATCTGATCCTTCTTCAGCATCTGCTTTCAATTTTAATCTTACATTTATCTGCTTATGTTATGGATGGGACTATGAGGTGTTCTCATTTTAGTAAATGGTGATCCTGTACTCAGTTGTGTTAATCTTAGTTTTCTTGTATCCTTCTTTTGGAACACCTATACTACTTTTGTATGTAGTCTGCTTATGTTATCTGCATACAACTTCATCCATATCCTTAATGAAGTTGAGTTTCTTACCAAGAAAAAAAAAAAATACAATGAGATGCAAGGCGAAGAGTTAGATTCTAATAAATTATAATTTCTCTGCACTTAGAGCATGTTTGGGTAATCTAATAAGATTGGGTTATATCACTATAACAAAAATAATCTATAATAATAAAATTTTAATAACACTCTAAAAAAAGTGTTACTATAAATACTTTTTATAATAATTTTAAAAAATATCATAAAAAATATATAGTATTGTAGCACTTTGTCAAGGATGTTGCTAAAAGTTATTATATAGCAATAGTATCTTATAACTACTACAAGAAATTATATTCAATTATAATAGTTTTAAACATTATCATAGAAGATCTATTATGATGGTTATTTATAGATATTACTAAAATTTGTAATATTATAATAGTATTATATAAAAATAATATATGAAAAATCTAATGATTACTTAGAAAATAATTTATATCTATAAGAACGATATAGAAAATCTAACTTGTATTAGAAATATATAAATATTTAAGGATTACTTAAATAAAATATATAATATAAAGTTTTAAAATATTATATATTAAATATCATAATTTTTTACTTATAGTATAAATAAGAAAAATTATGAATTATCTACTTTTAAAAAACTTTAAAAAATAATATTTATAATTATAAAATATATTAAAATTATTTATATTTTAAAAATATTTTTAATAATAATATTTTCAAGATATTATAAAGAATTAAATGAAGTAATTTATTTTTTTATTTTCTTTCAAAAAAAGAGCATTGATTTTTTGTAAAAATAATTAATTATTAAAATTTTATAATATATTTAAAATAAGTATATTTATCATATGAATAAATTTTGAATGAGTATAATAAACCATAACTTTATATTAGAAGTTAATATTATCATGGTGGCTAAGTTTAGATAACCATCCAATAAGTATTAGGTAGTTAGGTTCGATTTTATATATAGATAATTAATTAAAATTAATTATAGATTTGATCAAATACAAGAATGTCATATATAAACATGATTTAATAAGATATATTTGATTATAAAAATATTAATATTAATTTTAAAAATATATAATTATAAATATAGTATTATTTTTAAAAAATATTTGATTTTGATTACATCTATAGGGATAGTTATAATCGCTATAATAAGTTATATTGATGGTTATAAATCATCGTTGCGGAATGACTTAAAATCATTATCATAAACTTGCTTCAAGGATGCCATATAAAGAATCAAAGGATCAATTCCATTTTAAAAAAAAAAAAGAATCAAAGGATCGACAACACCAAAGTAACTGAACCAATAAGACAGGTCAAGGGGAACTAAATATGCAGAAACACATGTAATGACGACATAGCGAGCTGCAAAAAGAATAAGATGAAGGGTACTGAGAATGGAGAAAAAAAATCCATAAATGAACTCCCTCTAGACAAACAAATCCACACCACAAGAACCTTCAAGAACGCCAAACACCTAGAATCCGAAGTCCAATGGTTAAATCGCGGTTCACAGCTTGCAGCTAATCCCCGACGATATCTTGGCTGATGACTAACATTCTCTCCAAACATAAGATAGAGTTCATTACCTTAGAAATTTACGTGCATACACTTTTAAACAAACTTATGCGCCACCAGTTCTAGCTTCTTATAGGGTAATTATTTCTCAAGAGGAATTCCTCTGGGGTGGCTACTTAATCTAACAATCTTCACGTATGTTTGTGATCATGTTTCATTCAAAATCAAGTGCAGAACTAAAGAAACAGATGAAATGAAAATCTGATCAGATTACATATAGCAGGATTAATTACCGTCAGATCATTGAGATATTGTAGAAGGGCTAACAAGATGGAATCATCATGGCTGGTTCTTACATCATAAAAATCTGATGGGATTGCATATAAATTGATATATAATAGAAGGATTTACAAGATGGAATTATCATAGCTGGCTCTATACATCTAGTGGTTTCTTCTTTCATACCCACACTCCCAACCACTCACAGCATAGCCAGTTATACTAAAGAAATTAAGAAGAATCATATCAAGGAATGTACCACAAAAACATTAAATCATTCCATTATCCACGTATGCGGACAGGCAAATTTCTGGAAAAACTAAAAGCCTTCTATTCCCGGCAAAATTTACGTGGTCGTTGACCCACGATTCCAAGAACGCCAACTCCTATCATTTGCGCTCAGATCCTGGAAGTTTAATCCAAACTGTTACCTTACCACACTGGGTTTTCCGCTTAGCCCATTTACCAGGCTTGCAGGGGGGACGTTGGAGAGCGGCCCGCGACGGTTCAATGGGCCCGGACTGAGAAACCGCCGCACCACCGATGCCAACCGGATTATCTGAACCTCCACGGCCTTGTTGGGTCTGCAGAGCGTGGGCATTCTTGGGTATCTTGAAAGACCCGGAAGCGGATCCCGGAGCTTCGCTGCCCGGTCTGTTCGGCCTTGTCCCCATCGGAGTGGGGCAACCCGGGCTGCGCCGCCGTGGATGAAGGCCCAGGTCTCGAACCGACACATTCCCGGCCGGGTTCACGATTTGGTCCGGTCTTTCGTCTCCGCCCTGCTCAGCGGTTGGACCCGGACCGCCATGGCCTGGATCGGGACTCATCTCGCCGGCGGTGGCCAACACAGATCTTGCTTGTGAACCATGGTTCAAGGTGGGTTCCTTGAACTCGCCATGGGTCAAGGCGGGTTTCTTGAAATCGGCATGGGTCAAGGCGGGTTTCTTGAAATCGCCAGGGGTCCAGGAGGGTTTCTTGAACTCACCATGGCCACTGGAAGTAGTGGCCTCGTCCAAGATGGACTTGAGCTTCTTGATCTTGGAAAGATGGAAATCCTTGACGAATGGACCGGCCAAATTCTTGATGTATTTGTCCTCCGCCTTCTTGAGCTTGCAAAGAACCTCCTCAGCTTGGGACCCGAGTATTCTTACCTCCGCTCTTCCGGGGATGGTATAACGACCGGACGATGGGTCCCGGATGATGTTATTCCGCTGGGTTAGCTGGTTGAGGTGGGAGGGGAACAAGCTGCCATGATGGGGGGGAAGATGGTAGTTGGCCGCTATAAGGTACTCGTTGATCTCATCTGCGGTCAGACCTTCTTCGCCTCCATGTTCCATCAGCGCCTTCTGCACCATCTGATCCTCGGAGAACGGAAACCAAACTCGACGTTAGAAAGAGAAAAGAAAAAAAGAGATATTCTTCAATAAAATGAGATAGGGACCTCAACGTAGGGTGGGTGGGTCCGAGGGGTTAGTCTCGTGACTTTAGGACCAGTAAGCGAAGCACCATCTTTCTTCTCCATCGAGAGAGAGAGAGAGAGAGAGAGACAAGAAGACGGAAGCTTCTATTTGATTTCAAGAATAGAATGGAAGAGTGAGAACTATACTAAGGCGCCTGAGGCGTGGGAGGTAAATCTGTTTAAATGTTATATAGAAATATTAGGTTTTTTTTATTGTAATAATCTTGTTCTTTGATACCAGCTGGTACCCATAATTCCGATCAAAATTGCACGAGTTGCAAAGTCTACGTAATTATTGCAAGTTACTTAAAAAGATATGGCATCAACGGAAAAGCCCATGCTTACCATGCATGAGATTGCTCGTACACTTATGAAAAGCCCATGAGGGCCATTGATGCAGCCAATAACATGCTGCCACATCAGCAGCATGTCAACCGGTGCGTTGAGATGAGAGATGAGATGCATCTGAAGTCATGCACGGCTGCAACTTTACTTCTTATTCCTTTTCCCATTCACCGTGCCTTTCTAATTTTCTTCTTTCCACCTCGAGAGTGGTCCCTAGGTTTCTTTCGGATTTTCAACACATTTTTATTTTATCAGTAATGATATTATATATATTAAATAAATTAATTATCAATTAAATCAACATGCATCTTCAAATAAATTAATATATAATTTTTAAATTATAGAATTTACTAATAGATAGTATATTAATAGAAAATATATGCTTTCCAAATTAATCATCAAACAATCTGATATATATCTCCAAACGAACTGATATACAATTTTTAAAATACTATATTTACTAGTATACGCTACATGTTTGATGATATATATTCATTGATTTTTTGATATATATACTACAAGTTTCTTTAATATATATTGAGTAGTATCTCCAACTAAAAATTATATAGTACAAGATCATCTGATCTTGTATTGTGTATTGATGAATTTGATATTTTTTATATTTATCTGAAGGTTTATATAGCTTGATGATTAATTTATTTTATGTATTATTTGACAATATAGTATATATCAATAAAAATATATCATAAATTAAAATGATAAAAAAAATATATTATATTTTTTATTTTTAATTATAAGACTAACAACTCCTTTAGTTGAAGGAATCTTTGACTTTTAGGTTTCTTCTTTAAAATTGATATCAGAAGAAATATGATAAACTGTGAAGTTCGTCTTATATTTTTTCTCTAGTACCTACTACGTATGATTTTTGTTCAAAATGGCCACCTCTCTCTATCACCCTTCACTTGAATTACCAATTACACTAGAGACAAATCCTCCGGTACTCCCCAATCACACCATTAACCACAAATTCTAATGCTAAAAATCAAAATTTCCTCTAACATATCCCTACAAAATTTTTTAAAATATATAAAAATAATAAAAATAATAGAGAGAGTAAAACCTGTTCCCTTCATGGAGGAAGAAAAAGATACTCCTTATCTTTCTTCTATAGAGATATTTTGGAATCACTCTAATTTGGACCTTCTCAAATTCTCTAGTTTTTCTGTGACGAAAGAGACAGAAGGATGAGAAAATCATATGAGCTTCAATAATCAAATAGGATATAATCAACTAGTCGATAGGATCAGAAAGCATAATCTTGATAATATATATTTTCCAGAATTTGAATATAAATTTGAACCATTCACTATTCAGTTAATCAAGACAAATTTAGCCTAAAACAAAATAGAGAATTTTGGCCAATTTTCTCCACATCCCCTTGTTCTCTCATCTGAAATCTAGTATCTTAGTTTCTTTTTGAATGGGGAAGACAATCTCTAAACTTAGAGGATAAGTGATTGATGATGGGTAATGTTGGGATTGGTCCCCAATGATGGCATGCAGGGACCATGTCATGCGATAACAAGGCACCCCAGTGTTGGGGGACGCATCTGGTGGACTCTGTTTGTTCAGTTGATAAATAATGAACGATGAGTAGCTAGGATAGTTGTTGTTAGGGGTGCGAATGAGAATAGTAGCCTCCTTGTTCTAGTGAGAATCTGAAGTAGAGGACGTAAACGAGACGAAGTGGAGGAAAGGGACCAAAAAGAATAATAAAAGAACTAGGGATCCAACTCTAGTCGGTTTGCATTCTACCCTCGCTTTTAAGTAATATCAAGGTGAACAGGTGTCGTTCTAACATGATGAGGGCACCATTTCATGCACTCAAATGAGTGAATGAAGGCGTCTCTAGCCTCTACCAACTATAGTTGCATTTGGTAGGTGATCTATCATAGAATTTAATCATCCACCTTTGATTTGATTGATCTTTGATGAACAGGGTCCAAAATAATAGTAACTACTATAAATGTGTGTTTAAAAAACATTTGTGGCCTAAGCTTATAAATAGTAGAATGCTATAATTTAGAACTAAAATGAAACATGGGCAAGAATTGTTAGATTATGCCGAGGACTTGGGGAAGTGGAGATGGAAAATGATAATTTCTAGAAAGTGGGTGGGAGCCCCCTAATTTAGCTAGAGTTTTAAGAAGAAAGAATAAAAAAAGTTCTTTACATGAGAAGAAACTTCCTACATTTCATGACTGTGTAAATCCATGAAGGAGGTAGATTTTGGGACTTTCCATAGGATGAAAATTAATGATCCTTTTTCTTTTCCAAAAATATTTTTTTAATATTATTTTTATAAATATTAATATAATATTATATTAATACCATGTTAATATTTATCTTTATATAAATATAATACATATATTAATATATTGATATTTATATTAGTATTATATTAATTTTTTATTTAATAATATTTTATATTAATATTGTTGATGCAAAATCTAATCGTCGTCGAAATCCGTTGGAGTGAAGGCCGATGAGGTCGCCGTCGGGGACCTGCAAAACAAAGTTCCGTCCGGAGCCGATGGGGGTGGCTCCGGCAGGATCCTCTGACGATCAAGTCAGCTCCAGTCAACAGGAATGGAGTGCTCAGTGTGGAGTTCGGTAGAGTTTAGAGGAGGAGAGAAGTATTTTTAGAACCTGGCGTAAGCGTATTTGGAGGATCCTTTTTATAGAGGGAGCTTGTCGTAACTGCCTTGATTAATGATTGTCGTAATTGTCCTGATCAATGCCAATCGTTATTGATTTTAAATGCTGATCGTTATTAACTTGATAAATGCCGATCATTATTATTGTGTAACCATTTAGTAGTGGGATTGCTTGCAGGAATCCATCAATGGTCCGTAAGAAGTTTGGCTTCCATAGAAGTTCGGCTACTGAAAGTTCGACCGTTGGGAGTCTGAAGGAGCTCGACCGCTGAGGAGTTCGACTAGCTGAAGGGGGTGTCTGGGAGGAGTCCGACTTTCGAAGAAGTCCGACTGAGGAGTAAGCTGAGAAGTTCGGTTGAGGGATTATTGCTGCGGAGTTCGATCGGATGAAGGAACGACCGCTGAGAGTCCGAAGGGGCTCGACCGCTTATCAGTTCGGTTGGCTGTAATAGTTCGGCCAATATCCATCCGTCGAAGTTCTTCCGCAGCTACTGGCCGCATCAGACTGGGCATCGAACTTGACTTTGGTAGGATCAAAATTTATCCCCAACACTAGCCCCCCCACTCTCGAGTTCGAAACTCGAAGGAAGGAAGTGCAGAAAAGGCGACTGCCGAAGTCTTCTTCCGGGCTTCATGCTGGTTCAGGTTGATGCTCGGAGGAGATCTCATCTCCGGCTAAAGTTGATGTTGAAGTTGAAGCTCTCTAGCCGAAGTTGATACGGTCGCTCGGGAGAGATCCTATCTCTCGCCGAGGTCAAAGTTGACGCTCTCCAGCCGAGGTTGGCCCGGTCGCTCGGGGGAGACCTTATTTGATCGAGGTTGATAGGGTCGCTCTTCGAACTTCTTGGGAGAGATCTTATCTCTAGCCGAAGTCGCTTCTCGGAAGAGATCTTATCTCTGGCCGAACTTCTCGGGAGAGATCTTATCTCTAGCCGAGGTGGTCGCTTTTCGGGAGAGATCTTATCTCTGGCCGAGGTTGATTCTCGGGAGAGATCTTATCTCTAGCCGAGGTTGCTTTTCGGGAGAGATCTTATCTCTGGCCGAACTTCTCGAGAGAGATCTTATCTCTAGCCGAGGTGGTCGCTAGGAAGAGATCTTATCTCTGGCCGAGGTTGATTCTCGAGAGAGATCTTATCTCTAGCCAAGGTTGTTGCTCGCGTTAGGACGAGGTTCTCCTCCTATTCCTAACGGGCTGTGGGGGCACATAAGCGGACCGCTGTTAGGGCCTCTCCCCCCATCTCGTCCTTTGTGAACGAGGCCTTCGCTTGGGAGAGATCTTATCTCTAGCCGAGGTTATTGCTCGCGTTAGGACGAGGTTCTCCTTCTGTTCCTAACACGGCAATCTGCTTCTTCCCTATCATCGCATAGTTTTCGCATTTAGAAATAATATTATCGAAAGAAAAAAATTTTATTGAAAGGAAGTTACTAGCAGTGCATCCCCAAATTCTGTATTTTAAGGTCGTGGTAGCATTGTTCCTCCGCATTTCTTCGGCAATAAGTCCCGGGGTGGACGACCTCCTCATGCTCGCCTTCTCAATTTGGTGCAAGCTCTTATCGCTGGGAGACGACGAATCGCTGATGCACCAAGCTCCTCCCAAGGGCAATGTGGATGAAGCCGTAAGGTGGCCGACCTCCTTGCGGTCTCTAGCTATGGCAGTGCCGAGCTCCTTGCTGTCTTTGGCTATGGCAGCGCCCTTGGCCAATCTTTTCCTGCTTCAGGCTGGTGCCGGAGGAATTTACCCAACCACCCCTTTCTGGCGAGCTCCTCAATTTCGTCTCAGAGCTAGATGCATTCCTCGGTGTCAAGGCCGTGGTTGCGATGGTAGAGGCAGTACTTATTTCGATCGCGCTTGTTTGGGGGAGACTGTAATCCTTCTGATTTTGGCAGCTGGTTCTTCACTTCGGTGAGAATTAGAGTTCGAGGAGCGTTGAGGGGGGCGTAGTCGCGGAACCTTCCAGGAGGAGGGCTTCTTTGCGCCCCTCTGTCGGGGCTTCCTTGGTGGCAAGCTTGAGGTGAAGTTCGGCCTCACTTGCGCTGGGGAGGTCGTGGACGCGGCTGGACTTGCGAAACCCTCCATGGGAATTCCTTGGTGGCGAGCTCGAAAAGTTCGGGCCTTGTGCTGTGGAGGTCGTAAGCACGGTCGAACTTCATTCCGTCTCTTCGTGAAACCTGCGGGAGAACTTCATGCCCTTTGTCGGAGCTTCCTTGGAGTCAGGGAGTCCTCGCTTGTCCTGGGGCGGTCGTGAGCACAGCCGAACTTCATCTCACCTTCTGTGAAATTTTTGTAGGGGTCTTCCTTGGTGACATACTCGAGTGGGAGTTGCTTGCACCGAACTTCATTCCGGTGATGAGGTTTAAGGGGGAGTTCGGCCTCACTTGCACCGAACTTCATTCGGCGGGAGAACTTCGTTCCGCCCTTGCTTGCACCGAACTTCCTGCTTCTTTTGTCCAGACTTCCTTGACAACAAGCTCAAGGGTGAGCTCGGCTTTCCTTGAGCTGCCGAACTTCATTCCACTTTTCCATGAAAGCTTCCGCGGGAGGACTTCATGCCACTTCGTCGGGGCTTCCTTGGAGTCATACTCGAGAGGGAGTCCTCGCTTGCCCTGGGGCAGTTGTGAGCTCGACCGAACTTCATCTCACCTCGTATGAAATCTTTGTAGGAGGCTTCCTTGGTGACATACTCGGGCTGGAGTTCGGCCTCACTTGCGCCGAACTTCATTCCGATGATGAGCTTTGAGGGGAGAGTTCGGCCTTGCGTGCGCCGAACTTCATTCCGATGATGAACTTCGAGGTAGAGTTCGGCCTCACTTGCGTCGAACTTCGCTCCGCTTTTCCACGAAAGCTTCCGCGGGAGGACTTCATGCCCCTTCCTCGATGATGAGCTTCGAGAGTGAGCTCGGCTTTTTTCGCGCCGAACTTCATTCCGCTTTTCCGTGAAACCCTCCGTGGGAGAACTTCCTGCTGCTTTTGTCCAGACTTCCTTTAGGACGAACTCGAGGGGAGCTCGGCTTTCCTCGCGTCGGACTTCATTCCGAAGCTTCATTCCGCTTTTCCGTGAGACCCTTTGCGGGAGAACTTCCTACTTCTTTGTCAGAGCTTCCTCGATGATGAGCTTCGAGGTCGTGGACGTGGCCGAACTTCATTCTACCTCCTTGGATGCGGCCGAACTTCATTCCACCTCCTTGCAAAACCTTCTGTGGGGGAACTTCTTCCTTCTTTACCCGGACTTCCTTGACGACGAGCTTGAGGTGGAGCTCGACTTTGCTTTAGCTGCCGAATTTTACTTCGCCTCCTGTGAATTCTTTGTAGGGGGTTTCGTTGATGACATACTCAAGATGGGGGGAGTTCGACCTGACTTAAGCGATGAGCTTTGTGGGGGAGTTCGGCTTCGCTTCCGCCGAACTTCGTTCTGACCTTCTTGTGAAACCTTCTGTGGGAGAACTTCTGCTCTCTGTTTCTCCTTCTTAAGGGTGATTGGTATGTCCAAATGCTTTTTCTTAAGGCTGGTTCCTCGCATCCTCATGATGGATTTGCTGGCAACGTCTCCGTCGGAGGTTGTCGCATGGCCAGCATCATCTCGACGGAGCCACGGATCCGACCGGTAGGTTGAACTGCTCCACATCTGCGATGGCTTCGTATGGAAACTGGGCTGCCAGGGCTGAGACAGGAACAGACGGATCTGGCGCGTAGGCTGTCGATCGCCGAGTCGAAGCTCTCGAGGTATTTTCTCTTCGGGAGAGAACTCTAGTGAGGAAGAAGAGGGATCTCCGGAGAGAGAGAAATCATCGCCTAAAACTTCTTTAAGAACAAGAGAACCTCGGCTTCCTTTAAGAGAGAAATCATCGCCGGGCTCTTCCTCTAGCGCCAATCTATTGACGCAAAATCTGATCGTCGCCAGAATCCGTTGGAGTGAAGGCCGATGAGATCGTCGTCGGGGACCTGCAAAACAAATTTTCATTCGAAGCCGGTGGGGGGTGACTCCGGCAGGACCCTCCGACGATCAAGTCAGCTCCAGTCAACAGGAATGGAGTGCTCAGTGTGGAGTTCGTTAGAATTTAGAGGAGAGAAGGATTTTTAGAACCTGACGTAAGCGTATCTGGAGGGTCCTTTTTATAGAGGGAGCTTGTCATAACTGTCTTGATTAATGATTGTCGTAACTGTCCTGATCAATGCCGATCATTATTGACTTGATAAATGCCGATCGTTATTATCGTGTAACCGTTTAGTAGTGGGATCGCTTGCAGGAATCCGTTAATGATCCGTAAGAAGTTCGGCTTCCATAGAAGTTCGGCCACTGAAAGTTCGACCGCTGGGAGTCCGAAGGAGCTCGACCGCTGAGGAGTTTGGCTAGCTGAAGGGGGTGTCTGGGAGGAGTCCGGCTCCCAAAGAAGTTCGATCGAGGAGTAAGTTGAGAAGTTCGGTTAAGGGATTACTGCTGCGGAGTTTGGCCGGCTGAAGGAACGACCGTTGAGGAGTTCGACCGCTGAGAGTCCGAAGGAGCTCAGCCGTTTATCAGTTCGATCGGCTGTAATAGTTCGATCAATATCCATCCGCCGAAGTTCTTCCGCAGCTACTGGCCGCATCAGGCTAGGCACCGAACTTGACTTCGGCAGGATCGAGATTTATCCCCAACAAATATTATATCAATTCATATATATTAATGTTGTATTAATATAATAAGTTATTATCATAATGTTATATTATATTATATTTATATTTATATAAATATTTATATAGAGCTTGGGAGTAAAAATATATGGTCTTATATCTATTAAAAGTATATTAAGTATTTTATATAGTTTTTCTTGGAAAGTAGATGTTCAACTAAATATAAGCTACTCTGAAATATGTCACTTTTCTATAATCAATCAAATATACCAAAGTTATATTCTCAAGCACCATATTATCAAAAAATAATTTTTTTAAAACGTAACTTTCTAAGAAGAAAAATTTTTCTACGAACCAAATGAATCATGAGATGTAGCTATCATCCAAGATGCCTTTTGATCCATCTTCAGCATCTACTTTTAATTTTAATATTACATTTATCTACTTATGTTATGGATGGGATTTTGGGTATTCTTATTTTGGTGGTCGTGTACTTATATGTCTTTACCTTGGTTTCTTTGTAACCTTTTCTTTTAACATTGGTACTACTTTCGGATCATGCTTGTTTGTACTGTCCTTCAATAAAGTTGAGCTTCCTCCCCCCCCCCCCCCCAAAAAAAAAGGAGGGAGATATAAGGCGAAGAATTAGATTCCAGTAAATTATAATTTTTCTGCACTTAAATTGTGGTTGGGTCATCTAAAAAGATTGAGTTATATATATTTCCTGCTGGATTTGTGGATTAGGCCATCTAGTTAGAATTTGTTTGGATCATCAAGTTTAATTCAACAAGATTCACAAGGAGAAGAATTAGATTCTAGTAAATTATAGTTTTTTCCACACTTAGAGTTTGTTTGGGTAATCTAAGAAGATTGAGTTATATTTCCTACTGGATTTGTGGATTAGGCCATCTATCCAGAATCTGTTTGGATCATCAAATGTAATTCAACAAGATTCACAAAAACACGAAATGGCCTAGGACTATATTCAAACAGAATTTTTTTAAGAATTGATTGGCCCAAATTCCGTAGGGAGAAAAAAAAAAGAGACCTTAGCGGATCTTTTTAATTTGTGCTATCACACGACAACAGATTGGGAGAGAGGTCCAATTCATGTGGCTAGGCCAAGTTTCATGTTCTATAATACTAGAAATCATATTTGCAATCCTAATAATGCAATAGGATTATCCAAAGAAATCCTTAATCTTATAGTTAATTTTTAAAAAGCCTAAAACAAGCAACATAAACTATTTTAGGGTAAACAACTAGTCCAGTAATTCATCTTCAGTGCAATCGAACAAACACTATTTAGATTTTCAAGTGTCTGATTAAAGAACAATAACCAAAAGAAGGAAAAGAATGTTCACAACAAAGTCAAAATTGAATCAACCATCAAGATGATCTTTCTTTCCACATTGACCGGTAATAACAATGTCATGTCAACGTAGCTAGCCACATAAAGAATCAAAAGGATCAATTCCATCAAAAAAAGAATCAAAGGATCAACAACATCAAAGTAACTGAATCAATAAGACGGATCCGCAAGAACTAAATACCCAGAACCACATGTAATCACGACATAGCCACCTGCAAAAAAGAATCTCAAGAGACGAAGGGTACTGAAAAAGGAGAAAAAAAAAATCCATCAATCAAGTCCTTCTAGAAGAACAAATCCACACCCATCATTTACGGTGGAAAGGCAATCTGCTTGACGCCACAAGAACCTTCATGAACGCCAAACACCTAGTAGTTAAATCGTAGTTCACTGCTTGTAGCTAATCCCCTATGACATCTAGGCTGGTGGCTAACACTTAATCTAACAATCTTCACGTATATTTGCCCAAGTTTCATTCAAATTCAAGTGCAGAAATAAAGAAACAGATAAAAAGAAATCTGACCAGATCGGATAAAACGGGATCAACCATCAGATCATTGATATAATCTGATCGGATTGAATATAACAGGATTAACCATCTGATCATCGACATATAATAGAAGGATTTACAAGATGGAATCATCATAGCTGGCTCCGTACATAAAGTAGTTCCTCCTTTCATACCCACGCTCACGAGCACTCACAGAATAGCCTGTTTTACGAAAGAAAGAAGAACCATAAGAAGTAATTTACGGGAAGAGCATAAAAGCTTTCCATCATCCAGAAACAAAAGAACGGATCCACCATATATCCCTGTAGGCGGACTGGCAAACTTCTGGATAAAATAAAAGCCTTCCACTCCCGGCAAAATTTACGCGCTCGTGGACCTAGGATTCCAAGAACGCCAACTCCTATCATTCGTCCTCAGGAAGATTAATCCAAACTGTTGTCTTGCCCCTCTTGGATTGCCGCTCAATACATATACCGGACTGGTTGGCCGAACGTTCGAGAGCGGGCCTAGCGGCCTGAGACGGTTCGATCGGCCCGGGCGGAGAAACCGCCGGACCACCAACGCCAACCGGATTATCTGAACCTCCACGGCCTTGTTGGGGCCGCAGACCGTGGCCATTCTTGGGTATTTTAAAAGACCCGGAAGAGGATCCCTGAGCTTCGCTGCCCGGTCCCTCATCCGGTCTGTTCGGCCTTTTCCCCATCGGACTGTCCCGCCGTGGATGAACGCCCGGGTCTCGAGCAGACACATTCCCGGCCGGGTTCGCAGTTGGGTCCGGTGTTTCGTCTCCGCTCTGCTCAGCGGTAGGACCCGGAACGCCCCTCATCTCGCCGGCGGTGGCAAACAAAGATCTCGCAATCTTGGGTTGTGAACCATGGGTCAAGGTGGGTTTCTTGAACTGACCATGGGTCCAGGTGGGTATCTTGAACGCATCATCGCCACTGGAAGCAGTAGTGGCCTCGGCCAAGAGGGCCTTGAGCTTCTTGATCTTGGAAAGATGGAACTCCCTGACGAATGCACCGGCCAAATTCTTGATGTATTCGTCCTCCGCCCTGTTGAGCTTGCAAAGAACCTGCTCGGCTTGAGATGTGAGTCTCCGTACCTCCGCTCTTCCGGGGATGGTATAACGACCGGACGATGGATCCAGGATGATCTTATTCCGCTGGCTTAGCTGGTAGAGGTGGTAGAAGAACAAGCGGTCATGATGGGGGGAAAGATGGTAGTTGGCCGCTCTAAGGTACTCGTTGATCTCTTCTGCGGTCAGACCTTCTTCGCCTCCATGTTCCATCAGCGCCTTCTGCACCATCTGATCCTCGAAGAACGGAAACCAAACCCGACGTTAGAAAGAGGAAAAGAAAAAGGGGATATTCTTCAATAAAATGAGATAGAGACCTGAATGTAGGGTAGGTGGGTTCTTGGGGTTAGTTTCGTGACTTGAGAACCAGCGAGCAAAGCATCATCTTCCCTCTCCATCAAGGCGTGGGCGAGAGAGAGAGAGAGAGAGAGAGAGAGAGAGAGAGGACGGGAGCTTCTATTTGATTCCAAGGATAGAAGATGGAAGCGTGAGAACTAAGACGGCTGAGGCCTATATACACATATATGGGAAGCACCTCTGTTTACCGGAGTCGGTTAAATGCCGATAAAGAAATATTAGCTCTTTCCGTATCGCAGTAATTTTGTTATTTCATCCCTGGGCCCTGGCAACCTTGACTCCTAACGAAATAGCACGAGTTGTAAAGTCTACGAAATTATTGCAAGTTACTGTTGCAGTGCCTACGTTTACCCTCTGCGGTACGCGTATTAAAGGGGAGCGCGGCTCCATGCAATGCACCCGTGGACAATGGATGGCCATCAAACAGTGCACGTTGTATGCTGCATGCTCCCATTTGCAGCCATCCATATGCCATATATTTATTCATAGGTACACTATATCTTGCAGTGCCGTGCATACATCATATAAAATTTGTGCTCATTAATTACATATGTAAGCCCTCGATGCGGCCACATCAAGTGCTGCTGCTGCATGCACGGTGAGCTGATGAAACGTGCATTCATAGTCCCGTTACACTAAAAATAAGTAAAATTATTGAGAAAAATCCTTCATGTATGAACTAGAAATATTTTGATCCTAAATTTTTATTTTTTAAATTGAATATCATAGTTTATTTTTCATTACAACGGAGCCCAATTGTCTATACATCATTGAAATGATTAAAATACCCTCTATCTTCCGTGTGATTTATTGATCGAAGAAACTGTTTTTGCCGCGATTTTTGTTCAGAGAGATTATAGGTGAAGATTTGGAGGAGATGAAGTGGAGAATGAGGAAAGAAACAAATGAACTCGGGAATGGCCTCCAGGCGGCTGGCATCTCGCCCTCGCCTTAAGATAAGCAGGCAGGTATAGACCGTTGACGTGGTGACTGCATCATTTTATAAGCCCTGGAGAGGGGTCGAGGTTGTATCCTTCATATGAAGGAAGGTTAATCGAACCCATCGTTCCAAGCAAATGGATAAAAATAATAGAGTGCAAAATATCTTAAAATTTTTGCAGTGGATAATCCAATGATGGATTCATACAAGAAAAAAGTGAATATTTTCTTTTTGCATAAAGGAAAGTGAATCCTTATTTCGTGCAAAGGATGCATCTCCAACGTATAAAGGTTTTTTGTGCCACCTATGCTGCCTTTGGCAAGTGAACTGTCATGAAATTTAATCATTGACCACTGGTTTGACTGATTTTTGACAAATAGGCTCCTAAACAAGATTAAGTGCCTATAAATGTGTGTGTGAAAAAGACTTGTGGCCTGGGCTCATAAGTGAAAAATGGGGTATAATAAGGTCTCATCAGGGAGTACATGGAACGTGGCCATGAAT
Organism: Cocos nucifera; assembly: GCA_006176705.1. Lineage (NCBI taxonomy): Eukaryota > Viridiplantae > Streptophyta > Magnoliopsida > Arecales > Arecaceae > Cocos > Cocos nucifera. The sequence continues at coordinate 1,399,608 of QRFJ01000077.1, forward strand.
CAGAGCCAGAAATTAGATACCAATATTAAATTATAATCTCCTCATCTAATCTTATAGTTAATTTTGAACAAACTTTTCACAAGTAACATAAACTATTTTACGGTAAACTTTAATGTAAACACATAATCTCATAATTAATTTTTAGTATTGTCGGCCAAACTCTATTCAGTGCCTGATCAAAGAACAATAACCAAAAGAAAAAAATGAAAATAATGTAGTGCCCGAAAGAACAAGTGAAATGAAAACCAATCAAGAGTATAATGAGATTATGTATCATACTTCTGATACATACATGCATACTTACGTACATACATACACCTCATCATTTTTTGTTGCTGCTTTGGCTTATAAGGCATCGAACAATGGTTGGGGGCGACGATCATGGCAAAAGAGAAGGGCACATCGTCTATCATTGGAAACGGGGGGACCCATAAGGCAAGGACGAATATTGGGAGATTTTTTTTTTTTCCTCTTCAACTATAAACAGCGAAGTGTATTTGAAGAAATTTTAGAACATTAGATGACCAGTCTTTTATTGAAGTTAAATTAACAGAGAATCTGAAATTTTTTTTCCCCAAGAATAAGGGAGGGGAAGTTCCCTGCCAATAGTAATTAAAAAAAAATACAAATTCTGGATAAAAACCAACCATATTGGATCAAAGACTAATCATCAAACACTATAAATGACTTGGAAAAAAGAGGATTACTTATTCCTATAACCGAAGGTCCGGCGTCCAAAGCTAATTGAGGTTGGTGAGTGACACTCTCTCCAAACATAAAATGGAGTCCATTAAGAAAATGTAGCTTCTTCTGGGGTAATTTCTCAAAAAAATTTCTCTAGGGCGGATATTTAATCTAACAATCATCAGGAATATTTTCCAAGTTTCATTCAAATTCAAATGCGGAACTCAAGAAGCAAATGAAATAAAAATTCGATCAGATTACACAACGGTATTATCCATCATATCATTGACGTATAATAGAAGGATTTACAAGGAATTATCATATGGCCGGCTGGCTATGTACATCAAATAGTTCCTTTTTTCATACCCAGTTCCCAAGGAATCACGATATAGCCAGTTACACTAGAAAAAAGCAGAATCATAGGAAGTAATTTACCAGAAAAACACAAAAGGTATTCCATTTTCTAAGTAATGTTTAGAGAGAAGAATAGACCCACTATATATTATGTAGGCGGACAGGCAAAACTTCTAGATAAAATAAAAGAAACTTCTATTCCCGGCCAAATCTACATGCTCGTTGACCCAAGACTCAACGAACGCCGAGCCCTATCATTCGTTCTCAGATTCTCTATTACTGGGCTTGTCCGGAGGCTTAGATCTCGATTCCGAAAGTTTAATCCGAAGTAACTTACCACAGTCTAATTTCCGCTCAATCCATCTACCAGGCTTGTTGAACGAGCGTTCAGAAGTGGCCTGCGAAGGTTCACCCGTCCCGGACCGTGAACCCGCCGGACCACCGATGGCGGCCGGATTATCTGAACCTCCACGGCCTTCTTGGGACAGCAGAGCTCGGGCATTCTTGGGTTGCTTGGAAGACCCGGAAGCTGATCCGGGAGCTTTGCGGCCCGGTCCTTTGTTGGGTCCGGTTGGCGGCCTACTAGGCTGCCTCAGACCACTCGGCCCAGGCCGGGAACCCACATGCCCAGCGATGCCAGCTCTAAGACACGCTTTGTAGTCGTCTTGGACGACCTCCTGCTTCAAGTAATCCTCCAGAACGTTGTCCACCATCTGATCGTTAACAAGAGAGGAAACAGAATACACCTTTAGAAAGGGAGTACAAGAAATAACGAGAGAGAGAGAGAGAGACCTCTCTGTAGTGTAGAGAGGGTGGAGCGCTTTCTGTTTCTTGAACGCCTGGAGAAGAGTCGGTACTGGGTTGGGCCCTTAACGAACGAATGTCGAATCCTGGCGGAGTCTTGGATCTAAGCTTCAAAGAATCGCCATGGCGATCAGCACCGCTGCCCTTCGCTGTTGTGGGTGAATCAAAGTTGAATCCTGGCGGAACTTTAATTCTAAACTTCAAAGAACGACGATCTAAATCAGCATAAATGTCTTTCAGCGATCGAAACTTCGCTGGAGCTTTTGGGCTATCATCTTCTCCGGAGGAAAACGCAGCGCGCCTTGGTGAGTTAGGTGAGGATGGGCTGGGCTCATTGGCCGAACGGTCCGCGGAAGATGCACTGGCGCCCGGAAATCTTGAAGGGGGAGCAGAGTCCTTCTTCTCCATCAGAGCTCGGGCTCAGCTTTCTTGTATGGGGATTCTTCAAGGGGAACAGAAAGAGAGGAGAGCCAAGAAGAAGGACGCAGAGAGAGACAGAGAGAGAGAGAGAGAACGGGAAGCACCCCTGGTACTTATATATATGGGAACTACGTAACGTACCTTATATGTAGTTATTCCAGCCTTTTGGGTTGGGTAAGAATCTGTTATCGTTCTTGAAACGATGAGGGATATCGATCATTTCTCACACCGCTAGTAGTTTACAACTGTTGCTTTAGCACGAACATGTTACGATGATAACTTTCTTTTTGGCAGTTCTGCGTCACAACCGGAGGAAGGCTTTCAATTTTTTTGGGCGGAATTAAATCCAAGTTTCGAAGAGCTTAGGGTCAACTTATTTTGGCACTGTACTGATATATATGGTTGGAGACAAGCTCTAGACCCTTCCTTTGTGAGAAATCTTCTATTAATGCCGCTCTTTCTAAGGTTATACATACTTTTAAAAATTCAGATTTCTTATGTGGTGGAAAAACTAGTGACAGTCATTCTACTCTTTGTGATCATCCTTTCTTCCGTATTGTTGTTGTATGGCATTAATCTTGTAACTCCTCTGCAGCTCATTCATCTTGTAAATTTCTTTTCTCTATTCAGTAAATTCTAATAGGTAGGGTTCCTTGCTTCCTCAAAAAATAGAAGAAAATCACATCATTACCCGTGGCCATCATGCACGTAATAGTTCCTTAAAAAATATTATCTTGAATTACTTATTGTTTATTTTTAATTATATTGCTTGGTATTTGATATCCAGAAATCTTAACAACCGATGCTAAAGTATGAAAATATGGTAACTCGTGCCCGCACACCTTGTTAGATGTCTTACCTGCCTTTAATTATCCCGTAGGATGTCTTATCTCTATCTTTCATTATCCAAATAAGATTCGCAGTTCAGCACTGAAACATCCATCATTAAGGCTGAAAATGGGCTCAGGGCCGGCCCGAGGCCCGTCGGACCGAACCAGCTTTGGGTCGGACTTTGGGCTCAGTCTAAAATTATTTAGGCAGAGTCTGTACCAAAATATAAAAACTGTTTTATTTTTGAACTAGAATTGGGCCTATCTTTAGCACAGCCTGAGCCCGATTCGAGTCCGAACTCGATTAAAGCCCACCACAAAGCCCGATTAAAACCTCCCACACCCTCCCACGCCCCACCCTCCGCTTGTGTGAAAACCTCCCCACCCCCCTCCTCCGCAAAACCCCTTCCTTCCTCTCGGTCCTACGCTGCCCCTCCTCGATGCGAAACCCCCCTCCCTACCTCTCGGCGCTCCCCCCTCCCTCCCTCGATGGTTGTTGCAGAACCCCCCCTCCTCTTAGCCCTACCCCCGTCCTGCCCTTCCCGGCGGCTGGCGCAGAACTCCTCCTTTCTCTCTTTCTCTCGGCCATACAAGCCCCCTCCCTCCCCTCTTCCTCTCAACCCTACCACGCCCCTTCCCTCGGTGGCTGATGCAGAACTGCTCTCTCCCCTCTTCCTCTCGGCCCTACCCAACCCCTCCCCCCATCCCAGTGCGAAACCCCCCTCCCTCGGCTCCCCCTGTTCATGCTCCCAAGCACTCCGTGGCCCATCACCTTCCCATGCAGCTGCACCCCTGTGGCTTTCAAGGCACTCCCATGGCCCGTCGCACATCCCGCCCCCTTGTGGCTTCTACGGCTTTCCTGTGGCCCATCTCACCCCCACACCTCCCTACGGCTCCTCTAGCACCCTGCAATCTATCGCACCACCCGCCCTCCTGCAGCACCCCTGCAACCCATCGCATTGCCCCACCCCCTATGACTTCGCCATTGCCCCATCGCCCCATCCCCCTTCCCATCGAGAAGGGATGATTGGCCCAATCGAGCTTTAGGTCGAGCTCGAGCTCAGATTATTTAAAAAATTTCGGACCTAAATCTGATCCAAAGTTCGAAAAAAATTGGGACGAGCTCGGATAGGAGTAAAATCCGATCCAGCTTGACCCACTTGCTGATGTTTATTCCTCAATCCAAAGAATATAAAGGCCATTGATGTTTAGCATTACACCAAGACAGAGAAATGCACGTGCTTGTTATTTGTTTTGCAGAATATGCCTTATGACTCTTAACTTCGATATTTGTTTGCGGAAGATGTCATATAACGGTGCTCAGTATGACAAATGACATAAACTAAAACATGAACCCATGGAGTGAGGCAGTGATTTAATTCAACAAAATCAGTTTATAGATGGGAAAAAAAAAGATGGCATCAACAATGAACATGATGGACCAGTGCCATAGGTAGCTACCCAAAACAAAACTTAATCAACTTTGCTAACACTAAGGCATCTTGATCCAGTCCGCATTTTCTTCAGGAATGAGAAAAAAAAAAACTTGTTATTGTTCCTGATTCTACAACCTAAAAGGAAAGGGCATCTTATTGGAGACAAAAGAAAAGACCAAATAGTTAATTGACTCTTACCAACTCCCTGCAGTTAATTTCAGTCAGAGAAAAGAGAGGAAAGAGTAGAAATATGGAATCAATATAACAACGATCCTCCACAATACTTCTTATATAATCTTGGTGATACCGTCAAGTTGCCAAATTATACATGATGATGCAGGACAACATTATGTAATATCTAGATCTTCACTTCCTACGTCATTACATCGAACAAAAACAAAAAAACATTATATAATATCATCAGATGTGGAAGATGTAGATATGATTTTTTTTTTTTCCTCCTGCTGTTTTCTATCGATTTTTTCAAGGCCACTCTACGATTTTATGAATAGTATCAAGCAGCAAATTGGCATCGACGGTAGATGTGATTCTTCCGAAAATGACTACTTTTGCCTTTTCTTGGGGGATTCAGACTCGCCCACCGCGGTGGAAAGACCAGATAACGAACCATTGTATGACCGGCATGTCTGAGATCGAGAAACGGGGAGAGATCCTTCTCAGTTTTGTTCTCGAAAAGAATACATATTTTTTTTTTTCCCCCGAACCATGGCAGTGGAGCTTTCATTCCTTGGGCTCGGCTTTGGGGAGTTTGATTCTAAATTCCAATACGTCACCTGTTCCCTATCCTAAGCCATTGTATCACCGCAATGCATGACACCAGATCTAGCCAGCAGGTTGCGTTCCGAGGCCGTGGTGTGACTTCGATCCTAACATTCAATTCATCATCACATCGGCCTTCAGCGGTACCGCGCTCCATTATGGGGACATTCAATCCATCAGACCATCACATCGGCCATCGGCAGTACTGCCTCGCAGCCTGGGAGGTGCAGCCAAGGCCATGGAATCAGAATATCAGATGGTTCCGGGTTCATTGAAAAATCACGAGATTGGGCCGGCACTAGACGAGATGATCAAGAAAAGAGCTGGGCCTGGCTCAGTGTCTAACCCTGCCGGAACTTTTAAGCTTAATCTTCAAAGAGCCACCGTGACGATCAGCACCTCTAGGCTCCGCTCCTGTGGCAGTTGAAGCATAAGGTCGTTAATGGATCCGAAAGTTCTCCCAAGATTGTGAACTTTCTGAGCTATCATCTCCTCCTTCTAGGCTGATGAACTTGGGCCGGAGGGAAGCTTTTTTTTTTTTGTGATACGGCAGATAACTCAGTATAAATACATCTAAAAATATTAGAATACAAAATATCGCAAAAATGGATCGGAAGTGGAGAGCCGACCTAACATCAGCAGCACAATTTATCTCATAATAGATATATCTAATGATCGAGAAAGTACAACTTTGAAGGAAAGGAAGCCATTTTTGAAGGAAAGAAGCAGTGCTACTCTGAGGGGGTGGGCGAGGATGAACAAAACTGATCGGGACTTGGCCGGCAATCTTGGAAAGAAAGGAGAACCACATTGGTGTGGTAGTCTTTCTTCTCCATCTGGCTTGTCTCTCTAGAACGATAGAAAAAAATATAATTTTTGAAAAATGAAGAGGCAGCTGAAATTTTTAAATAAAAAAAATATGGAAAAAAACTTTTTGTAAGAAAAGATATTTTTTATATTTTATAAAAAATCAAAATTCATGGAAAAGATATGTTTTGTGATTTTCTATTGGATGAAAAGTGATGACTCTACTTTCTTTCTAAAAATATTTTTTATAAATATATGATTGTAGAGCATAAAATTCTCAAAAATATTAACATAAAATTTATATTTATATATTAATATAATATAATATTAATATAATAAATTATTATGTTCTATCATTATATTATAATATAATATTATTATTTATATAAAATTTGAGAGCAAAATATATGGCTTTATATCTATTAAGGGTATAATAGTTATTTTATATGATTTTTTTAAAAAATGGATGTTCAACCAAATATAAGTCATTCTAAAATAGACCATTTTCCCATGATCAATTAAACATGACAAAATTATATTTATAGAAAGTAATTTTTCAGAAAATGACTTCTTCGAAAGTTACTTCTTGGAAAGAAAAGCTCTTCCCGTGAACCAAATGAGTCCTTAAGAAACTTAGAATTGTATGAAGGAAACAACCGATGGAACTTGGGGAATTGTGCCAAACATCCAAAATGAATTTTAGAGCCTAGTTTAGTAGCTATTGAATCTATAACATGGTCCTTGCCATTCTTGAAGGAAACCGGCTATATCTTTTGCATTAAGGCTGAGCACGGATCGGATTGGATCAGGTTGAGAGAAAAATTTAATCCAATCGAATTCAATCGGATTGAAAAAAATTTAATCCGCTGCTGATCATTTATCATGTATAAACTATTTGAAACTAAAGTTAACGATTTATAGCGGATTCGGATAGGTGATGTCGATTTGAGCTTTAATGTTGGTCCAATATTGATTTTAAGCATTACAAACCAATACATTATTAAATTCATATAAAAATTAAGATATAATAATTTCATAATATCTATAAGTCAATATATAATATATCATAATTATTAATTTTTAATTTTTAAATATCTATATATTGAAATTATTTTATCGGTCGGTCGGATTTGATTTTATATAAATTAAAAATGTAGAAATCGAATTTAACCATAATTAATTAAATTTTTTATGGGTGACAATCCAATTCAAATCTTTCAACTGATCGAAACAAATATTTATCGGATCAAATTGTATAGGTTTCTTCGCCTATTTCGCACGACCACCATTGGATCATCAACTCATTTTGAATCTGGAGGAATGATAGTATTTGGATTTTTTTGAGATCTATGCAGTGGGTGATCCAACGGTGGATTCATGTGAAGGAAGGTGAATCCTTAGAAAGATAAAACGCGTGTCCACCTATGAAGTCAGCAAAGGTTGTTTACATGGGGCCTCTGTAGACCTAGAAATGGGTAGGTCCAAACGTCTGATTGGTATTGAGTGTCTTAGATCGCTGGATCCTCAACCAAGCGTTTCAAATGGGCCGAGCCAAGGCTAAAAGTCGATCCGCCTGCTGCAGAATGATGAAAAGAAGACTGAACGAATCGCCTGCAGAGTAAGAACGATGCTGTTGAGCGAACTTGCTAACTGGCAATCGAAGAATTATTAATTTTATTTTCGAGTAAAAAGAATTATGTATTTTCTGAGGATATATATATATATATATATATATAAAAGACAAAGTATATAGAAACATCTCTTGGGACTCCTACATTCGCCCAATCATATTCATGGGTTTTTTCTTTTACTCTAATAGAAAGGAAGAATTATAGAATACCAACATAGGCCTATGTTTAGCCTATATCAATTATGTGTCAAAAAATTTTTTGGGCATTTACAAGATCAAGAAATCCAAATAACATCTTCCAACTAATTATTTTGGTCATAATTCTAGATTATTATAAATGATATGAAATCAAATCTAACCTAACCCATGATCCATATAAACTAGGATGTTGTTTCGTAGGAGATAATATTTCACATCACTATAATGATATGAGCTAGGTAATGTGATCATCTTATTTAGCATTGCAAAATCTATGAAAGATTCAGTGATAAATTCGGTGATAACATCACTGCATTATGATGCTATCACTATACATACCTTAGGTGATAGCACATCACTAGGTATTCGTGATGTGCTGAAGTTATTTTGAAACAAAAATATCCCTAGTTAGTAAATTATGTTACTTTAAGCTAAACTTTCATTATGATACTATCTAATTGGATGTGTTTTATTTATTTTCATTGGTATATATGTCTATTTTATCTTAATTGATAGGTATCGTAAATTAGCATAGAAGCCTTTTATTTATCTATTATATGTCTATTTTATTTTTATTAGTAGGTTTTATTGAATGGCTTGGATGCTTTTTATTTAATTATTAGATGTCCATTTTATTTCTATAGATAAGTATAGTTAATCGGCATGGATAGATCATGTTAAACCTTTAGTGCTTTTCCTTTTCTCATTTTATTTTGGTAGGCTAAAATATTCTCAACAAGCGGATATTGATGTGGCTAAGCCTAACCAAGCCCAAAACTGGATAAGCCTAACCAAGCCTGATTATACATAATATCATTTTAATAGCCTAATCAAAATAAATACCTATAATAATAATAATAATAATAATAATAATAATAATAATAATAATAATAATAATAATATTATTATTATTATTATTATACTACATATTTTTGTAAGAAGTTGTAAATGAAGAATGTTTAATCAAGTTATAGTGTAATTATTACGTACTAATATATAAAATTATTTATGATATTTTATATATTATCACTATAGCTATTTGATGGTTTATCTTCTATTCTCAATGATATTTCATCACATATCATCTCAATATTTGCACATCACTTCAGTGCTTACATCATTCTAGTGATCACATCATCGGTGATATATGAAATAGTACCTAGAGATGCTGTAGAATAAGCATACTTGGGTGGATGATATATAATTGTGTATGCATGTATGTAGTCCCATATCTAAATTTAAGGATAACTAATAACAAAAAAATTTGGTGTTAGTTGCCATTCATTTGAGAGCTTTTTTACTAAAATTTATTATTTTTTTTAAAAAAAAGAGTGTGGGTGGATCAACACTGTATATGATTTTTTTTTCCCCCCTTTAAATACGGCCATCACAAATATTCATAGAAAAAAATGAAGAGATTTTGGGTGAACAGCACGGTCTCACGGCACTAATCAAACCGCTAAATAAAAAATACGTAAAATTTTCTAAAGGGAAGGCGCAATTTGATTTTTGTCCCACTTAGTACACCAAACAATAAAATAAAGCAGTGCACTTGGTTCATGGCCCTAAAAGGGAGCATGTAAGCTTGCTTTATAATTACATTTCTTTTGCAAAGATTTCGCAGTTTACACCAACTAGATCGTCAACATCCACTGGGCTTAAAGTTAACCCCTAGGCTCAATCAAGGAAATCCGCTTCCGGACAAGTGCAACAAGGGGGAAAGTTTTATGCAACCACCCCACCAACTTTTTGGTACCACGTTTTTGATTCCATGGGATTGGATTAGATTTGGCACAGTATTTTATGGTCACATCTACATGTACAACCTAATATTCCCCATTGATGGAAACTGATGGCATTGGATGTCGTCCACCTCATCATTCATCAGCATGAGGCGTGAATTGACGGCCAGTTTGCATGACCTCTTTATCCCAGGAAAAAGAAAAGTTGTTGGAAAGGCAAGGTTGGAAATTAGAGTATCGCAGAGCGGGTTGTAATGACCGTCGACTAATTCTTTTCCACCGGTCTCAGAGGTAAAGAGACCGGGACATCCGGCATTCGGCAGGTCTTTTGCCAAGGCGAGTGCAATTTCAATTGCCCGACTAATTAAGAGCCCGACTAAATTCCTTGTGGATCAAATCATACGTCAAGATAGCATTCCGAGATTTGCTTGGATGGATGGATGGTTTGGATTGTCTCTTTCGAATGATTAATTTTCTTTCACTCCATGATTGGATTAGATCTCTAAACGCTTTGAATTCACTCATTCATCCACTGCACATATCTCAAAGGACCATCGCATGATCTAATGGTGCAAAGGAAGGTGAGTTTTTCTTTCGTAAGAAAGATACATCATTAAAATTGAAAAATAGGCGTAACAACCATGTCTCACGTACATATAAACCAAAAGTTGATGGTGAAGGTTTATTTTTCCTCCTATAAAAGAGAATCAGGACTAGATTTCCTATTTGGATTATATAATCTTCTTAAAAAAAAAAATCAAAAAAATAAAAATCTATATATATAAGCTAATTTATGCAATGCATTTACGGCCTCTAAAATTTTGTGCTCGTCTAACCCAAGCAAGCAACGGAAAGAAAGCTAACATTCAAAATTGATTATTTGTAATGGAAAGAAAATTTTTTTCTTCTCTTTTCTTCCGGCTTAAAGGAAACAGGGAAGATGGCACACATCCGCTCCCCTCACGAACATAATTCCAACTTGGGTGCTCCTTAATTGCAGTCCATGATTGTGGCTATAAAAATAAGCAAAACTTTGCCACACATTAATATTTCTAAACGACGAACTTATGGCCGACCTCTAACAAGCATTACGTGGAGTCCACTAAGCTCAATGTGTGGTCAGCAGAAGCGATACGCAATAAGCTAAGTGCTTTCTTATCGTCGTTATCCTATCACTATCTCACTGTAAAGCAGCGTACAATTTTTTAGGTTTGAGTATGTTTGCGGACCACCTTCATCACGGACCTATGACGAGCTAGATTACAACGATACGGAGGCATCACATGTCTACCGATTCTATGAATACACACAGTGATTTCCTAGCGTTGTGCTTGACTTCGTACCAATTAGGGAGTGGAGCAAAACCACAAGCTCTAGTCCCCTTGGAAACCGAGAGAGAGCTTCACGGGCAGCAGCAACAAAAGACCGGAACAAGAAGATATAGTACCAACAACAAAATTGTGAACTCAAAAAGGATTGAGAAAAACAATGAAATTCTTAGTTCCCTAAATTAAAAAGAAAAGAACCAGCACCAAGGATCGAGAATAGAACAAGAACAGAACGGAGGCAAAAACAAAACCCGACAGCAATAAAATGAGACCCACACCGAAATACCTTACAATTTATAAATCAACCCCAAGAGAATGAGCATGCGTACGTGGCCTAACTTAGTCATCACCTGTGACCCTCCACTCCTCAGCTTTATTGACAGAAGAAAAGCCCGTGAACTCCTTTAAAGTAGACTCCCCTCCCTTCTCTTCCACCTTAAAAACCAAACGGCTAACCTCCTCTCCCGCATTCATCACTCCCCCTTCTTCCTTTTTCTTTATCACAATGCCTAGCGTGATCTCTATTGCTCTTCTCTTTGTCCTTCTAAGCCCTGGCCAAGTTGTCTGCCACACAAAGGGTCTCCGGCCGGGGCGGCGGCAGCCATCGAAGGAGTATTCGAAGAATGCAACGCAGAGCCAGTTGATAGAGAAGCAATTCATGAGGTGGGTTAGATACGTCGCCGGCCTCCGGCATTCGGTCTTTAAGAGGGCCCTGAATAAGGTCATTCCTTCCTATACGCTCACAGTGGACAAGAACCCATCGAAAGGGGACTTCACATCGATCCAGGACGCCATCGATTCACTTCCTTATGTCAATCTAGTTAGAGTTGTGATCAAGGTCAATGCCGGCATTTACAAGTGAGTGATTGCACTCTCTGGATCGCTGTTGGAATTATATTCTACTGCCAATGTTTGAGGCTCTTTCGTTGGTAGATGTTATAACTTTTATGGTATCACGGGGAATATGGGTTTTGTTAAATGTCTTGTCCGTTTTCTAATTGTTTTGAATGAGACAACTTGTTGTGGTATTAATGCCAGGATCGTGAAATTTTTGTTTCCTCTCAGAGAGAAGGTAAACATATCACAAGGAAGAGCTTTCATCACCATAGAAGGGGCAGGAGCGGATAAGACGGTGGTTCAATGGGGTGATACTGCCGACACGCCAGGGCCAAAAGGCCAGCCCATGGGGACCTTCAATTCAGCTACATTTGGCGTGAATGCCCCTTATTTCATAGCAAAGAACATTACCTTCAAGGTAATCCAAGTATGCTAATAAACACAAAAGAACCTTCCCATACTCTGTTCCAACGCTTTATGACATCACAAAGTTCTCATTCCCCTTTTTAGTCTCACAACCCGGTAAGCCAATGTTATTGTGTTTCGCAGTCCAAACTAAAAAAAAAATTCGTGTTGGACGATTTCTCATTGACTGCTGCTTGTATAGTGATCATTCACTAGTTTACTTATTATGTGCTTAATTTTTTTTGTACCGATATGTCATTTGTAAGTCTGAGACAAGTCTGAGAGCATGATGCGTAGTTTGGTCTGTTAACAAGTCTATGTCATTTTTTTCAGAACACCACCCCAGTTCCACCACCAGGGGCAATGGGGAAGCAAGCAGTAGCATTGAGGATATCGGGCGACACTGCAGCGTTTCTGGGCTGCAAGTTCCTGGGTGGCCAGGACACGCTCTATGATCACATCGGCCGGCATTACTACAAAGACTGCTACATTGAAGGCTCTGTGGACTTCATCTTTGGAAATGCTCTCTCCCTGTTTGAGGTCAGATACAAAATATTTCTAATATGTTTTGTTCTCCAGCTCTGTAGTCATAAGTCATAGCATTCTAGCATTCATGCTCACAATTAACTCAAAAAGAATCAATATAGCGGTGCCTCCATCTCACTTCAATTCAGGAAATAGTTAGGGTGTGAGTCTTTCACAGAAACCTTAAGTTGTGACGGCCGTCCTACGGGTGGTCTCCTTTTGTCGTTGTTCTCTGATGAAACGTCCTTCCGTGGCTTTAGATTTTGATCTTGTGGATGCGGTTTAGACTTTAGACCAATGGTACATGCATCTGGACACCTCCTTGTAGAAGGGGAAATGGCTACTTCCTTCTGGCAGTTGGTGTTTGGAACTTCTAGTATTCCAGTCAGTCGAGAGAATATTTTCCAAACAAAGATTAATTAGAAACGATAAACAAGAAGCATGGAATGAAAAATCTAATGTTTATCACTGAAGTAACTTGTCTTTTATGGTCCTTTGCCGAAACGTTTGCACATCTGCACATCAACTTGAGCCATTGTTTTTTTTAACGCGAGCTAGTCGTGCTTGTCCGATAGCTCAAAGGCCTATTTCTCTTTGCACTCTCAGCATTGACGACTGAAACTGGACACGTAAAACAATACTCCCAAGATTTCACTCACATGTTGCACTCTGCAGCGGTTGTTCGTTTGGCTCTATCTCCACTAGTCTGCAGGTCCAATTGCTACCGCTGGAGATTTTAAAATATTTAATTAACTGCAGCTCGGTAAGCTACAGAACCGCATCAAATAAATGTTGGGAAGGATTTTGTAGCTAGAATTAATCAAATAAGAGGGATCCATTGGAATGTCATGAGAGCTGATTTGAACTTTGTTTATTTTAGCATATATATATATATATATATATATATTAATAGCATGATTCTCTATCGGTCTACATTATTTTTCTTTGTTAGCAGGGATGTCATGTGCATGCCATAGCGCAGAACTATGGAGCCGTGACGGCACAGAATCGGATGAGCCTATTGGAGGACACGGGGTTCTCGTTCGTGAACTGCAAGGTGACCGGCTCCGGGGCTCTCTACTTGGGCAGGGCATGGGGGACCTTCTCCCGGGTGGTGTTTGCCTACACATACATGGACGACATCATAATTCCCAGAGGCTGGTATAACTGGGGGGACCCCAGCCGAGAGATGTAAGTGTGAAGACTTTCCTTTTGATCTCTTCTTTTGAGCCCTTTTAAGTTTCTGGTTGTCTTGCACCAGCGGTCCTGCCCATGAGTATGTGCCGGCCGGGCCTTGCGTGCTTTATTTCGTTCTGACCGTTAGTTGAGAAGGGACCGGCTATTGGGCCTGGAAACAAAACTTAGATATAACCCAAACAAAGACAGGTTCTCTTTGTAGGGCAATACGACTAATACTATTTGGAACGATAGATGTGGTTAGATTATTGTGTACTTTTTGTAGGGCAATACTATTAATGCTATTTGGAACGATATATGTGGTTAGATTATTGCATTAATGCTGTATTTATTTGTAGTTTTACCTAGTCTTAGGTGCCAACAACTTGTAATGATCAGTACCATAGGATATTTGAGTTTATTTTTCCACATTAGTAAAACTAACGAACAAATATTATCTTTTCCTCTTTTTTTTACATCTTTTTTTTTTTTATGAGGAACATGTTGGGAATGCTACCATATAGATTTGAAGCTGGGATCTCTTTTCATTTGAAGAGAGATGCTAACCATCTAGGCTAAGTTTAATTGGCTAGGTATTGTCGTGTTAACCAAGTATACCTTTTTGAGTGTGTGTGTGTGAGAGAGAGTGAGAGAGAGAGAGGGAGAGAACTACTTATTATAATTTATGAGGTCCAAATTTTTTGTTTGCTAAGGGTGTTACCATTAGGGCAAGGACAAATCCCAATTCATAGCCCTCACAAAATCAAATGCCTTTCCACATCATAATGATATCGACACGTTAGGTTTGACATCAGGACATGAGGGAGTGTAAGAGATTTTTTTTTTTTTTTGACAAAAGGAGGAGAGTAATGGGAAGTTCCACATTACTTACCCAATTTATTCAGAAGAAATATAGAGAGAATGTACAAAGAAGCATCTTACAACAACCCAAAAAACAAAGAAGAATGAGAATGCGCAAAGTAGATGCCAAGTAAAAAACCAAAGACAGCAGGTGTTTCAACCAAAAAAAAAAAAAAAGACAGCAGGTGTTCCCAAAATACAGACAAGTAGTAAAGAATTAAGGGCTAGACAAAAAGGGGAGACTCAAGAGTAGTATTTGCTCATACAAATCAATAGTTGGATTCTATGATTCATCACCAACCTGCACTCTTAGTTGTTATTAATGGAAAACATCGACAAAATGCTAGATTAGCAAGAATCCACTTTTTGGTCGATGCTAATTAAGACTAAATCATGTCTTCTTTCCATGGTCACGCACCTCTGCCTACAAACTAGAGATTGAGGGTTAGATCCCAAAAATTCGGATTTGGGATAAATATAAATTTATAGTGCCGGAGGGTCGCCCTTCCTTCTCTTAAAAGACATCTATAATGATTGATATAAACAATGTTATTGCCATTACCAAGAACACTATGCAACTCCTATCAATTCCCATTGGATTCTAGATAGGTGAAGCGAATCTTTTTATTCATTAAAGAAAATAAGGAAAATAATGCATTGTTTTTTTCTTAATTTTTGAATTTTAATAGCCAAACAGTAAAAGGATCCAACAAGATTATATATTTTCAAATGGAAATTTGACAGAAGCCACTTTTGACTTTATCTGCATACCAAATTGCTATGTAGCTAGAATATATATATATATATATATATATATATATATTGAGATAAATAGGCAGGATAATTGGTCTGAACCACAGGTCATAGTGACACCACATGTTCGTCCCAACATATCATGATAGTATAATGGTCCCTTTAGCAGCTTCCAATCGGCAAAAGTTATAGTTTGGTCCTGTTATACTGGACCTAGCGGCCCATCTACCGCGCATTGTTCGGTTGTTCAATGACCTGAGTGGAATGTATGAGAGCGACGAATCAATCGGGTCATCGCTTCCCCGAGGCTAAGTTTGGTCCCTGCCCTTTTGCCAAATTTATTGTGGTCTTGATATCGTAACAAGGCGCGCTCAATCTATTTCCCTTTCTAAGTTCTGAAAGCAACCAAAAATTGGAACATTTTTTTGCATTGCTGTAAGTATACCTCCCTAATGCCTTCCCTCATTTAAATATCAAACCATAGGAATGGGTCCACTAAGAATATAAAACTAAGGATGAGAATCATATGGTTTTGGATTCTTATCATGAGAAGCTTTTAATGACTGATTGGTATGACGATACTTACGAATCCTCGTTTGATCATGGAGAAAGGTGGTGGCCCATACAACCAAAACCTACATAAGTTTCGCTTTCAGTGCTTCCGGCTTTTTGTCTTTCTTTTAATAATGAAATGTAGGTTAATTTAGCTCTAGGTTGCGGAGAGGGAATACCATCAGAACCAAATATGTTTGTCTTGGAACGTCGTAGACTTGGGTCACAGGTGATTGGCTTCTTCCAGCATGGTGGCTAGGTGTAGGTGAGACCTATACATTGGATGAAATACTAGTAGAGAAGTTGGTTTCCGGCGTCTCTGACTCGAATTTTTTAGTGTGTCCCGGATGTTTTTATTTAATTGATCGAAAAAAGTGCATCTGATGTTTCACAATATGGTATTTAAATTCTCTCAGAGTTTGGAAGTGTAGAAGGTGATTGGCATGAGCATTGTCCTTAATGTATAAATAAATAGGCCGGACTAAGATCCACGAGAGTCCACGTATCCAGGTTAACCTTTGCGCTGGGCTCAGGTCCAACGATGGCAGTATTTTCAAGTCCCGACAAAAGTCCAGGTTAGGCCCGGCCCAATTTCTCCCAAGACTAGGTGCAACACTGAGAAGAAGAAAAAGAACAGGACGCTTACTAGATTGGAATTTGGTCAATGCCTTAATTAATAGTATTCATCTAGTTCCGACTAGAACCATGAGTCTTGGTTCCGGGTTCAATTATTAGTGGACCTCAGTCCATGGTGTTGGTGTTTGGAAAACTACGCTGTTGACAATCAAAATTTGGTTTTAATTGGGCTCGAGCCTAATCAGCCTTTGGCCAGAACCAAATGCACTTGGAAGTACTGAGGGTGTTGCAGCTGATATAATTTCTTTCCGTCCTTTTTTTTTTTTTTTTTTTTTTTTTTTTTTTTTTTTTTTTTTTTTTTTTTCGGTCAAGTGCAAAGTTCGATTGTTATGTATGGTCTGTGGCATTGCAGGACGGTATTCTACGGCCAATACAGGTGCAGCGGCCCTGGAGCCAAATACGTTGGAAGGGTTTCCTGGTCAAGGGAACTCACAGACGAGGAAGCCAAGCCTTTTATTTCCTTGAGCTTCATCGATGGAACCGAATGGATCAAATTCTAAAACCAAGAACGAAGATTCTGATGCCCCCGATCACTTGAAAATATTTCGAAAGAATAATGTGATTCTCTTGTCGATAAAAAAGTGACGCTTATTTTTTATCCTTTTTCTTCTCTAGTATCGCTTCAGGTTTTCTCAAATTCGCCCAGCTCAGACCAGTCTAAAGTCCCAAATGGCCTCTCCTTAATACAATTGCGGGTGAGAACATGATCCGTTCTAGAAGCATGAATGATTTCATTCGCCACTTCGAGGACACGATCGAAGGCATGTTTCACTCGTGCGCACCTCTTAAGTAACACGTAGTGTAACTGATTGAAAGTGCCTGCTGGAGGTCTCCAACTTTGATCCAAGCCTCGATAGAACATCAACCCAGATAAAGGGCCCACACAAATCACTACAAAATGGATAGGACAGAACCTCAGACTTAATCTTTCTTAGGAAGAATTGATTTAGATCTCATTAAACTAGACTTGGCCTTTAGTCATAACAAATTATGACTAACCTAGTGGCATGGTTAGCTCGATTATTGACCACCTCAGATCAGAACTGTGTCATAAGATATGGCCAGGTAAGTGAGACCGGTGGAAGGAATATGCCATTAACTCATACAAGAATGCATTCTGGTCGAGTAGCATTTTTAAAAAAATCAGTCGGTCGTCTATGCCAAAACTTACCTTAGACACCAATTGTTGAACCAGAAACCAATTGGGTTAGCCTACAATCCAGACTCTACCTCTGAGCTAATTAGGTCTTGCTTGATCGTGACTCGATCTGACCAGACTTAATCCATAATAGGCTGATCAATTTAAGCATTGTTGATCCATCTAACCAACTCTTGATTCGATTTGATCACACGCTTAGACCTAATTGAGCTACCCAAGCCCGAACCCAATATTATGAATATGTCTTAGATCTGAAATTCTCAATTTTAGACCTAATTAATATTCCATAAACTTAATTCTTAATTAAGTAGGGTTCATAAATAAAATATGCACAAGAAATCTTAGAATTTCAGGATCTAGGATTTTGCAGAAAGTAAGTTTTAGGTTTCTGATTAAGGACGAACATGCAGCACCCCTACACATCATAAGAACACCCCATCGAATGGAAAGAGAGGGCTTTTAAACCCTTCTTCATTCTTATGACCGGATGGCCAAGAGGAATGCCTTAATCAGGAACATTCAATACTACAAAATAGTATCAGATCTATATCATATATCTCATATACAAAGTAGATCTAATCATGCATATTTTGCATACATCTCATGTATCGAATCATGCATATTTTCAAATCTAAATTATCTCATAAATAATCTAAAAAATTAGATTAAATTTGCATTGCTAATCAAAATAAATTCCTAAA